>SJXQ01010244.1:231320-426651 GCA_006408695.1 Aepyceros melampus | reverse complement strand
TTAAAAATGTATAAATAAAGTTAAGTTCTAGTCTGTCTGTTATTGCTTCATTTGAAAATGTCAGGCTTGTAGGAGAGTCCTCTACCAGAGTGTCCAACACCCAGGAGCCTGGGACAAGCCTTCTGTGCTGAGAGGCCCTGCCTGTCCAGGGAAGTACCTTCAGCTTGGAAGCCCAGACACACTGGAGGCCAAGCAGCAGGGCCTCAACAAGCCTATTGATCTCCTGGTGACACCCAAGCCATGTTTAACATTCAGGATGCACCAGTGGTTTTTAAATAACAGAAAAGTCTTACCTCGCATGCTTTCTGTGGTTCAGAGGTTGAATACAAAATAAGTAGTGCTACTGATGCATGGCTTATCTTGTGTGCAATTTAGAAAAGCCAACCAACTCAGGTTTTTCAGTGCTATTCCTCCTCGTCTGTCTGGACTTGGCTCTGAAGATAGTTCCAGAAGTACAGGGTTACACAGTACTAAGGATGGTTTTCTAGAAGGATCAACATTTGAAGTACCCAGTACTTTGTGCTAAGTCATTTAAATAAAGAAAATGAACATTTCATTACAGAAAAATATTTTTAATGTCATAGAAAAGATGAGCATTTAACAGCCATAATGAAATAAACCGTTCCTATACACAGTAAACTGTTATAAGAACTGCTAATCCTTGCCCAGGTTCTCAGAATCTGGGGCCAGCAGGTTATAGAAAGTGACCACTCCATGAAAACACACATCCCCAATCCAACAGGCATGCCACAAGTGTGTCAATTAGATAGAGTGACTTGGCAACAGCGGAGAATACTCAGATTTTCTTGCAAAGTCCTTAAACTTTCAGTGCTTTCGGGAGGTCTCCCTCAGCTGGTTTAGTTATCTTTCAGCTGCTCTCTCTCTTACCCAGAGACTCGCTTTCTGATCGTCAGCACCCTGGGACAACCGCCTGCCTCACAGATGTTCCTTCCCCAAATCTCCCACGTCTTCATCCGCCTTAGAGGATGACAACTAACAGCTTTCAATGAAGTCACCATGATTTATAAAGTCTAAAACCACAAATTTCTCATGTGGTGAAATTTGTAATTATTATAATTGCACATTCACCAATTCCTTTAAAAGTTTGGTTTAAAAATACATTAAATAGAGTTCAAAGACATTCGAGGAAAAGGCACTTAATACTGCAACTTCCAGAACATAATTTGTCTGTCTTCCCCTCCTGTGATGACGTTGCTACACTGTTCGTTCATCCACATACATGTCACGGCACCTGCGAGGAGAGACACGGGGTTAGGGGTGAGCTGCCCAGCTGGCACCACATCGTCTTGTCCTATGAAACAATTTTTGCCTGAACTCAAGTGCTTAGGACAAGGAACTTGGGAAGACTAGGAAACCATGATGTAAAGCTACAGCTAAAACAGCTGGGAATCACAGATGTGTAACGGTACAAATATTACACCTACAACAAATTAGGAATCAGATGAGAGGGACAAGTGGGGAACTGGTGTGAGTGTGCTGATTTCCATTTCTATCAGGTGAGCGGAGGAAGGCAGGCATAGACCTCACTTGAATGTACAATGTTGAGAAGAAATAACCACACACAACAGTGACAGTGGGAAGAGGATGGAGGTGGGCTGGCAACAGTTACTTGTAACCATCGACACAAGAACTAACTCCTCCAAATGCTCAAAGGGAAAACAGGCAAATGTAAGAAAACTAAGAGGCCAACAGGCAGCAGGACACAGACATGCACAAGAACACATCCTTGGATGACAGACACACCAGGCCACCAGCTGGAGAAGGCCTCCAAGGAGGGGACCTGGGAGGGGGAAGTCACTGGGAGCAAGGCTGTTTTTTCTGTAATTTTCATTATTATTTTGGTGATAAGGCATGCAGGATCTTAGTTCCTGGACCAGGGATTGAACTTGTGCCCCGTGTGGCAGAACCACCGAGTCCTAACCACTGGACACCAGGGAAGTTGCTTGTTTTTTAAAAACTTATTTTGGTCTTAGTTGCAGCATGTGGGCTCTAACTCCCTGACCAGGAATCAAACCTGGGCCCTCTGTGTTCTCTTAGCCACTGAACCACTAAGAAAGTTGCTTTTTTATATATATAAAACAATAAAAACTCTATGCATGTGTTAAAAAAGAATCTACACCTTTTACTTTTTTTCCCTATGTAGAAGTTAATGTAAAAACTTTCCATTTTGGAGTCAAATGTCTGTCTGCCAACACAGATCTAAATCCTGAAAGAACCAAGAGATTCAGGTGGCCAGGCTGGCCAGGATCTGGAGGGGAATGTTCACAGCACAGAGGCCCTGGGGGCTGTGACCTGAGAAGAGCGTGTCCACTGGTGGGAAAGGAGGTGGTGGAACACGTAGGGAGAAGAGGCAGGTCAGCGGCAGACACCTTACCTGCGTGACCCTGGATCCTCTTGCTGACCCTTCCCCCGAGGAGGTCCCAGACGAGCAGCTCCCCAGACTGACTCCCAGATACGACAGAGTTTCCATCCCAGAGAAAGCACCTGCAAGAAGGATCTGGAAGTCATCCCTCGTCAGGAAGGAAGGGCTAGACCAGGCCCTGTGGTGACTGTGAGCCTGTCTGTAAACGTCTTCATCGTGAGTAACCCGAGAGTACCTCTGGGGCTCGTCCGCAGTCAGAGAAGAGATGAGCATTCCAGTCTGCACATCGATGACGTTCAGATGGCTGTCGGCTCCTGTGCTCAGGACGTGGCGACTGTCTGCAACGTGGGGCGGGACAGGGTGCAGGTTACGGCTTTAGATCATTTGAGGTTTCATTTCTGAGTCCAGGAGCCCAATATTCACGTGAGTTATTTATTGTATTAACCAATGAGGACTATCCTCTCTGTGAAAAGCTTGTGTTTAAGCACTGGGCTGATAACCCTTTGGTGTGAATTCATAATTTCTCCAGTGATCTGAGCAATTAAGAATATCCAATACAGCTTTTCTAATAGGTACACATGCCATATGCACTGTGTTCTCCCACAAAGTGGCCTTAACCCACAGGCAGAATCCCTTTTATCAGCAAATAGCATTTTTGTCGTTTAGTTGCTCAGTCATGTCTAACTATTTGTGACCCCATGGACTGTAGCCCGCCAGGCTCCTCTGTCCATGGGATTCTCCAGGCAAGAATACTGGAGTGTTGCCATTTCCTTCTCCAGGGGAATCTTCCCAACCCAGGGATCGAACCTGTATCTCCTGCATTGGCAGGCTGATTCTTTACTACTGAGCCTCCTGGAAAACTGTTTTTACATTCTTATTTATTTCAAAATAGTAATTCCAGTTCCCCTGGTATCATCTGTATTAAAAAAGGATGGTACCTGGGCTGAAAGCAGTGTCTCCTACAGTCCCCTCATGACATGGAATCTGGTGTAACAGGGTGGCCGTGGTGAGGTCCCAGATGGTCACTGTGCCTTCCTTGGTGCCTGAGGCCAGCAGTGTGCCAGCAGTGTTCAAACTGATCGTATCCACCTGGGGAAGGAAGCACGTGCGGTATTCCGTCATGAAGCTGTGTTTCTCAGCCCATTCTTTCAGCACCACCTATCGCGCGATGGTTCATTTACAAGTGAGATCTTCATAGGCCAGTGACTACAATGAAGTGTTACTGGGAAACGCTGTTTGACAAAGAGCCTAAAATCGACGGACTCAGAATAGTGACTCCATGCGTGACAAGTGGCAGGGCATGCCAGGCTGCCTGAAGCACAGGGGCTCTGTGAGGATGGCGGGGGGTTGGGGGGAGCTGGGGGATCTCAAGGTTGGCTAAACTACATCGTGTATAAATATTCCTCAACCCTGGTTATTCTGCTGACCGTGAAGATCAGGCCACAGTTCACAGCCTAGAGGGAAGACAACGCCACAGGCCACAGCGCCAGATGCAGCCGTGCCTGCGGGAGACTGAGTGAAGAGGACACGGTGCCAGCTGAGTTCTGCTCCTGCTGCGAGCATCGGGCCATGTAGACAGGTGGGTGTCCTCACGCTAGACAGAGCTCCTTCCACTTAAGGTGTCATAAAACACATCCAGTTGCCCAAATACTTGGAGGGTTCCCAGATATTCAATGTCATGCTTGGAAACTGGTCTTGTGGAAATCTGGCTGGAGGGCAGCCAATTCTCAAACAGCAAAACAGGGAAAAACAGGCACAGTGGACTAGGAAACCCAAAGGGTCAACTCGAAGAACTGACAGCCCCCATGCTCTCCTGCAATGAGCAAAATGAAAGATGAGCACGCCAAGAACCCGCTTCCCCCGGTGGCTTCCGCTGGGCCCAGGTACTCACGCTGACATCATGCTCCAGCTCAGCCAGCAGCTCAAAGCGCTGTTTCCTGGCACACGGCATCTCTGCGGGGACCCCGGACCACACCTGGGATGGGAGGCATTGCAGAAAGCTTCCTTTAAGAGCATTGCGAACACACGCAGCAAACACTCTCCTGACTGACCAACTCCCTCTCAGCTCCCAACAAAACGAAGCGTCTTAAGGCTGTTTCTCTGCCCCGTGCCTGCACTCTTAATTCTGCCACTCATCCTTCCTGAGGGTCCGCTGTGCCCGGGTCTGCTCCACCCCTTGCACTTACTGTTGTGACTTAAGTACTCTGTGAACTAAAATTGAAGTGCAGAAGTGTAGGCACATCTATTAAGATTTTGAGTGCTCAGTCGTGTCTGACTCTTTGCAACCCCATGGGCTGCAGCCCGCCAGTCTCCTCTGTCCATGGGATCCTCCAGGCAAGAATACTGGAGTGGGTTGCCATGCCCTCCTCCAGGGGATCTTCTCAACCCAGGGATCGAACCCACGTCTCTCGTGTCTCTTGCATTGGCAGGTGTACTCTTTACCACTAGCACCACCTATGAAGCCCCATTAAGGTTTTGAGAAAACTCAGAAAGGCAAGTTGCCAAAAAAATTTACTGACATTACATGTAGTGAGAAAATTTACCAGCAAAAGTGCCCCATCTGGGGGAAGCAGAAATGATGAAAACCTTGAAGGAATTCTAATGGCTTGAGGTTCTTGTTTTCTGTTTACATAAAAGCAAACTGGAAACCAAGGATGATGAATGCTGCTGTGCTTCATGCAGCAAAGCTGTGCCAGATTTCAGAGAAAAGGCCAAGTGTGGTCCTGCGTCAGTAATGATGAAGGAGTGTGTCTGTAGTTTTCAACGATTCTCCACTTATTTTGATTTTTCTGATTCACTGATCAACTGCTAGTTCCACAGCTGCATGAGCTCACTCGACCCCCAGTGAGGCACACAGGGCAAGCTCAGGAAAACATCTTCCCACACTGCACACTAAACACATGAAGGTAATAACTTCCCATTATCCTTCCATATCACTCTCACTTTATATGAAAAGCAGTGAAAAAGTGACTGAACACATCAACAGCAGGGAGTTGAAGGGCTTATACTATTTATATTATCCAAACATTTTAATCTAGAAATTATATATAAACCTTCACAGTAGAGTCCCACGATGCAGAATACAGCCTGTTGTCATGCCAACAGATCTTACTAACAGCATCGTCATGTCCCATTAACGTATCCTGGCGTCTTCCAAATGCTATGGAATAAAAATAGCTAAAAGATAATGAGAATTATTAAGACAGCATTCCAGCTCAATGTTAAGATTCTTAAATACATTTTCAAGAAGCATTAGATTGTTTAATTCTATGCTCACTAAGGCCCACTGGAATTACAAATCATTTGTTCTCATGTTATCAAACCAAATACTTAAAATGTGAATTTAAAACTAGAAATTTCTAGGTCTGGCTCATCTGTGTTTTCACCTCAATTTACAAACTTAGAGAAAGATAGAATCCAACTGGAGGAATTATTAGATTCAAACAATGTCTCACTGTTTTGTGACCCCTTAGACTATATCTCACCAGACTCCTCTGTCCATGGGATTCTCCAGGCAAGAATACTGGAGTGGGTTGCCATTTCCTTCTCCAGGGATCCTCCTGGACCAGGGATCAAACTCACATCTCCTGCATTGCAGATGGATTCTTTGCCACTGAGCTGCCAAATAACCACATTCAAATCCAACCATCCTCATCCGTTCCCTTTTGAAAACAGTGAGGGGGTCCACGCTCCCCTCCCTCAGGTCCACATAGGGAGTTACACGGCGTGGGGAGTTAGGGAGGGGCCCATAGATACATACACGTTATTATCCCAGGAAGAGCTTATGACAGTGGCATCTCCTGGTAAAAGTAAACAGGATGATAAAGCCTGAAATACAAGTGACTCACCATTAATAATTTACAAAAATTAAATGACTCCTTAATGTGATAAAACTGTCTGACAAGCTCCCCGCAAAATTAATCCCCAATTCCGGTTATGCTGGCCTTCCTCATATTCATGAAGTTTCTCTTCATCTGGCTAATTCCGGATGCCTCGTTTCCTCCCAAATGTAGAAAAGTGAAAGTGTGTCGAGTGTGCAAGGACCTCGTGTGACGGTTCTCAGGGGGTCAGGCGCCCTCACTGCCTTGGACTGAGGGACCCCTACTTACATCAGAGTCGGGGGAGTGCAGGAAGGGACTGTCTTCAAGAATCCTAACACCCACTCCGGGTTACAGACTCAGGTGGGGAAAGAAAACTTCTAAAATCTTTGGGGAATTTCAAAATCTTTCGGATGCTTTACATCAACAATAAAATGTGTTTTGTTTTTTTCAGAAGAACTGACTTTCTAGTATTAGATATCAACTTAGAAATGCATTAAAAGTTATATAAGTGGCACCCATACATTTAGTCTGACAGTTCCAAAAAAGGCATGCTCTGTTAAGAATTCTACTGGATAGCAATGTGAGCTTTCTAGGCTACAAATAAAACCACAATAACACGAGAAAGAGGTAACCTGAAAAAATTTCTAATTTACAAGGCATCTACCTAAGGCATTCTGTAGCTACCACACAGAAATAAACCCAAGTATCTGGGAAGGAACAAATGTCACGTGTGTGTGTGTATATAGCAAACTCTCCATGAATTTTCACCATAACACTGATGCAAAATGAAAATGGACTCAACTCACCATAGTTGAGAATGATATGCTTCTCTGTAGCATCCTGGATTCTTTGGAAAACATCTTCAAGGTGGAATCTAATTTAACAACAAAACAAACACATCAGAAAGGTTTCCTGACCCTTAGACATGACCAGCTCACACCGAGGTAATGGGCAAGGTGACCGAGGGCTTGGTCCCCCACGAGGACTCTCTAGTCTGTGAAGCTCTATGACCATGACCTCCGCCATGACAAGGAGGTCAACTGAGAGCCACGACCAAAGGCAGAATTAAACCTAATAACTGGTAAGACTCTAAAGTTACACATGAGGAAAAGAGAAATTTTAATATTAAAGAAAACCAAAATATCTTGGCAATGTAAGGTTTTTTTGGTTTTTTGTTTTAAGTAGCCACATTATAGAGTGATATACTTGTACTGCAAGCTTCCTGGGTGGCTCAGTGGTAAAGAATCTGCCTGCCAACGCAGGAGACCCCAGTTTGATCCCTGGGTTGGGAAGATCCTCTGGAGGAGGAAATGGCAACCCACTCCAGTATTCTTGTCTGGAGAATTTCATGGACAGAAGGGTCTGGCGGGCTCCAGTCCATGGGGGTCACAAGGAGTCAGACACGGCTGAGCGACTAAACAGCAACCCTAGTGCTGCGTTAGCATTTGCGGAAGAGAAACGCTAACTTTCTCAGTAATAAACTGGGGATTAAAATGCCCAAGCTTTTTAATTTTCTTAACAGAAGATTTAGAAGTGCATCAAGGTGACCTCTTAAATAAGACTGCAAATTGCAACATGCTCCAAACACTCATATTTGAAATATACAACAATATGTTCCCTAACTTGAAAACATACAACACAATAAATAAAAGGTGAGATGAGCTTTAAATCATTTCCTCTTTATGGCACAATCTAATATTTCCACCTTTTTGCCAACACCAACATGCAGAAGTGTGCTGGGATATCAGACAGAAAACTGTCAGCCAGCCTGGCAGTAAAGATGCTTTCTCAACATCAGAGGATCCCCTTCGTACTGGGGGTGACCACGCCAGAGGCTGCCGCAAGTGGGTCTCCCAGATGACGGGATCGCCCGTGGGGTCACCCACACGCACACACACTGCACCTGAGGAACAGCTGCAACTACAGGGTGACCATCAGGGTACATGTAAGTCAGTAATACACGTGGAAATTTAAATGCACACAGATCAGCAATATGAGCTATTAACAGTGAAGAAACAAACAAAAGCTTTTGATTAAAAAGAATGTTGACAGGTTCACAAAGAAGCCATAGGCTTCATAAGCCTCAGAAGTTTAAAGCCTTGAAGCCTGTAAAACTCACGGTTTACAAGGTCAGACAAGTACAGGGAACCGAAGGACTTAAACAAACCCAGCCAAGAACGCAGGCTTTGCTAAAAGATAAGGCTTTTTGTCTGGTGTGATGACGGCGGACTTGGGGGCCGAGCGTGCTGACTTCCTCCCATGAGCATCACCGTCTGGCTGCCCCCAGCGTGGCCCGTGCACACTGCAGGCGCACCCCCTCTGGTCCACCATAGAATCCTGTTCTGGACTTTGTGGAAATTCTATTTTATGAAACCCAAGGTCGTATTTGACAGAGAAAGGAATGACACGCCAAGGAATGAAAGCCATGGTCCCAGCAGCTCTGACCTACGGGAGTGGTGTGGCTGCACAGCATCTGGCCTCAGCTTAATGGATGAAAAACAGAATTTCCTACAATGAAGACTGAAGCACAGGTAGGCGGTCACTTACAACTACGAGCTCTGTCCAAACCAGGCGTCTCAAAGTCCATGCAGGGCAGCTAAGCTTTTCCTCTCTCATCTCCTATCTCCCCTGAGCACCTACCACAGTTCAAATGGGACGCGGACGAGACATGCGTCAGTTAATGGCATGGTGGGTAGACTGCCAGGAAAAGCAATGCTGTGCTAGCAGGAAAAGCCCAAGGCTGAGTGAGCCCCTTTTTAGGATGGAAACAGTGAAGTTCTAGTGTGTCATTAAGATTAGTTACAAGACTATCAACCAGCCGGTGCAGGGCTTCTGCAGGATTCTGACAATGTACAAGCACATTAACAGTGTTTGAATTAGATTTTTGAACTCAACCCTACAATCAACACCTAATCAAAAAACAGAATTCAGACACTACACCCTGAGTGACAGAGGGGAAAACGTAATCGCACGTTTCCTCCCCACGTGCTGTTGTGCTGCCACTGGCCAAGCCCTCACCCCCCAGGGAAGGACAGGCCCACCACACACTCTTGCTGCCCTGCCCCTTAAAATTCTAGGAACCTTATCCGCAATAGAAAGGCATTTTCCGCTGTTGTTTTTGGCAAATTAACAAGGAAATTTTATGTATTATACCACAAACTAACTGCCCTTCTACATGCAGGTGACACAAGCAGGCACAGCCCTGGAGAGAGACAACGGGACGCTGGGACACTTGATGACTCAAGACAACCCACCTTTCAGGTAGGAAAACACACCTTGTGAGGTTGTGAAGATGGACGACCCGTTGCGGGACACGGCTATTCCAGTGACTGCCCTGCCAGAAAACAAAGGGTCGTGAATTACCATCAACCATGTGCTTGGACACCGGGGCCCTACAAAAGGCCCTGATTTGAGTCCACATTCCTGTGACTGTCTTCTTCACAGCACGTCTGCTGGACCCATCCCACCTTCCACAAGGCATTAGCAAGTCATGGCTCAGCAATTCCTAATTCTGTTCTGGCAACGCCTCTGGCTGGAAAACACCACCACGCATACCTCCCAGGCCGCCCTGCACGAAGGCTGCCCCACGTCTGCCCACGAGAGAACCAGTGACGCTCGCTGACCACCACGGAAACGCCTCCGTGCGGTCACTTCCCTTGCTTGGTCACTCAGCATCTGTCCCCTGAGGATGCTGTTGTCTGGTCCTGAGAAGGGCTGGGACCCGGGACCCAGGACCCTCTGCGGCAATGCCTGCACCTGGACAAACGTCTCCTCCAACAACAAAATGCAAAGAAACTATAAAGGACTGAAAATAACTGATGCCTGGGCAGCTGGGGCAGATTATGGACAAGATAGAAAAAGATTTTTTAAAAATGTGATGCTAGTTTTGAAGAGCTGGGAGCAAAAGCAGGGGACTGCACATGTCCCCTGCACACAGCACCCAAGGGGTGGACCAACCACATGTGCCACCCCTCTGACCCGACCCCTGGACCCACCCCTACCCTCACCCCACTTAAGGAACCAGCTCGCCCTTCCTCATGGAGCGAGCAAAGGAACGTGCTGTTTGTTCCTGCTCCCTCTGCTGCAACCGGGGCCCCAACAAAGCCTCGCCAGAATTTCCTGTCTGGCCTCTGATCAATGTCTACAGATCAAGGGGGTCAAGAAGCCAGGTCAGTATCAGCCCCGGCAGGTTCTCTTCAAGATTCCCTCATGTCTTCATGGCCTCAGGTGTTGAGGTCCCTTTCTACCTGCTGTTTAGAGAGGGTGGTGAGGGATAGCCAGTGTTACAAGGAATAAGGGGGAACCACAGGTTTCTTTGCAGGAGGCCATGCTCTGACTGGGGGCTGTGGGATTGGACAGGGACAGGCCTGGTTCCGTTCCACCCATAACCAGGTGTACATGGCATTAAACATCAAACAGGGCATTGGGGGCCCTGGAGCAGGACGTGGGGCCTCCTCCCAGCCTGAGTTTTCTTCTCTGGAGCAGGACAGGTCAGCGAGGTCAGTGCTTCCCAACCTTCCCACCGAGTCCGTCACCACCCCTGCAGACAGGGGCCTCGGATGCTCATGACCCCTCTGGGGCCAAGGCAAGCCTGATTTGAGGGAGGGCATTAAAAAAAAATTCTTATGACCTTTGCAACACTCTCTCTCTACACGAATGCACACACATTTTTCATTTTTTTAAAAGGACACATTTTCCCAGATGATAACGGTAAATGTGACACGTCGGGGAGATATATCCTGTTTCTCAAGAACTTCACACCAGCGGACTCGAGGGCCGTGAGCCTGTCTGAGGAGCGCTCAGCCACCTGCCATCAGATCCGCCTGTGCTCTAGAACGATGACGGCCGAAACGACACACACCCACCTTCTGTGCCACACTGACCCCGGGTGGCTGGTCCCTGTGGACGGTGTAGGGGGATAAAAACCAACCAAGACAGCTTTGAATGACGACGGCCCCCCGTGACTCAGCTTAACCCGGCTTCACCCCAGGCCGAGACCCCACCGTGCGCCCGGCCAGTGCAGAGATGCTCTTACTCCTTGTGGATTCTGTGTTGCTCCTGGGGCTCTAGCCGGGCGATGTTACTCCAGGCCAGGGTTCTGCTCTCTTCTGTTAGGTCTTCAAAAGACTCTTCGCCTGGAGAGACTACATTAAATTGCAACTGAGTCAGTCAACTAAGCTGCTAACTAGCACTGGAGACAAGCGTCAGAGTCTTAAGAATTTCCATTAAAATCAAACAACTAAGAGAGCAAAACACCCACCGAGAAAGAACTACTTTGAAATGCACTTGTTAGATAGCTCCATGTTAGTCAAGGGAAAAAGAATAAGGTGTATAATCTAAATGAAACATCATTTGGAGATTAAGAAGTGTCTTTGACTACTAAAGTCTCTGTGCACATTTAGCAACGTCTGCAGAGCTTTCACTCAACCCTGAAGCTGAGAACTTCAGGAAACGCAGCACTGAATAACCATTTCCTTGTCAGCAATCTTTTCAAAAGCCTGCCAGTTCCCTAACAACACTGCAGGGTTTTGGTTTTGGTTTTGAGCAGGAGAAAGAAGAGATGAAACTAGCTACTACCACTCTCCTGGGCTGGACTAGCTAAGCCGTCCCTTTGCTTCTGTTTTGAGAAGGGCTGGAACAATTTCGCTTTTAAGAAAATCCCCGTGGATGAGTCTGGTGATTAAGTGGAGCATGGGTTCAAGGGCATCACGAGATAATCCCATGGTCTTCATGACTCAACTTTCTCTCTCGGGTCACAAGACTGCAGGCAGCTGGACCACCGAGCTGAGCAGGTCCCAAGTGTATGGCCTGAGGAGCCTGGACGTGCCAGGCTGCAGAACTGTGCCAGGCTGTGCCAGAATGGGAACTGGGAGATGACAAGCAGTCCAACCACTCCGCTTCCAAGGTCCACGCAGGGTCAGATTCCTGGGAGCCTGGGGGTCTGAGGCTGCTTTACGTGAAATGTACAACGTGGGTAACTGGATGAAGGGACTCATTCTTTCTTCCCTTTCTAAATACCAGCTGTGAGAACAGGGTCAAGTTCATCTTACCACCTGGCACAGATGCTTTGTTAATGTCTGTCAAATAACTGAATAAAAAACCAGAATCGAATAAAAAGAGCACCCTGCACTGAAGATCTGTACGTGGTGGTGGGAAAACAGGGGTGTTGGAAGTCATTCCTGAGACAGGGCTTAGGTGACAGTGTTAACAGCAGCCACAGCCAGGACAGGTCAACATGAAAACACGAATGGCTAAGAACCAGAGCCCAGCTTGGAAAACAACCGAAGAGAAAGAACATCACAGCAACAAGTGCTCCCAGGTTGCATTAAATGACCAGAAACTAAAAGTGAGTTAATTTCCTTTACACAGTTAAACAAAATAACAAAAACAGGTCTGTTTGTAGGAGCAACTCAGTGAGACAGTAAAACAGAATCATCTCTAAGCTGTTCAGAGTTCATAACTTGTCTCTTCTCTAGAACCTGCAGAAAACGGCTTAATCAAGAAAGAGAAACAGAAGGTGCTCATGTTGTTTCTTCTCTTTACAAGATTTACCTGGAGAATCTGCCGTGGAGGCATTGTAACTGGAGGGCTGGGACAAGCTTTTAAACTTCGGAGTGATCCTTCGAGGATGGGGTGTCACAAAGAGCTGTCTAGGTGTCTGTCCAAACTCTAAGATCTGGGTGAGCATGGCGACCTTCTCGTCAGGGTCTTCAATGCTTTAGGACAGAACACAAACCCTGTGGTGACCACTGGGGTCAAGCTCCCTGCGTGCATGCATCTCAAATAATTCAGACCAACAGGAGAGAGATTAACCCTCAAATAGTAACAGCAACTATATGCTAGAACTGTCTAGCCTGTATTGTTTATTTGTTGTTTAGTTGCTAGTGTCTGACTCTCTGTGACCCCTTGGACTGTCGCCCACCAGGATCCTCTGTCCATGGATTTCTCCAGGCAAGAATACTGCAGTGGGTGGCCATCCCCTCCTCCAGGGGATCTTCCTGACCCAGGGATGGAACCTGCGTCTCCTGCACTGGCAGGTGGCTCCTTTACCACTGAGTCACCAGGGAAGGCCCCCAGACCATATTACACGTCTTTAATTTCTGAGGCTCAATACTTTATATAATGGTAAAAGTGGGCTATAATTCACTGTAACATTCCCATGCCCTTATATCCTCAGATAACTGCATTCATCATTTAGACACAGAGCTCATTTGTGGCTCAAGAAGAAAATTCCTTAAGTGAAGTCGCTCAGTCGTGTCCAACTCTTTGCAACCCCATACACTGTAGCCTGCCAGGCTCCTCTGTCCATGGAATTTTCCAGGCAAGAGTACTAGAGTGAGCTGCCGTTTCCTTCTCCAGAGGATCTTCCCAACCCAGGGATTGAACCCGGGTTTCCTGCATTGCAGGCAGACGCTTTACTGTCTGAGCCACCAGGGAAGCCCAAGAAAATTCCTTACAGACACGTAAATACCTGTTCAAGTCCACACCTCCTTCATAGGTCAGTGGATGAAACACTGGAAAAAGAGACACAAAAACACTATTGAAAGCTGTGCTGGTTTCTTCCAATTCACAATGCTCAGAATTTTAAAAACAACAAATTTTAACTTGTATTCAAAGAAACTGATTTTCACTTTGCAAAATAGCCTCATACTACCCAGCCTGGGCCAACATCAATGAGGACTGTTGGTTTCTGAGCTGCAGTCTAACTGGCAGTGAGACACTAGGTTATCTGGGTGTGTGTCTCGGTCAGCACCTTCTCCTGGGATAAGCAGAGCGCCGTGTGTGGAGGACAAGCGAGGGGCCAGACCACCTCCCACCACCAGTGCCGAGGAGCATGGAGGAGACGAGAGCTGACCGTGAAGAGGAGGGCTGCAGCCGGCTCCCATCTGCTCAGTAACAGAGACGCCCAGGGCCCTTGTAGGAGCTGTTCAATCCTATCCTGACTGAGTTTTAGCAGATACTGGATGGGACGGCGTGGACCTGCTGAAGGTAGGCGACTTCGGCACAGACCCCTTGGATCACAGAGAAGTGGGTGTTTTTAGACAAAAGCACTTCCTCCTCTTTCACTCAGGATCGAGTCCAGGCTCTCTGAGCCAGCAGACCCCATATGCTGAGACCAGATGCTTTGGCCAAGGAAACAAGCTGGGCTGTGCTGAGCCCGTTGTGGGGGGTTTGCTTTTGCTTCCGTCAAATGCCGAATGGAGTTTCCACGGCTGCTACCCACCATTATGGGCTCCAACGGCATCCCGGCCCTGCTGCTTGTAGCCAAACACCAGGTCGATCCACTCGTGCAGGTGCTCAGACACGTGCTCACTCTCCAGCGCGGCTCTGCTCTTCCGGAGAAAGTCCTCGGGACCTAGGAGGAAGCCACCGTGAGGACATCCGAGGGTGCCACCTGACTTCCTCCCATGCCTTTGTTTTTTCCTTTTGGCCAGGCTGCAGGGCTTGCAGGATCTAGTTCCCCAACCAGATCTAACCAGATCTTAACCACTGGACCACAGGGACACCTCTCCCATTCCTTCTGTCTATCCACATGTCAACACTGGGGCTTCCCAGGCGCACTGGCAGCAATGAAGCCGCCCGCCAATGCAGGAGACGCAGGTTTGATCCTTGGGCCAGAAAGATCCCCTGGAGGAGGAAATGGAAACCCACTCCAGTATTCTTGCCTGGAGAATTCCATGGACAGAGGAGCCTGGCAGACTACAGTCCATGGGGTCGCAAACTAAGCAACTAAGCACGCACGCAGGCATGCAGGCCGGGCTTCTGGGACAGGCCAGAGGGACATGTTCCTTAATGAGGCTCACCCACCCCCTCCATCATATAAAATATAAATCTGAGGTGGAGGGAGAGGCAAAAATTATTTTTATGTTTAGCTCTCTCAAGTACATAATAATGTTTTTACATGACAGTCTCACAGAATACTTACAATTGGAGTAAGATTTTTTATCATTTCCTCTAGACAGAGAATTCTACTGTTGTTTTAAAAAATCTAAGCAACTAAATAACAATACTGAAACTGCATGACTAAGTGGAGGGTTTCCAAGATTCAACACTTCCCAGGTGGTACTCACTCCGTGCCCAAGGGGGGAGCTCTACGTCATTAACCAGCTGCCCTCCTTGTCTCTTCCCCAGATCCAACTTCAGACTGTTGACTAAAAAGCTGACATCATCACCGTAGAATTCTGGGATCAGCTGAAAGTTTTGTGGAAGAAAGAAATAGAACAGCAGCAAACATTTTTAAAGCAGTTAGAAGCCACAAGCCCAGTGAATCATTAGCTTGGTAACTGCTTACCTCTTTAAAATCGGTAGCACCATCCAAACAGTTTTTCCAAGTTTCTGCAATGCTAAATATGAAAAAAAAAATTCAACTGATTTTAAATCGAGGGTATGGAAATAGCAACAGCAGCACTTCTAGGTGCCAGGGCGCTATTCTACACTTTACCTAAGTCAGATCATTTCTCTTATTAATTCATAATTCCCAACATTCACATGAGTCCCCCCCTCCCCTTTTACAGACAAGAAAACTCTGGGTCCACACAGGGTGTGAGCACAGGGTCAGGACATGGACCTGGGGTGGGGACATCCACAAGTCTAAGACAGACGCCTTTCCCACACATGGCCTCACTGAAGGGCCCCTCGGGGCAGGTGCTTAAACATGAAAAATGAGCACAAAAAAATGAGCTTTTAATAGCTCATTTCAATAAGGGATCATAAATAGACATGTGCAGAGCTTAGAAAAAGACTGGAAAAGACACAGACCAAAAGATGAACAATGAGTTCTCAGTGTGGTCGGATGCCAAGTGACGTTATTTTCTTCTTTATGCTCTCTGCTTTTCATGGTAAGAAAATATTACTTTAGTATGGACGCGAGTCTGAGTCAACTCCGGGAGTTGGTGATGGACAAGGAGGCCTGGCGTGCTGCGATTCATGGGGTCGCAAAGAGTCAGACAGACTGACCAACTGAATTGAACTAAAATATATTTAGACACTCACAGGGAATTGTATTCAATTCATAGCAGGCTTATTTAGAATAATGAAATGTTGGAAACAGCCTAAATGTCCAACAACAAAGAAACAGTTAAATTATGTCATACATTAGGAAGGGATACAGTCATTTAAAAAGAAAACAATCACCATTTTGCAGAACATCTAACAATATGGGGAAAATTTTAAGATTTAATACAAGGCTGCAAAAGGCAGGACAAAAAACTATTTAAGATATGTTCTCACATTTATACACACACACACAACTACACAAAGCCTAAGAGGAACAGATACAACATTACTGCGTGTGTATGTCAGTCGCTCAGTTGTGTTCCACTCTTTGTGATCCCTTGGACTGTAACTTACTAGGTTCCTCTGTCCACTGAATTCTCCAGGCAAGAATACTGGAGTGGGTTGCCATTTCCTTCTCTAGGGATCTTCCCAAGCCACATATCAAACCCAAGTCTCCCACACTGTCGACAGATTCTTTACCGTCTGAGCTACCTGGGAAGTCCAACCATTTATGTATATATAGAAAACTAAAATCTTTTACATACTGGATAAAAATTTATGGAATAAACAGAAGTGTTTTTAAATTTACACTATATATGTTTTCTTACATGTCCTTCCATTTTTGTTTATATCTAGTTTTTCCAGATAAATGTACTGTGCATGTATAAATGAGGTTAAGTAGAAAGTGAGGCACAGACGTCTACCTGTTGAACATTCTGTCTGCGTTGTCAAACCTTCCATTCTGCAGGCACAGCATGTACTCCGGCGCTGGAGGGGGAGAAACCAGAGTTATAAGCTCACGGAACCGCTGCAGAGCCCATGTGCACACTCGTGTCCCCGGGAGTAACAACGAAGCAGCTCACCGATTCGGACCAGGTAGAAGAGCACGTAGCCCGGGGAGGAGTAGTGGCTGCCGTACATGAACCTGGGCTCTGGCATCTCCTGGTAGCGGGCCTGCAACACGGGAGATGAGGCCGTGAGGGCCAGATGAAGACAGTAACTGATCCGCGAGCAAAGCCTAAGGAGACCATGACCCGATCACATCCTAGCCCCTAGCTTCCCTCTTAAATAGGAAAAGAAGCAGATAAACAGAAGGTGGAAACTGAAGAAACACAGCATTCTTGCAACAAGCATCTTGGTTTTCTTGGCTCAGTGGTAACAATGTCTGCTGGGGTGGGAATGAGAAGAAGAAATTTTACCTATCTTTTGTGCCATTCGCCAAAGGGTAACTTTGTCGTGAAAATAAATTGGCAAACCTGTGATGAGCTCAGCTCCTACCCACTGAACTGTAAGCAAACGCTAAGCAGCTAAATTCCTGGGGGAAGGAAGGCAGAGGGCAAAGGTGGGGTAAAGAATATGCTCAGAACCTTTGGTCTCTTCAGATACACCTCTACCAAGTTTTGGGGAAACGAGTGTCAGGAGCTGTAAAAACACAGGCCACGGCTCCTGGGTTGCTTAGAAACCAGGAATCCCCGGGTCCACGTACCAGCAGCCTCTCCAGACGCTCCTGGTTGAGGGCCCCTACTGGCTTACTGAGATCCCGGAAGGTCTCTGGATTTGACAGATCTGCAAAAGAAACAGATCGTCAAAAATTAATTAAAATGAAGGATGCAACTAGAGATGACCATGCTAAATGAAGTAAGTCAGAAAGAAAAAGACAAATACCGCCTATCACATCACTCATACGCGGAATCTAAAATAGGGCACAAATGAGCCCATCTACAAAACAGAAACAGCTCACGGCCACAGAGACCAGGCTCGTGGTTGCCAAGGGGACGGCGGAGGTGAGAGGGATGAGCGGCTGTTGGGGGTTAGCAGATGCCAACTGTTATGTTAAGAATGGAAAAACAAGGTCCTACTGGATAATGCAGGGAACTGTATTCAAAATCCTGATAAACCATAATGGAAAAGAATATAAAAAAATACTGTCTATATGTGTAAACTGAGTCACTTTGCTGTACAACAGAGATTGGCACAGCACTGTGAGCCAATGATAATCAAGAAAAGAAAAGAAAAAAGAAAGCCGGCAAGCTTATACTTAATAACATTACCCCCTGAACTGATTCATATGCACACATTTATTTCCAATAATTAACAGCTTTCTAAAAGTTAGGACAGACCCATCAGAATTACAGTATTTCTGGTGGTTATTTATACAGCTGTAAAGGTTAGAACTTTTGAGTGTTTAGTTAGCTACAGCCACTCAAGAATAAAATCTAATTTGAAAATGTTCAGAATATTGATTTTAAAAAAAAGACCTGATTAAGAAAAATTATATTCCAAGTAAAATGACAGAAAAAAGTAAACAAACTTCAAAACCCATTATTCTATCAAAATTTACTTTTTAGGTTTGAGTTACTGTGAATATTATCCGATGATAATAGCATAAATGGAGAACTGGGGACCTAAAAATTATCAGATAAATAATATTCCTAGAAAATCTGTCACCTCTTTCAAGTAAAAGGGAGCAATCAGTGAACTGTCAAAAGTAATTTAATCTTCACAATATCTAATTTTAAGCCATTATCAAATTACAATGCAATCACAATACTTTTGGTAAAATAATTTGAGAGAGAGAAATATACTCTCTCAGTAATGTGATTATCGATGATTCTTATTTCCTTGAGTATTTCAGTAGTTTCTAAGTGCTCTACATGAGTATGAGTGAACTCTGGGAGTTGGTGATAGACAGGGAGGCCTGGCGTGCTGCAGTCCACGGGGTTGCAAAGAGTCGGACACGACTGAGCGACTGAACTGAACTGAACTAAGTGCTCTATAATTGATAGTTATTACTTTTCATAATCACATTTTTGAATATGAACTGACAGTTAATATGATAACCTGAGATGCGATTTTCCAAGTGAACTCTTCAATATTTGAAAACAATACTTGTTGGTAATTATGGTAACACTGGCTAAAGATCACATGCATGTTTTCTGGGTATGGCTTTCAAGACATATGTGAGCAGTTTCTTTAGGATTAAAAAAAATTCAGAGACAGTAGAGAAAACACACAGAACAACGTAATTCACGTGATGCGTGTTATCCAGCATCGTGGCGCAGAAACTGGCCACCTAGAGTCACGAGATGGAACGGGTTTTATTCTGCTCACGAATCACAACGTGGTCCTAGAACGGAGCGAGTTCTTTGCTCCGAAAGCCCGGCCCAGGCACGCACCCAGCTCGGAGCTGCTGTAGTCGCCGATGACCCAGGGGAACACGGGGTACTGTGAGAGGTCGCTGCAGCTGCGGTCGGCCAGCGAGTTGAGGTGCAGCAGGTACTGGTAGTTGGACAGGAGGCCGCGCTGCCACTGCAGCGTGTAGCCCTCGGCCGTGCGCTCCGGCACGTGGTGCTCTGCGGGGAGAGGGGGACAGGCCCGGGTCACACCACGCCCAGCGCACGCAGGCCACGGCCACTCAGCAAGGGACGGTCCTACAGGGGCTTGCAGTGTAGACCCTTCAACCCACTGTTGAAAAGTACATTTCAAAAAAAGAAAAGTAGGCTAATCTGTTTTCACGAAAGAGTTGTCTGGTCAAGGATGAGCATCTCTAAGATCCAGGAGGGAAAATGATCAAATATGTGATGTGAAACAACGTATCTATGAGATATATGACAGAAAACACACTATATCTATTAAATATATAAAACATCATATCTGTGAGAGATAGACATAGACATATCACATCTATAAGATATAGGATATAAAACATCACATCTGTTAAATAGATATGACATTAACATGAAAATATAAAGCAAATACATCAATATTACATGGCAATATATAAAGTTTACTATATTTCTCTGTAGTCTACAGTATGTATTTACTAACAAAGAATCGTTCCCAATGTGCTTGAATTTCAGTGCCTTTAAGAAGCCATTACCATTTGAAAAAGCTCATTGCCTCCATTTCCTACGAAATCAAAACAAAACCATCTTGTCTTTCTCTTTTAGATCTGGAAGACAGGCACACGGTGGATTTGTCAATGACTATGTATTATTTATGCAAGTGAGGAATACAGAAAAGAACAGAAACTGCTGAAGGAAAATCAGGTGTCTGTCAGGAGGACGTGATTTCTCAACTAGAAGGCCCAGAGAGACCACCTGGAAATAACCTCAGAAAAGAAGGAAAACACAGATTGTGTGACACCAGGGAAACCCTTCCTGCGAAATGAGTCCACTTTTCTATTATGTTTAGAAAATTCTGCTTTCAGCTTTTTATTGGCAGCATAAAACAACTTTCCTCATTTGCTGATTCAATATTTATTCTTAAGTACTTTGCCAAGTTTCTTCTCTAACTGGCTACCAGGAAAGGGCTTAAAAAAAAAAAAAATCAGAACACTTATCCTGAGATTTTCCATTCTTAGCACATCACAGAGGAAGTCTGAACAATCTCAGGAATAAACTCAGAAGGGACACTTCACAGAAGCGACCTTCTAGACCATGGTGGGTTTAAGATTTTAGGACTCACAATGAGAGTTGAGTTTTTTGTTGCAATCTTGTTACAGTTAGAAAAATTAAGTGAAAAAATTAAATTGGGAGGCAGGAGATAACAGTAAACCTATAGCGAAGCTATAGTTATGGACTGAGTTAAACTGAATAGCTTAATGTGGGAATAAACAAATATGAACTTTAGTAAAGTTCACTTATAAACTTTAAAATATAAAGTTCTTCATGTGAAAACAAACTATTCCTCCTTGAGAGAAAATTTCTTTTCTAAGGGAATTAACTCATACTTCATAAATATATGCACACTGTAACAGCAAACAAAACTGAGATGGTATTACTACAATTCCAACATGTACTTAAACTCATCCCATTCTAGTCATCTGACAACTCTGAAAACAAGAATAACTTAACAACTTGATATGTTTGTGCTCAAAAAAAGGAAAATACAGGTGTCCTCTCTGACAAAAGTGGGAAAATCCACATTTCCCATGGAAGACTGAGGAAGTAGTAGTTAGAGGCAAACTGTGCTCCAAGGCACCATAAGAGCATAGAAGGGTCACGCGTCCCTTTTGTGCTGTCTCCCAGGTTTGTGATTAGGACCACAATTAATGATCACAAATCAAGACTGCATACCCCACTGTCTCACATGAGGAAGCCCAGTCCTGGCATCCATAAACTAACATAAGACAGGACTGGACACAAAAAATGACCACGTGTATTTCTCATAATCCATGCAACTGGGGTGTCGTTAGGATACACAAAAACATATAGGTACATTCACCAAGAGTTTTACAGAATTTGAGTGAACTACTACCAAATTTCATTTATATTTCCCTTCATTTCTAAAATGCCACTCTAATGATGGTTACCAATGAGAACAGATAAAGGGGACCCTGGAGAGGAGACAGTGGACACGGTGACTGTTCCACTGCTGAGCCACCGCCACGTGAACAGATACAGGACGGGTGAGCACCAAACCTAGATACGTAGCGATGTAAAAATAGAGGTCGTCTCGGTCCTGACGTTCATAGAACTTCAGGTAGATGTCGGAACACAGGTCATCTTCTGTGCAAAACACTTCCAAGCCCTGTAGATCCAGGGAGGATAGAACAAATGGCATCTCAATGTGAGCGACTCAAGTACAAAAGCCTTTCAACTCAACACTTGCATTTTTTTGTCAGTCTTATATGCATATTCCCCAGCTATTCATTTAATTTATAAACATGAGAACAAGACATGTATTTCGGCTAAACTTTATAAAATCCCTTTTAGTGCTGAGTATTTTTATTGGTAATCACATTTGTGAATTTGTGCTGAATGGCAATTTGTGTCTTCACATATGTTTTTCAAACAAATGTTTAGCTTTACTTTATAAATTCAATCATAATTCTGATTTTTATATTTAGAACTCTCATGCATACTTTTTATACTCTTAAGTACATTTTTATGTGCCTCTAAATATATGTAGCATTTTTGTACATTAAAAATATACATACTTTTCTGATTAGGTTTTTGTGATTTGTGTATGTTGATTTATACATGGTTGGTTTATATTTTAACGACTACATAATATTTCCCTGAATGAATGTAATTCACTTTGTGTGCTCTGTCATATCTGATTCTTTGTGTTCCCATGGACTGAGCCCACCAGGCTCCTCTGTTAATGGAATTCTCCAGGCAAGAATACTGGAGTGGGTTGCCATTTCCTTCTCCAGGGGATCTTCCCGACCCAGGCATCGAACCTGTCTCTCCTGCATATCCTGCACTGGCAGACAGATACTTTACCGCAAGCGCCACATGGGAAACTGATAAATTAAAAACTAATTCAACCATAACTATGTCAATTTAACAAATTGATCATTGAACTCATTCAAACAGGAGCTTGCAATTATTCTTAAGAAAAGTGTTGAGCTGTGTAGACGACGTGTTGGTGAGGCCAAGACGGGACAGTAACAGAGAGGATGAAAACAGAGCATTGTCCTAGGTTCAAATACTAGTTAACTTTAACATCACTAGTTAACTCCTGGACTCTCACTTCTTTGTAAGATAGGGTATCTTGTAACCTCAGAGAGGCTGTGCTGGTGAACAGATATTGTATATAAACTGCCCAGTACACACAAAGTATTTAATCAATGCCAATTTCTTCTCTCTTTATGACTATGTTTCTGTATTTTTAACAGCATCTGTTTCCCTAATCCCCTATTGGTACTGAAAAATAGAGAATCACCTTCTATGTAAGAGGCAGGAAAACAGTTAAATTTCATAAAGATAAAACACCAAAACAAGCTGCTTCAATATCCACAATGCTTTTGTAACGCCACCAACTCACTGGTTAATCTTCAAAGGAGAACAAATACATTGATATTGACATCAAATGACAAGCCCTTGGAGTCACCCCTCTGCGGGGACTGGTTTCTAGATTATGTGTGTGGATTATAAGTCCTCCTGCGAGAGTGGACTTGGGCTTATCCCTGAGATAAGAGGCATGGCAGGCAGGACAGCCCTGGTAGCTGAAATGGTTACCTTATCTGTTTCTCCCTCTCACCAGGCCTGGAGGCAGAAGTAATCTAAGTCCACAGGGACTATGCTACAGTTCCACCAAGGGCTGGCTCTGTAAGAGCTTCTAAGCTCTGCCTGGAGACCTTGCTGGGCTGTAACAGGGTGCGGCAAGGAGCCCTGGGCCGGTTCTGCATGCACAAACCCAGAGCCCTAAGCACCTGGGAGGGAGAAACCGAAGGTGTTCGAGCCCTCCTGCTCTGGGAGCCAAGAACGTGTTCCCCACAGCCCTCCCACCTACCAAAAGAGCTGCTCCTTTAAAAACTGCCAGCTCACCCAGAAGAAGGAGCCATGGGACTGAGAGCCCATCTGCTTAGAACACAACATGCCGGCACCTTCCCGAGTGGCACCGGGTGCTCTTAAGTCAATGAACCACTGACCAATCCGGAGACGAGGCGCCCATCCTCCAGGGGAACTCACCAGAGGCATGAGGCCGTGTCTCCTCTTGTGAATGCGGCGGATGTCCTGGAGCATTATCTGGACCACGGGTTTCTTTAAAAGTAGAGAAAGACAGGATGAGCTGGTTGGATGGCATCACCGACTCAATGGACATGAGTCTGAGCAAACTCTGGGAGAAGGTGGACAGGGAAGCCTGGCGTAAGCAGTCCATGGGGTTGCAAAGAGTTGGACACGACTGAGCAACAAAAGAGAGAGGATCTCAAACTGCAACATTCTGACGCAACTAGAAGCTGCCCTTGGGTATCAGAAAGGGAAAGACGAGCCCATCTTAACTTCCCAACAGGTCACAAGTGAACAGCTAGAAAGGGGGCTCTTAGGACAGGGCACACTCCACCCTATGTGCCAGCCTGCTGTTTCCACCAGCTCTGTGACCGTGGACATGCCCCCCTTCTCACTCCGCTTTGGTACTCAACTTCTCCGAATGATAGTGCACCCATCTTTAAGATGTTTTTTTTTTTAATGTGAGCCATTTTTACAGTCTTTATTCAATTTGTTACGATACTGCTTCTGTTTTACATTTCAGTTTTTTGGCCGGGATCTTACAGCTCCCCCACCAGAGAGCGAGCCCGTACTCCCTGCACTGGAAGCTGAAGTCTCAACCACTGGACCACCAGGGCATCTGCCTTTCAGGTTTTTGGAAAGTTGTTGAGTGATAAAGAGCATTAAGGGTGGTGTATACACCTCGCAGGGATTTTGCTTTTTATAGACCTATACTTTGCTCAGAAACTAACATGCATCTTTTTTAGAGTCCTGTCTTTTACCTCCTTAAACTACAGTGTTGTTGTTCAGGTGTTAGGCCATGTCCGACTCTGCGACCCTATGGACTGCAGCCTGTCGAGCATCTATGTCCATGGGATTTCCCAGGCAAGAACACCAGAGGGGGTTGCCATTTCTTCCTTCAGGGGCTCTCTCTGACCCAGGGATTGAACCCGCGTCTCCCGCACTAGCAGGGTGGGTTGTTTACAACTGAGCCACCAGGGAAGCCCAAACCTCAGTGTAATAAAGCTTATAAACTATAGTATAAACTAGAGCCTCTAAACTTTATGAGGAGAGAAATTTTCTTGCTTCTCTGGAGCCTTGAAATGCTACTGAGAGAGGAACAAGATTACAAAAGGCTACAGGTCCACCCTCCTCCCCACATGAGAGGGAGGAGGAGCCCACAGAGGCAGGGTATGCAGCGGGAGAAGCTGCAAGAAGACCAGCCAAGGCCCCCAGCCCAGACACCTGGGACCCTGAAGCTATGGCACATACTCGGACATTTTTGCAGAAGTACTGACTCAAGCCACAGTGACTGTGGCGGTCCATACAATCTATCACCCCACACGGAAGGCCGGCAGTGACCTGTACAGGGTCCACTGGAGGGCCTGGTGGGCGCGCTGCACCACCCAGTGGACAGACTCACTATAGCATCACGTAGAAAAGGGCTCCTGGGGGCTCAGACGGTGAAGGATTCGCCTGCAGTGCGGGAGACCTGGGCTCCATCCCTGGGTTGGGAAGATCCCCTGGAGGAGGGTATGGCAACCCACTCCAGTATGCTTGCCTGGAGAATCCTCATGGTGGGCTACAGTCCATGGGGTAGGAAAGAGTCGGACACAACTAAGCATAGCACAGAAAAGGATATGTTTGTTTCAGTGACACTGGGTGGTGGGGGTGTGTGTGAGTGAGTGTGTATGTGTGGCGTGCTCAGTTGCACTGACTCTTTGCGACCCCCTGGACTGTAGCCCACTAGGCTCCTTTGTCCATGGGAATTCTCCAGGCAAGAATACTGGAGTGGGTTGCCATTTCCTTCTCCAGGGGATCTTCCCGACTCAGGGATGGAACCCATGTCTATCACATCTCCTGCATTAGCAGGTGGATTCTTTACCTCTAGCAGTATCAGGGAAGCATATAGAATGACTGACCAATGGGGAGAACTTCTTCCATGGCAGAAAACACTCCTGTTCTTAAAGCTGCTGGCCGAAAGGACCAACCACACGAGCAGAGTATTGGGATTTCTGCTTTTTCAATGAACCGCTCTGAAAAGGGGCCAGATCTAGATAAAGGCTCTAATCTTAACAAGTCTTGGTGTAGAAATCTGAGTCTCTACTGTCTGGCCAGATGAGTCTAAAGGCATCGTGGAAGAGAAGCCTGCTTCCAGCATCACCCCTGCAACTGCCCAGTGACAGCATCTCAACACGCACCTCTGCACCGGGCTGGAGAGGACCACTTTCTACCACTTCTCTGGGCAAGACTCAGATCTACTGATTGTGTTTATAATTAAGGAATAATGAGAAATACGACTCAGGTGTACAGATAAGCAGGTACACAGGAAACATCCATTTTCCTTAACCTTAGCAGACTTCACTGCTCCCTTGCAGAAGTGCTTCCAGGTAGAAAGGCATAAATCTCTAAGGACTCTTTACTAAAATCGGGAGAGGCGGGGTTTCTTCTCTCATTGCTGAGAGCTAGTGACCCCGAAGTCACAGAAAACAAGTTAGGGGAGCTTAAATGTCGAGGTCACATGCGGAGCCTGTTAAATACCAGATGCTGGATGAGCAGGGGGCGGCCATTCTGACTCTCACCAAAATGTGAGAACACAGTAAGGTCAAGTTCAGGGAATGAAAAGTTCACTGAAGACGAAAACTGCAATGCAAAGGAGCTCTCCCTGGCCCGCAGTCCGCTTACCGGGTACCCGTTGAGAGGCTGGAAATAGAGGGTGGTGTCGGTGACGCAGGGTGGCCAGGGTTCGTCACCAGAGGTGTCACCATTTCTGCTTTGCATTCCATGTGCAGCTTTTCAGAAACACTCTGGAATCTGAAAATACGTTTTCCAGCAAAAGCAAGAAAAATCAGAAATCAATCTACTTTCTCAGCTTAGCTTTATCTGAGGGAGCTCCAGGGTGACTCTACAGAACGAAAAGCAGTGACGTAAGCTAGTCACCTAAATAAAACCGCCTTTGTTTTAATGGGTACAATGAGTACTTCATTTTGAAAAAGCAGATGAGGTTATGTATCACAGAAGACAGACAAGTAAAAAACTTGTCAAACAGGCACAAGAAGAAACAGACAACTTAAATAGTCTTACGTCATGTGAATAAATTGAGTAAGAACACTTTTGAGTAAATAAATTGAATAAGAACACTTCAGGCCTGTATGGCTTTACCAATAAATTCTATTAAAAATTTAAAGAAGAAAGACAATTCTGCACACGTTCTTTTGGCAGACAGAGACTAAAGGGGCATTTCTAAACTCATGTTATATGGCGAGTATAACCCTGATAGCAAAACCTCACAAATACACGAAGATTTACAGAGCAATATCCATGAACAGAGATGTAAAATCTTTACAGCCGCAACTACTGAGCCCATGTGCCGTGACTACTGAAGCTCGTGTGCCCTACTGGAGCCAGCCCAGGCTTCCCAACAAGGGAGCCACCACAACGAGAAGTCGTGCACCGAGGTGAAGAGTAGACTCCGCTCGCCACAACCAGAGAAAGCCTGAGGACAGCAACAGAGACTCCAGCACAGCCAAAAATGAAAAGGGATTTTAAAAGGTCCTTTATGAAGAAAAAGGACTTTTTCTTCCAGCAAAGAAAATCCAGTAGTATGTAAATAAAAAAAGCAATACATTCTAAGCAAGTTGGATTTACCCCACAAATACAAGGTTATTTTAACAATGAAAAACCAACCAACATAATTCACACTACCAACAGAATGAAAGAAGAAAGATGATCTCAATAAATGCACAAGAAGCACTTCCAAAATTCTACATTCATTTTTGAGAATACTCTCAGCAAACCACGAATAATAAGAAACTTCCTCATCCTGATTAAAGGACAGCTATGAAAAACCCACAGCTGGCATGCTGACATCATTCTTCTGTGGTGAAACATTAAACCTCTTTCCTGTAATACCAAGAACAAGGCAAGAATGTCTGCTCTCACTGCATCTATTAATCAAACTGTGCAATGAGGCAAGAAGTAGAAATAAAAGCCTTAAGAATTTCTGTGAAACTGTCATTATTCACAGATTAAATAATAATGGACAGATAAAACACTATAGAATCTACAAAAAAAAAAAAAACCCCAAAACAGATGGCTTTACCAGCAAATTCTGTAACATTTTAAAAGGTAGTATAAGACACACATCTCACAAAAAGGTAGCAATAAAACAGAATATTACAAGCTAATCTCATTCATACACATAAGCTTCTAGCCAAAGCCAACTAATGAGTAAATTTTGAACTTGGAAAAGCCACAGGATACAAGGTCATTGTTTAAAAAAAAAAAAGAAAAAAAAAAAAAAGACCTGTTTTCTATATACCGTAAGAAATAATTGGAAAATAAAAATTTGATAGTATCAAAAAAAATCTAGGATTATGCTCAAAAGACAGCAGCATCCCCACACTATAATATAAACATATTATATATAAACATAACTTGTATATATGTAAAACATGTTATATATAAACATATAACAGTACAGGGAACTGGATGAGGAGATAGAACTCTTTGTCCTGTCTTTACATCTTTCAATCTAAAATTAATACCGAGTATTTTAACGACATTTCGGGGTGTAAATGGGGAAACCTATGGAGCTATGAGCTGCCTGGCATGCAGACTATTGCTGCGTGAGCATCGTAACAGTATGGAGGGCGGCAGAGATCTTCCTGTAACAGAGAAATGTTGAAGTAGTCGCGGGTGAAATGTGAGGGAGTCTTGCAGTGTCATTTCAAATTGCTCAGGAACCAGTTATATTCATACTTTAAATATATCATACAACACACACATGCACATGAGCTATACATGTATACCTATTTATATAACATATGTACACACACACAGCAAGCAACAGCATGAGCATGCAAGGAGCAATGCAAATTAAGCAAAATGTTGACAAATTAATACCTCGTGACTCACAGGGAATCTGTGTTCACGATTACCTTTTCAACTTGTGAGGATTTGAAATGTTTCAGAATGAACAGTAGGGGAAAAAATATACTTCAATAAAAAAAAGTATTTCCTTGGAAGTATGATGAAAACTTATTTAGCAAAAGTTTATTTTCTTTCATTTAGAGGAATTATACAACCCTGCAATATTTCACTTTATGTTGTAAATATTTCTCCCCCAAATTCTTCAGCCTAACACTCTGGAGACTGGATAAGTTAAAACTTTCATGGTGAACCATTTTAAAAATTAATGTCATGCTGAAGCCGAGGATTAAAGTCTAAATTGCTACTTAGAAAAATTATCCATTCTAAGCAGGTCAAAAGAAGCTAATTCTTGTTATATAATTCTTATTCTTTTCCTTCCTAAAATGAATGCCATACTTGCCCCTCTGCAACACATTTAACTGGTACTTCCTACAAATGCAAAAATGAAAAGTAATGCTATGTAGGTGAAACAGAAAGAACAAACATAACCATAGAATTGACATTCTTGGCAAGATGACTTTACCAGCAAACTCTTTAACATTTTTAAACACAGTGTAAGGCTCACAAACCTCATAAAGGTACCACTAAAACAGAATATTACGAACTAATCTCATTTATACACATAAGCTTTCAGCCAAAGCCAACACGTAATAATCTATTCAACCAATACGTTCTACTTTGTCCTAAGCTGCAAGGATACAGCAAAACACAAAAATCTAAAGTAAAAATGACTCCTCATGACTACAGACTGCAGTAATCCATACCCAAGATTTTATACACATTAGACAATCTATACATATATCTTAAGTAAATGGAATTGAACAAAGTTTAGCAGGGTTGCTAAAAACAAAATGAATACACAAAAATATCTTCATTCTACTTGTCAACATAAAGAGAAAATGACATATTTTAGGATACCATTTAAAACACCACTATAATATGAAGTCCTTGGAATAAATCTAGCACAAGAGAAGAAAGACTTTTACAAAAAAAATTGTAAAAAAGACACTAAGGAAGACTTAAACAGAGTTTCACTGCAAATCGGGGTAAAAATCCCAGTAGGCTTTTCTTCTATGGAACTTGACAAGCTGATTCTAACTTTACCCAGAATGTGTAAGACCAAAACACTGAAGACATAAATTAGAAAGGAGCTGCCATGCCAGATACTAAGACACAGTGATTAACACAGTGGTACTGCAGACGGAGACACAAACAGCCTCAGTCTACTTAACAGAAGGAAATCTACCTAAAATATGGGGAGAAAGAAATCAGAGAACAGGTTAATATGAAAGTATAGTTACTTGCAGAGAATATACTGGATACTTAGAAAAGTGAATACTTTACCCTCTGGAGGAGTTTCAAACAGACAAGTGATATAAACAAGTAAGTTCCTTAGAAAGTATTTTAAAAGTGCATTCAGAAGAGTAGAGAAAAGGGGACTGCAGGCGGAAAGACTCGAGAATGTAGGGGTGATGAGCTAAATGCAGTCACAGCAACCTGAGCAGAGGGGGCTGGTGGCCTGAACGGAAGCAGTAAGGTGTGAAAGGACAGAAGCTCACAGACTGGGAGGTTCTGGGGGGACACCATTCCCCAGGCCTTCAAGAGGCCAGGAGCCCCCAGACTTTGAGCTGGCATTGAGGCTGAGGCCATTGCCCAGGTCCAGCTTTGGGGCGAGGCAGACGCCAGCACTCATCATCAAAGGCAGCACACTGAATGAGGCCTGAGATGACAATGCTGCTGCTTTCACCACCAGGAATCAAAATCATGGAAAACTTACCTGTTTTTGTCAAATGATGTCCTAGCCAAACGGGACTGCAAGATAGCTGTTATCTGTTAAGACAGAATCATTTAAAAAATATGGCTGTAGGTATCTGTAAGTGACACATCAATTAGGTTCATTCACAATAAAGACACAGGTCTTTAGAAACTCACCATGGCAGTTTGGTCCCCCAGTTTGTCCAGACAGGATGCTCTATGAAGCTACGAGGACAGAAACATACATGGATTTATTTCTCTCTCTGATGGTAAGCAGATAGCTCCTTAGAAGCAATGAAACACAGCCACCATTCTGTTACTCAGTAACAGCCGAGAGCCATTCTAAACCATCTAGGACTTCTTCCTAATGCAGAGTTTTCAAGTTCAACACATTCAAGTAACTCTCATTCAGATTTAGAGAGGAGGTTATGGTTTTGGTGAGCTGTACGAATATGAAATTCTTTGTTAAAAAAAGTTTGCCAGTGAATATTTGAGAAGAGCGCTGACTTACCTGAAGCAGTGTCTCCACAACATCTTCCACTTTCCCTGAAACATCCAGCTCAAAGACATACTCCATCATGCCCTGAAAAAGAGGAAGATGAACTGAATCAGAAGAGAACAAGCACATCAGGACCTATCATTTTTAAGAACATCTGCAACCCCTGCTGACGGGTACAGGGAACTCCCTCAGCCCACCTGGGAAACTTACTTCTGTATTTACTATTTCCTTCCTTCCACTGCCTTTGGGCTTAGTTTGCTCTTCTTTTTCTAGACCCTTGAGCTATCTAATTAGGTTTTTTAGTTTGAGATCTTCCTCTTTCCTTAAGGTAAGTGTTTAACACTCTAAACTTCCTTCTTAGGACTGCTTTTGCGGCATCCTAGGAGTTTAGGTATGTTTTCGTTTTGATCATCTTGAAGCATTTTTAAAATTTCCCTTTTCATTTCTTCTTGACCCACTGTGTGCACAAGAAGGTTGTTTAATTTCCACATACGTATGAATCTTCCTGCTGCTATGGATTTCTGCTTTCACTCCACGGTGGTTGTTAAAGATACTTGGAATGACATCAGTCTTACTAGATTTACTGACTTGTTTTGTGACCTGACATGTGATCTGTAGAATGTCTCCTGTGCACGTGGGAAGAACGTGTCCCACTGTCATGGGCAGGATGTTCTGTATGTGTCTATGAAGCCCATCTAGCTGGAGTACTAGTCGAGTCCCGTTTCCTGTGGGTTCTTCTGCTTGGATGACCTGTGCATTATTGAAGGTGGGGCATGGAAGTCTCCTCCGTTCAGTGCGGCTGTTGGTCTCTCCCTTCAGTCCTGACAGTGCCGGCTTCACACACTCACGTGCTCTGAGGCTGGGTGCACATGTGTTGTGATGGTTACTTCTTATGTGTCACAAACTGCTCTTCTCTTCCCCACGAGGGTGAGTATGCTGGGCTGCATCTGCCTGTGTCTCTGGCTCAAAGTCCCCTGGAGCAGCTGCACAAGCCCAGCTCTTTCCTGTTTTGGGAGGATGGTCCCCAGACATCTAGAGCATTATGGGTCCATCAGAGCTCCAGGACAGATGAGAAGATGGGAACCGGGCATTCCCTCCAATGATGTGCACTGTGCCAGGGGAGGGACTATGGTGAGATGACACTCCAACGTTCCTACACCTTCAGAGTGGCTCACTTCACTCTCACCTAGGCACAGGGCACTCTGAACTGGTTTCTGGACTTCTCACAAAGGGAATTCATCCACGTACTGTTTCTGAACCAGTCTCCCCATCAGAAGAATAAGGGTCTTCCCAGTCCGTCATCTCTCATCACCATCGTCAGTGTCATCATTCTCCCCCTTAAACCTGAGAATCTTCTGGTGTCCTCATTCACACTGGAACAAAAGAGCTTTTCTTTGCTCCAGACAACCTGACCCACTTCCTTTGACGTCACTTTTCAGCATATTTGTGCCTTGAGTAGGCGTCAGGAGAACCTCTGCAGTGAGGGTGCAATGATCAGTGGTTCTCGGCTTGGAGGGGGGATGGCCCTGCCACCCCTGCAGGGCACCTGTCAACGTGTGGAGGTGCCACACAGCAAAGGGGACAGTGCGGGGAGCGGGGGGGGGGACAGAGGGTGGAGCAGCCTGTAACGTAAGGGACAGCACCTCACGGTGAACAAGCATCCTTCCCAGATGCCAACGGCCTGCCTGTGAGCAACAAGAGCTCAGGGCTCACTGCTCCTGACTGACCGGCATACACAGATGTTTCCTGCACATAAAACTTGGAGGTGGCTACTGGTGGCCAGTTGTCCCAGCTGCTGCCGAGGACTCGCATGCCAGGCAGGCCTGTGACCAGGACTGCCATCCAGCCTGCAGCAGTCTGCTCAGAGGTGGGGCTTTTCCTAATTCAGAGGCGTCGTGACAGGAGCGCTAGGCCCATCTCTAGGTCCTATAAGGTCTCCTCTGCTAGGAGTTATCCCTTTACTACATGCGAAACTGCAGCATGGGTCTGTGCTGAGGCTCCTCTGTCCACGGTGTTCTCCAGGCAAGAATACTGGAGTGGGTTGCCATTTCCTCCTTCAGTGGATATTCCTTGCCCAGGGATTGAACCCACATCTCCTGCCTTGGCAGGAGGGTTCTTTACCACTGAGCCACTTGGGAAGCCACAGCATTAAGTAAAGCACAGAGTGGTTGGATGTGATGTCTAGTTACGAGTCCTGTGTTCATGGTCCTTCAGAGCTTCTACCCAATCAGGAGAACTTATACACTTGCTGCTGCTACTGCTAAGTCACTTCAGTCGTGTCCGACTCTGTGCGACCCCGTAGATGACAGCTCACCAGGCTCCTCCGTCCACGGGATTTTCCAGGCAAGAGTACTGGAGTGAGTTGCCATTGCCTTCTCCTGAGCTCTTAAATAAGGGTATTTTATAACCTATAAATATTTCTGTAACATTTAAAAGAAGTCCTTAGCGATACCCAGGAGAAGACAATGGTACCCTACTCCAGTACTCTTGCCTGGAAAATCCCATGGATGGAAGAGCCTGGTGGGCTGCAGTCCATGGGCTCACTAAGAGTTGGACACGACTGAGCAACTTCACTTTCACTTTTCACTTTCATGCACTGGAGAAGGAAATGGCAACCCATCCAGTGTTCTTGCCTGGAGAATCCCAGGGACAGGGAAGCCTGACGGGCTACTGTCTATGGGGTCGCACAGAGTCCGACACGAAGAAGCAACTTAGCAGCAGCAGCAGCGATACCCAGTAAATATGATGCATCTTCTAATTTCAACTTTTAACTAATGATTTAAGCCCTTCCCCCCACTAATAGACCCACTTATTTTTAAGCTAAAAAATTAACTGAAATCTTTTAAAGTCTGTGGTTCCCTTGGATAATTTTGTTATAACTGCTAAGTAACAAGCCTTTAAACACCTGTTATCATTATACTACATCAAAGAAGTTAACACAGACACAGAACCTTATTGCTCAAAATCACTATAGAAATTGTTGCAGATGAAGGAAAAACCTTACTTACCCTTTCTATTTTATATGGTGCAACAATGTTGTGTTCTTTAATGAAATACACCTGAAAAAGACAAATCAATACTTGTGAAATAATTAAACGTTTTCAGTGATGAGCTGATGGATGTTATGAATCAAATTTAAATCATTGATATTTAACCTCTATTTCCAAAATCACTTGCATTAATATTAGTTATGGCTTTAAAGTTCTGATGTTAAAATAACAAACATTAAATTAAAAAGAGATTCATCAAGGAAACAAGGCAGCAACCACTGCAGGATTGATACAATGTCTAAGATGGCTTGTCAATGTCATCACTTGAGCCCAGAAACCACACAGGCGAAGGGTGCTAACCTAAGCGCTCACTGTCTAAGAAACGATTAAGACAGTCACTGTGGCATGAAACCCATTCATCAACATAGAGAAACCTCTCTTTTCTAGAGGTGCAGTTTTCACACGCACCAGGCCACTTGTCCTCACATGGGACACTAGCAACCGCATATCACTCACACACTCACACACACACACACACACAGCAACCACATATCACACATACACACCTGCCCCAGAGCATCAGCCTCCTTGCACGTGCGTCCTAATCCCGCCCTCCCTCCAGTTAGGACAGAAAGCCTGCTTCCCCCACATGTGTCAGCTGTTCAAAAACATAGCTCCTACGATCACACGATGCACCTTCTCCCGTTTAAAACAAACTACAGATTAAAAAACGCTCGTTGGTCTCACATCCTTTTACCCCTTTTCTGCTTATTTTAGTGGTAAAATTCTTTGCCAGAGCTGATGTACTTTCCAGGGCCCAAGGCAGGTTTTCCTCCGATCCGTGTTACAGTAGCCATTCCCGACGAGGCCAGCAAGGACACACAAGGTCGGGGAGGATGCACAAGGTCACTGTTCTCGGGACTTGGACTGTTTCTCAGATGCGACATAGCCGGGCTCTTCCTGGCGCAGGTTTCTAGCTGGCTGCACAGCACCTGCTCCAGGTTCTCCCGACCTCACCAGCTGCTTCCTCCAGCTTCCCAGGGCCCCTGCTTTCCTCCCAACCTCCCAAGAATGCACCCAGCCCCGGGGCCTGACAAGTGTCTGCAAACGGTGGCTCCTCAGTCTGTCATTCCAGGCCCAGTCTCCTCCCAAAGCCCAGATAGAGGCCTCCAGATGTCGGCGGCACCTCCTCCAGGTCACAGTCTACAGAGCCTGCTCCCACATCGAGCCTCACCACCAGCCCAGCAGCACCTCCATCAGGGTTTCTTCAGAGCACACTTGGACGTGGACCCCTCTCACCCTCCCGCTGCCACCAGCCTGGGGCACACGCCTGAGTCAGCACCTCCAGATGCTCGCCTGGTGTCCCCTGCTGTCCCAGGCGCTGGGGAGACCCACAGACAGAGACAAATCAGACCGGGGCCCTTCTCAGCGAGGTGCCCGCCGCTGCTGCACGCCGTCTCACATGCTGGCCTCTGTCCTGGTTCACCTTCCTTGTGGCGTCTATCTCTGCCTGACGTCAGAGAAGACATCTGCTCACTGTCTGCCGCCCCACTGAGAGGTAACGTTCTTGGAGAGAGGGGCTTCAGATATTTTATTCTTCCTTCTATCTCCCTCCTCTCTCTTGGGCTTCCCTGATGGCTCAGAGGGTAAAGCGTCTGCCTGCAATGCAGGAGAACTGGGTTCAATCCCCGGGTCGGGAAGATCCCTTGGAGAAGGAAATGGCAAACCACTCCAATACTCTTGCCTGGAAAATTCCAGGATGGAGGAGCCTGGCAGGCTGAAGTCCATGGGACTGCACATAGTCGCACGTGCCTGAGCAACTTCACTTCTATCTCTAAAACCTTGACTGTGATACTTACAGGATTCATGAAGAAAGTGAAAAGTGTTAGTCACTCAGTCCTGTCTGACTCTTTATGACCCCATGGACCATAACCTGCCAGGCTCCTCTGTCCATGGAATTCTCCAGGCAAGAATGCTGGAGTGGGTTGGATGCCCTTCTCTGGGGGATCCTCCCGACCCTGGGACTGAATCCAGGTCTTCTGCATTGCAGGCAGATTCCTTACCATCTGAGTCACTGGGGAAGCCCAGGATGCATGAGTACTACTGTTGACACACACACACCCCTTCTTCATTTTACCAGCAAAGAGTATACAGAAGCACAGCTCTCTAAAGCCCAAAGAACCATAACATATTTCTAAAGCACTGTGACCTAGTAAGTAATCAAAACAAACAAACAAACAACACACACATGCATTTTGTTTTCTGGGTTGTGCAGTTAACCCAGGAAACTTAATACTTGAAAGAGTAGCTTATATCTAGTTGCCCCTTGATATAATATAGCTGATTATGAGCTTGATATGAGACATCTTACATAAACTACTGAAAGGCAATAGAAAGATTTTGCTTCTAGGTTTATTAAAATTATATTAAAATGGATACTTTTATAACAGAAACCACACTTCCAATTTAAAATCTACCCACTCCTTTCAAGATATGGACTCTCCGGAATAAAGCCACAGTGTAGAATGATACTGCAGTAATAATGAGAATACAGCTGTGGGCCAGAATTATCAATAATGGTGTTCCTTCCCCAGAGTAAGAGATGGCGGTAACTGCTTTCATTTATGCCAGTCAAAACTAACAACAGACATTCTAAAATTGATAGAATCATGGAAGGCAGACCTAGAATATCACGTACCCTGAGATCTCCCAGCTTTCATAAAATAATTTTCAACATACACTAAAAAGGGCCTGTGGGGTAGCTGCGTGACCGCTTCCACGTGAACAAGAGGGCTGTGTGATCCGAACACCACCGGGAGGCTCTCTGTTCCAGACTATTCACCCGTGAGACTCGCAAGGCTTTGAGTCAAGTCCTGACATGAAGAAACCTCTACATCTGTTTCCCACGGCTTTTCCTACATTTCACAGAAAGATACTTTTCTTTGAACACGTCAAGGATCTGGGGCTCTGCAGAGGGGAGGCAACCCTGATCTCCTCTCTCCCTTTCATTTTCAAGGTGAAGAAGGTGAGATTCACAGCAGAAAGACAGGGCTAATGAGTGTCCCAGATGGCTCAGTGGTAAAGAATCCACCTGACAATGCAGAGGATCCCTGGGTTGGGAAGATCCGCACAGAAGGAAATGGCAACCCACTCCAGTATTCTCGCCGAGAGAATCTCATGGGCAGAGGAGACTGGCGGCCTGCCGTCTATGGGTCACAAAGAGTCGGACACGACCTAGTGACTAAACAACAAAAATGAGCTCTACTCTTATAATTTTTAAAAGATCTACAGGTGAATTAGGTACAGCTGACCCCTGAACAACATGGGCATGAACCACGTGGGTCCACTTACATGTGGACTCTTTTCAATAAATACACTGGAAAATTGTGTGGAGATTTCAGACAATTGGAAAGAAGATGAACTGCATAGCCTAGAAATATCAGAAAAATTAAGACATAACTATGTCATAAGTACATAAAATGCATGTAGATACTAGTCTATCATATCATTTACAACCATAAAACAAACATGATAAATTTTTTATCACAACTTAACACGCAAACTTCTGGACCAGATGCGGCACCAACTGAAGTGGAGAGAAAATGAAAATAACTATATAGAGACGCAGCATGAAGCCACAGCGTTCCCTCCCTGCAGCTCACACTGAACCATGGCCATAGCTTCCTAGCCACCCCCTGTGCTGAGGTGAAGTGTTGAGAGTAACCTCCAAAGGCCACAGGACACCATTCATCTCCCTGTGAATGGCCATCTCTACAGTAAACTGCACTGCAGTAAAAAGTGTTTCTCCTGGTTCTTGTGCATCTCTCACCGTGTTCAGTGTCAGATCGCAAACCTTGAGTACCACCACGGGACCCACATGAAGTGCCACCAGTGATGCCGGCAGTGCTCCAGAGGAGCCGAGCAAAGTCACGACACTACGAGCAACAGCTGAGCTGCTTGACGTGCGCCGCTGATTGAGCTGAGGTCCACAGCTTGGCTGCCACCATGTCAAGATAAATGGATCCTGCATTAAGGACCATTGTGGAAGCGGTCACGCAGCTACCCCACAGGCAGGAGGACCTGGCACCTTCTGTGAAATACTTCTTTATCTCATGTTTAAAATGCAGCTTTTATGTGGGTGCAGGATTGCTGTAAGAAAGCCACACCTATAGATGAGTATGAAGTCATCACATGACAACTTAAAGCCAAAGGAAGGTGAAGGAGCTAAAGCTGGAGAACTAAACGCTAGCAAAGGATGGTTTGATAATTTTAGAAAGAGGTTTGGCTTTAGAAATGTCAAGATAACAGGAAAAGCAGCTTCTGCCAACCAAGAGGCAGCAGATGAGCTCCCAGACAGCATGAAAAATATCTCTGAGGAGAAAAGAGTATCTGCCTGAACAGGTTTTTACTGCAGATGAAAGTGCCCTCTTCTGTGGGTGGTGGGGTAGGTGAGCAGGGAATCCACAAAGGACGTTCATTAGGAAGAGAAGTGAGGACCAGGAGTTAACACGGCAGGCTGAGTTAGGCTAAGTCTGTTGTTTTGCACAGGTGCAGTGGAGTTGATGACCAGGACTGCCCTGATCTAAAAAGTTGCTGACCTCTAGCCCTGAAGAGAAGAGATCACCACAGCTGCCATCTTTAGGCTGCACAGCAAGAGGGCCTGGGCAGCAAGAATCCTTTTCCTGGATTGGTTCCATCAATGCTTTGTCCCATCGATGCAGTCAGGAAGTATTTTGCCAGTAAGGGACTACCCTTTAACATTTTTTTAAATTGGACAATACCCCTGGCCACCTAGAACGATGAGTTCAACACCAAAGCTGTCAAGCGGTCTACTTGCCCCAAAACACAGTGTCTCTAATTGAGACTCCAGATCAAGGGGTCACAAGACTCTCTAAGGTTTAGTGCACATGGTGCTCTGTGGACAGGGCTGTCAGTGCTGACAGCCGGAATATCTTCAGAGTCTGTAAGGACCGCAACACTGAAGATGCCCAGGTTGTTCAAGAAAAAGCCAAGAAACCCACCACGCTAAAGACCATACATTCCTACGAGAGAAAACTGTTCGCATGCTGTGCACGGCCACACGGCATTTATGACAGAGCTCATCAGATTATGGATGTGGCCAAAAAAGAAGGGGGCTGAAACGTTTCGAGACCTGGATCTCAGAGAGACTCACGCACTAATGGACACCGTGCCTGAGAACAGAAGACGACCTGATGCAGATGAGCGCTCCCAAACCAGAGCCAGACTGGAGGGAGGAGACGTAGTAAGCGCCGGGTAATAAACTGACATTGGACAACCTAGCAGAAGCGCCTGGTTTTTTATTTTTTCCTGCTTTTTGACTTGTTTTTACAACATGGACCCTTCTATGACACAGGCGCTGAAACTAAAGCAAACTGTGGAAGAAGGATGGGTACATGGAGAAACACTTTTAGAGAAATAAAAAAGCAGAAAAAGACAGAAATTATGGTGGATTTCTGTAAATTTAAACTGAATGTGTCTGCCTTTCCTGCACCCCCCACCTGCCCACCTCCTCCACCCCTTCCTCCTCTGCCCCCTGAGACAGCAAGACCCTCTTCCTCCTCAGCACGAAGACAGACGACAAGGATGAAGACCTCTGTGACAATCCATTTCTCCTTAATAACTAGCAAACAGTCACCCTGCTGTGCAGTTACTAAACTTGTAAACAGATGACAAACTTATAGTATTGATAAACCCACTACATACTGCAAACGTGCCTTCTCTTCCTTATGATTTTCTTATAACCTTTTTCTTCTAATTCACTGTATTGTATGACTACATAATATAATACATACAACATACAAAATGTGTTAATCAACCATGTATGTCCCCTACGGGATGAAATGGCAACCCACTCGAGTATTCTTGTCTGAAAAATCCCATGGACAGAGGAGCCCGGCGGGCTATAGTCCATGGGGTCGCAGAGTGGGACGCAGCTAAGCATGTGTCATCAGGAAGGCACCAGTAGGCTATTCGTAGTAGTTAAGCTTTGGGGGAGTCAAAAGATATACACGAATTTTTAACTGTGTTGGAGGTTGTCAATGCCCTGAACTTTTGCTTTACTTAAGGGTTAGTCGTGTATGTTAGGAGAAAAAACATGTTATAATTTATCTCTGTATTGCCAGTGGCAACAAAGTGCTGGATACAAAAATTTATACTGCGTAAACGCGAAATGAATAAAAAGTCACGACTCCAAGCTTTATAATCAGACAAGGCTACACAACCCGAGTCGTGCCTGGGTTGCCATCACGAGTCACCTTGAGCTCACTGAAGCGGTGAGCGCTGGCCTCCCCGCTCCTAAATGGTGACGAGGCTACAGGAGAACCTGCAGTCCTTTACCTCAACCTCACACACCGTCAGGACTCCTAAGGGCGAACCCACAGCCAGCAGGTAACACCCACACACCCACCTACCTACCTGAGGAATGTTAAGATCTCAGCAGGGATCACACCTTCTAAAACATATTTCCCAGTGACTAAATTTTAAAAGAATTTATACATCTTTTCCAGCGGTCTTCATTTGAGACTTGTACAAATAATTTCATTATGCTAAAAAAGTGTGTATATGGAAGACCATACATACGCACACATATATACATATATAATGTATGTATGTATTCATTTAAATGTTCGTTCAGGTTAGAAAAAATATTTACCAAGTCTCCTTACCTGGCTGAAAATGAGTGAAATCGCCCCAGATACTGTCCTAAAAATGCAGATAAAAGTCATTAAATATATATATATACATACACATATATATATATACACAGTTTTTTGGTAGAAGTTAAGTCAAATGGTTGTGACAGTGACATACTTTGCAAAGTGTCTATTGGCTTCATTTTCTCCATGTTTCCTATTTTTATACAATCCCTCAAAGGAATCTGTATAAAATTGAGAGAGAGAGAGGCTATAAAAATAAGACAAGGTAAAATGTACACAAATATAGGGCTATTTCTCTTCACATTGAAAGTGTGTTTACCTTAATGATGGGTTGGGATATTGCATCCGGTTCAAAAATAACTGATTTTGAACATATTTTTAAGGAGCCTCTGATTTTCCTAGAGATAAAGTACAAAGGGATATTATTAATGAACATAACAGAAGTCACAGAAGAATCATAACACATTTTAACTAGCATGTAGATGACTAAAGCATCAACTAATAAAAGATCAAAGACCAAGGTATGAAAGGTTGGGCAACACAGCAAAATAATCTCCTAAAGGAAATCAACCCTGAATATTCACTGGAAGGACTGATGCTGAAGCTCCAATACTTTGGCCACCTGATATGAAGAACCTACTCACTGGAAAAGACTCTGATGCTGGGAAAGATTGAAGGCAAAAGGAGAAGAGGGCAGCAGAGGATGGTTGGATGGCCATCACCGACTCAATGGATAGGAATGTGAGCAGACTCTGGGGGATATTGGAGGACAGAAGCATTCACTGTGCTACACGCAGTCCATGAGGTTGCCAAGAGTCAGACACGACTTAGCAACTAAGCAACAACCATCACCTCCTCCCTAGAGGTTAAAGAAACTCCACGTGTTGTAATACAGTCTCACTGGCTGAGGACTGTCCTGGGTATTTTATTCATTAGCACTTCACTTGGTCCTCACAACTACATGAATGTGAAGCAGTTTTCTGGTCCTTTAAGAAACGCTGATTCCATCCTGTCTGTGGTTAATTCTTTTGACTTTGAATTACCTACATCTTAAACACCTATTCAGAAGATCATACTGTAACCCTAATCCTTTTTAAACCTGACATTGATTAGGTAAGGGATTTTTTTCCTTATTTATAATCATGGGAAAATAACAGTTTGAATTTAGCACATAAAATGCTTTTAGCGGTGATTCTGGGGTACATAGGAATTAGGATAAAATTGCTGCTATGAGAATAAGCAATTTTAAAGACGATCTGCCTACTACTATAATACCAAATAGATCAGCCGTTGACCATTTTTCTCCTTTCCTGGGACGTGGATAAGGCTCTAGTGAGTCTAAGGGAATGCCTGCCTGAGCATGCTCGAGGTCAGTGTGTCTCACTAGACTGAAGCCAATAAAAAGCTACACTTTATTGTCTTTTATTGACTGAGTGACTTTTATCAATGATCAGACCAAGGCAATAATTTATTATGCAATGAGAACACAAGTTAAGAAATGCTGGGAAAAAAGAAACCTTTTAAAAAAATCATCTTAGTTTCCAAGACTATATTTTGTCTACAAGGAAAGCTCCATGGATTTTTTTTTTTTTTTAATTACTTGTATGACTTTTGGGCTTTTTCTCCAGCCATTCCTTGGTGTCCTAGTGTCCTAGTGAACTCTTCTCACTCTGCCCATCCCAGGGGTCTCTTAATTGAAGCAATTATTTTACCTGGACTCTAGAAAGACCCACTTGCTCTCCCTGTTCCTGTGTCCCCTCCCTGAGTCAATTATTCTGCCAAAAAATCTCACATCCTTCCTGGCTTACAAAAATGCCAGTGGCTTCCTAGCCCACAGGATACAGCCCCATCGCAATCTGAGAAAGGCCTGCCTCTGTGTACACATGTATACGTACCAAATGGATGAGAAGGGTCATGGTAAAGGCCATGACATAATCTACAATTCTTCTCCCTCAAAGGATTTTTTAAATGTTGGTTTTTATATCATTTTTTCCATGCTGTTAATTGCGTTTCTTCTCTAACACCCTAAATTACCTAATAATAACAAGTACTTTTAAGGCAAAAGCTAAAGAAATACAAATAGAACAGAAAACTCCCAAGTACCAGTCCACTAGTTCCTGCAGCTGTTAACATGCAGTCGTTCCTGTTCTGTGTCTAACATCCCAGAACCCCACTGGATTTTAGATAAATTCCCAGCCCTCCAATACTTCATCTGCTGTGTTGTGCTCAGTCATTCCACCTCTTTGTGACCCCATGGACTGTAGCCCACCAGGTTCCTCTGTCCATGGGATTCTCCAGGCAAGAACACTGGAGTGGGTTGCCATTTCCTTCTCCAATATTTCATCTAAACATACTTTAACATGAATCTCTCAAGTTCTTCAATAAATGACCAGCATTACACATCTACAAAAAATAATAATTCCTTAATGTCATCCAGGATAAAGTCAGGGTTCAAATCTATTTCACAACTGTTTTTTATAGTTGCTTTGTTCAAAGCCCACATTTTCTTTTGCCAATATGTCTAATATCTCTTAATCTAAGACAGTGTTCATTTCCCCACTTTATGTACTTTGCTAAACATGTCTCTGTGGTTTTCATCTATCCCACTTCCTTTATGTCAGAGGCAGTGCACATGAACTGCCCTCATATCAGGAGGCCCCAGTGGGTTCAGATAATACCCACCACCTTGACATGTGCATTAAAATATTTCTTAGCAGCTTTTCACCTGTTGGTTTAGCAGCCACTGAAGAGTACGTCTAGATCAGGGGTTAGCAAACTTTTTCTGTAAAGAGCCAGAGGGCAAATATTTTTGACTTTGTGGGTCATTTGGTATCTGTCTCTATTCAGCTCTGTTTCCCTGTTGTTGCAGAAAACCAACCAGATACAAGATGTAAACAAGTGGTTGTGACTGCATTCCAATAAAACTTTATTTAAAAAACACAAGTCGCAGCCAGATATGACCATAGTCTGTCGATCCCTGATGTACTAGGGATTGAAATTTATAACAGTCCTTCAATGTTTGTTATTTGCTGCTACTAAGTCGCTTCAGTCATGTCCAACTCTGTGCGACCCCACAGACGGCAGCCCACCAGGCTCCCCCGTCCCTGGGATTCTCCAGGCAAGAACACGGGAGTGGGTTGCCATTTCCTTCTCCAATACTTCATCTAAACATACTTTAACATGAATCTCTCAAGTCCTCATGAAAGTGGAAAGTGAATGCATGAAAGTGAAAAGTGAAAGTGAAGTCCCTCAGTCGGTCCAACTCTTAGCTACCCCATGGACTACAGCCCACCAGGCCCTCCGTCCATGGGATTTTCCAGGCAAGAGTACTAGAGGTGGGTGCCATTGCCTTCTCTGGTTTGTTATCTAGAATTTATCAAGAACAGCTTTAATTCTATGATTTGTCACCCTGAAATACAATTTGTACAAGGAAAGCAGCAAAAATGCTTGATCTTTTTTATCAAGTTTTAGAAAAATGAGTCAGTGTCCTACAATCCTTTGAAGGTAAATGATACACACACACATATATATACGTATGAAATTATTTATATTATATATATATATCATTATGAACTCATGGAGTTGAGCCCTTATGATACATTCCAATCCCTTATATCCATTCTTTTCTGATGCTCAATCTGCTCCATTTTTTTTTTTTCCGCCCAACTTTTCAGGGTGGCCTTGTGCCCTTTTAATTCAGTATGCAATCATTTTCGATATTTTTCCTTACCTGCCAGGATAACAAGATGTTACAGGGTCGCCTCCCTCACGTTTCCTGCCCCTCACTTAGACTCAGACACTTCTCCAAAGAGCCCTCATTCCTTTTACTGGAGAGAGGCGTTCACAGAGTAGCTCATTGCTACTGAGCTGTTTCTAGGTCTTTTCAGAAGGCAGAGCTAGAAACCACTTTCTTTTAAAAGAAAAGCATATGACTCCATATAAGCATTACCAATTCAAATCAAAGATCCCAAGGCTTTTACTTAACTCCTTTAATACTAGATCTGTATCTCCTTTATACTGAAAATCTCAATCTTGGCATTTTGCTTTACCTAACTATATAAAATTGTGTGCATAAAACAGTTCCAAAATAATACAAAAATACTTAATATTACTACTAAAACAATTTACAATTTTTTGCAGTTCTTCCTTAACTGAAAATACATTTCACCAGAGACACAAATTATTGTGTTGTCAAGTTGATTAAAACAATTCTTTTCCATGATTAATCCTCCAGCTTTATATACAATTAGGTTCATTTGTTTCATTTTCTTTTAATTTTAGAATTTTCTGCTTCTCCTGAAATTTAATAAATAAATAAATTCTATATTGCATATAAATATTCCTATGGTTCCAAAAACAGAGCTGTAAAAAAAGGTACATTCAGAGGCATCTAGATGTCATCTCGGTATTATCCCCTGATCCCTCCTTTTTCTCTGTAGATAACCATTTCCATTAGCTTTTTGCTTATGCTTTAAAATATATATATATATTTAACTTTTAAAAGGGCTCTTCCCTGGTGGCTAAGAGGTTAAAGTGTCTGCCTCTAATGCAGGAGACCTGGGTTCGATCCCTGGGTTGGGAAGATCCCCTGGAGAAGGAAATGGCAACCCACTCCAGTATTCTTGCCTGGAGAATCCCATGGACGGAGGAGCCTGGTGGGCTACAGTCCATGGGGTTGCAAAGAGTTGGACACGACTGAGCGATTTAACTAACTAACTTTTAAAAATATAATCAATATAACTGCCCCATTCTTATATGAAAGATGGCATCCAACACAAAATATTTTTCCCTTGCATTTTTTTACTTAATATGTATTGGAGAAAAATCTACACTGACACACAGAACTTCTTCATTCCTTTGTTATAGTTTCATAATACTCCAGTATGTGGTCATTCCATAAGTTATTCAGTCAAGCACTAAACTGCTTCCAGCATCTTGCTATTACAAGTAGTACTATAATAAATAATACTGGACATATGTCCATTTATATACTTTCTAGTGCATCTCTCCATCTCTGAGGTAGTCTCCTACAAGTAGCATTGCTAGATCAATAGGATAATTACATGCAATCTTGCTAAATATTGCCAAATTCACTTCCATGGAACTGTACCATTTCAACCTAATAATAACTTGAAAATTACAAAAAACAGGCTTCAGTTTGCTTGATTATATTTGTGCTTCAGTAATGTATTCAATTTTAAGCAGGACATTATGACAGAGAGCAGAGAAGCATTGGGAGAGTAAAAGATATGAGATTAGAGAAAAAATATGTTCAAAATTCTAGAGGTAAAAAACCAAGGTTTACTTTCAATTAGAAAAATAATTATATAATATGATTGAATGCCAAGGAAACAGATATGCCCAAACCTATCAAACAAAAAGCTGAGTTTTACTTTGGATTATATTTAAACAAATACTACACAGTTTTGATTTAAACAAAAACTACACAAAGAATTAATGCTTTTGAACTGTAGTACTGGAGAAGACTCTTGAGAGTCCCTTGGACTTCAAGGAGATCAAACCAGTCCATCCTAAAGGAAATAAGTCCTGGATATTCACTGGAAGGACTGATGCTGAAGCTGAAACTCCAATACTTTTGGCCACCTGATGCAAAGAACTGGCTCATTTGAAAAGACCCTGATGCTGGGAAAGATTGAAGGCAGGAGGAGAAGGCGACAATAGAGGATGAGATGGTTGGATGGCATCACTGACTCATTGAGTAAGCTCTGGGAGTTGGTGTTGGACAAGGAAGCCCGCCGTGCTGCAGTCCACGGGGTTGCAAAGAGTTGGCCACGACTGAGCAACTGGACTGAACTGAACACAGTTTCGATCCTTTCAGGATTAAAGGATATTTCATTTTTAAAATGGTAAAAAGTAAAGTGTTTATCTAATACTAAAGCATGTTCTAAATTGTAGCCCATAGTTGTTAAGTGACAAACCAAGAGAATTAACAGATACATTTTAGTTAATTCAAAGTTGGCATTTTAAACAACAACAAAAAAAACTTCATTATATACTTTTGCAAATAGCTTTCAAAAGGTGTGGCCAAAGAAACAATCTACTTTTACAGTAATAAACAATAATTAAAATATAGAGTATTTTGCTTCTAGAGATTTTGCTTCTAGTTCAAATCAAATTATTCATTTGAAAGTACTGATTTTTACACCACATGCACTGATGTTTTATGATCATTACTCTAAAACACCATAACCCAAATAATTGAGCACACAAGGACAAAAGGGATGCAAGAAAAAAGTGATGGAATGATCAAGGCCCCATCGGGTGGATTTAAGAAGAAGACACAACCTTTGAGGAATTACTAACATTTAGCTTTAGAAAGGGCCTCCCTGATAGCTCAATTGGTAAAGAATTTCCCTGCAATGCAGGAGACCTCAGTTCAATTCCTAGGTTCGGAAGATCCCCTGGAGAAGGATAAATCTACCCATTCCATTATTCTGGCCTGGAGAATTACATGGACTCTATTTCCACGGAGTTGCAAAGAGTGGGACACAGCTGAGCAACTTTCACTTTCAGCTTTAGAAAATATCTTTAAGTTATGACAATCTATACATTGGATTTATAAATCCCTTTCTTCTCATTAGTTTCCCAATATAAAAGAAGGGAAAAACTGTATCATCATACATTTAATTTTAAAACAGACAACAGAAAAGTCTCTAAGTCTGCAGTGATCTAAAACTCCTCCTTACCTTTCCTTCTGGCTGCCCTTGTGCTGAATGTGATGAGCTGTGTGCTGTTCAAAGTAGTACTCCTCCAAGTTAAGCAGGAGCAAGGAAAATCTATATTTGGGGAGGAACAAAAAATGTCAGGTTAATTTTTTTAACATATTAAGAAAGCAGAATATTTTACACGTGTTCCCAAAGTGCTTTTCCATCTATTACATCAAAAAATACTTATTAAGTGTGTATTATATGCCAGCCATGCCTCTCCATCCAGAAAGACCTGTCTAGCTATGCCAAAAATAAAACCGTTCTGTTGCTCAGTCACTAAGTCATGTCTGACTCTTTGCGATCCCATGGACTGTAGCCCACTAGGCTCCTCTCTCCATGGAATTTCCCAAGCAAGAATACTGGAGTGGGTTGCTATTTCCTTCTCCAAATCTGTTTACCAAGTGGATCTATTATTTCTTTACAGAAACTCCAAATTTCAAGAAACAAAACTTATTCTTGCCTGAACAAAGCTGGGAGCCTTCCCCCCTACAGAGTTCTCGTCCTCTGTTCCCTGTGACCGCATCCTAGGCTTCCGTACCACACACACCACTCCAGTGTCATGGCTCATGGGTGGGTGAGTGCCTCTTGCCACTCTCACAAGACCACAAGCCTCTGAAGGTAGACTTTAGATATTCCTCTGTACTCACTGGAAAAGACCCGATGCTGGGAAAGATTGAGGGCAGGAGAAGGGGACGACAGAGGATGGGATGGTTGGATGGCATCACCGACTCAGTGGACATGAGTTTGAGCAAGCTCTGGGAGAGAGTGAAGGTCAGGGAAGCCTGGCGTGCTGCAGCCCATGGGGTTGCAGAGTTGGACATGACTGACTCACTCAACAACCAACCTCATGCTTGCACACAATGACTATGTCATAGATAAACTAAGCAAGCTGAAACTGAATGGGATTGAAAAATAGTTCCTTCTAAAGTTTCAAGTGCTTTTTTAAAAACAAAGCGTTAAAGAAAAGTATTATTTAGTTGTATGGCCACAGAAGGAAACACATGGCAAAGAACTAGAAGCAACTGTTTTGTTTTCTGGTAAGGACCCGGAAACACAGATAGCACCCGGAGTTACAGGGAGGGAGAGGTTTTCATGAAAAACGTGGCACTTGAGCTGGGTCTTGAAGTTCCTGTGTAAGAGAGAAAGACCTCTAGATTAAATACGGCAGAATAGACCTCTAGATTAAATACGGCAGAATAGACCTCTAGATTAAATATGGCAGAATAGAACCTAGATTAAATACACAGAACAGACCTCTAGATTAAATACAGCAGAATAAATATGTATGGTTTATTTCTGCTCCCTCTGGAAACAACAATACAATGTAAACAAAAGTATTTTTTAAATAGTAAAAAGCCATAGACTAAAGAACACTGGAGAGGCATACAAGCAAGTGAGACATAACAGTAAGTTTGTGAGCAAGACGGTGAAAGCGAACAGACAGTAGATGGAGGAATTAGCAGTGACCAGAAACCAGAAGAGCTGATGCCTCCAGAGATGGCACCAGTCAGGAGAAAACCAGAAGTTCCACGACTGCAGGAATAAGGTAGCAAGAAGGCAGGGATGAAGTCAAGGTGATGCTGAAAGTCCAAATGAGGCTAGTCACTCAGATTCCTCCCCTGGTAGTTCTCCCAACACGTTTTTCAATAACAAAATTAAACAAGAGGCTCCAAACTAGACATCAAGCACAGTGCAGAGCATGAGAAGAAGGTGGTTACACAAAAATCAGGAAGACGTATCACACTCCAAGTAGCAGTCTGGTGGATTATCTTTGGAAAAAACTAATGCTTATATATGGAATTTAGAAAGATGGTAATGATAACCCTGTATTCGAGACAGCAAAAGGGACACAGATGAATACAACGGACTTTTGGACTCTGAGGGAGAGGGAGAGGGTGGGATGATTTGGGAGAATGGCACTGAAACATGTATACTATCATGTAAGAAACGAATCACCAGTATATGTTCGATACAGGATACAGGATGCTTGGGGCTGGTGCACGGGGATGATCCAGAGAGTTGATATGGGGTGGGAGGTGGGAGGGGGGTTCAGGATTGGGAACTCATGTACACCCGTGGCAGATTCATGTCAATGTATGGCAAAACCAATACAGTATTGTAAAGTAAAGGAAAGTAAAAATAAAAATAAAAAAAAAAAAAGAAAAATAGTACAAATTAGGTATGAGGGCTTGGAAGAGGTTGTACTTGACAAAGTGCCCTTAAGCTTCATCAACTGCATGGTCAGTCTGCCTCTGTGTTGCTCTTGTGCATTAAAAAAAAAAAAAAAAAAAAAACTAGTGCTAGAGAAAAGACCCCTGGCTACCAGCATTTGAAAGAACATCATCCCACACTGAGGCCCAGCAGAAGAGGCCTGCCCACAAGAATTACATGCTTCACCCTTAAATATAAGACACCCCAGGATTACCAGCTTCCAGTGTGCAAGAAATAGACCAAGCAAGCAGAAGAACACAACGTGAAGGATTGACTAGAAATGTGTACAGAAAGAAAGATCCAAAGACTATAATTAATATCCTTACAAAGAAGAAATTATATCCATAAACCAAGATATGGCTCACTTGAAAGTTTTGAACCAACAGAAAAATAACTCATAAACTAAAAATAATGACAGCAGGAACCAGCTCTACCATCACAACAGGCAATTTTATTGGCCTGTTCTACACTGTAAAATCCATGAACAAGAATTAATCATAGGCTAAACTGCCAGAGCTCAGTGTAAAATGCTCACTATTAGCACCTACTGTGAATTTCAATACAATCACAAAAGTTAGGATTGTTAGGAACATCCTTTGACACATCAGATAATTTCCAGGAAGGTATAAATCAGAGAGATAGTTACTAAGTACCTTGCTCTTTGCCTTTAGCATGTATTAATATCTTAATAAGCTGAAATGCTTTGCTTGGGCTACAGCTAGGCAACCCTTCCTCCTTCTCCTTCATCTTCCCACTTCTCTTAGAGGGTAAAATAAAGTATTTGTCAATAAGACAATGGCATCATTCTGTTGCTATGTAGCACATGTAGCCTTCATAAACAGCCAGCTCTTCCATATAAATAAGATATAATCGTATCTTTAATATTGTTAAAACGTCATACTAGCCAAAGCATAATATTGTTAAAATGTATATACCATCCAAAGCAATCTATATATTCAGTGTTATCCCTAGCAACTCTCAATGGCAATTACTGCATAAACAGAAAAAAAAATCCTAAAATTCATACAGAATCACAAAGCTAAAATAATTGAGAATAAAAAACAAAGCTGGAAGTCTCACAGTTCCTGTATCAAAAGACATTACAAAGCTACAATATTTAAACAATGTGGTGCTGACATGTAAACCAAAGGAACAGAATGGAGAGCTCAGAAATACTCTAGTATCAATCGGCTCTTTGACAAGGGACCCAAAGTCACACAACAGGGAAAGAACTGTCTCTTCAACAAATGGAAATCTGGGTACTGACACACAAAAGAACGATCCTGAACCCTTCATAATATATATAAAAATTAACTCAAAATGAATCAAAGGCCTAATTTTAAGACCTGAAACTATAAAGCTCCGGGAGAAAAAATAAGGGGAAAGCTTCACGACATTGGATTTGGCAATGATTTCGTGGCTATGACACAGCAAGCACAACAAAAGCAAAAATAGATAAGTGTAACCACATCGACTTCTATGACATAGAAGTATGACTACTGCTCTGCAGCAAAGAAAACAATCAACAAAGTGAGATGGAGGGATTTCCCTGGCGGTCCAGTGGCTAAGACTCCATGCTCCCAATGCAGGGGGCCTGGGTTCAATCCCCAGTCAAGGAACTAGATTTCACGTGCTGTAACTAAGACCCAGTGCAGCCAAATATTAACAACGTAAGAAGACAACCTACAAAACTGGAGAGAATATTTGCAAACCATGTATCTCATAACGAGTTAATATTGAGAACATATAAAGAACTGCTGCTGCTGCTAAGTCACTTCAGTCGTGTCCAACTCTGTGTGACCCCATAGACGGCAGCCCACCAGGCTCCCCCGTTCCTGGGATTCTCCAGGCAAGAACAGTGGAGTGGGTTGCTATTTCCTTCTCCAGTACATGAAAGAGCTGCTACAACTCAACAAAAATTAAACTAAAAAATGGGCAAAGGTCTTAAATAGACACTTGTTCAAAGATATGCAAATAGCCAGAAAGTGTGTAAAAAAGATACTGAACATCACTAATCATCAGGACACTGCAAATCAAAATCTCATACATCATTACAAAACAACAAACATTGGTGAGGAGGTGGAGAAATTGTGGTGGAATTGTGAAATGATGTAGCTGCTCTGGAAAACAGTGCAGAGGTTCCTCAAAAAATGAAAGCTACAACTGTCACATTCAGGTTCCCTCTGGTGGGCAGATGACTCCTGTCCTCCTCCACAGCCCCACAGATCCACGCACTCTCACCACCTGCTTCTCTGCTGTTTAGTCACTCGGTCGTGTCTGACTCTTTGTGACCCCACAGACTGTAGCCCACCAGGCTCCTCTGTCCGTGGAATTTCCCAGCCAAGAATACTGGAGTGGGTTGCCACTTCCTTCTCCACCTGCTTCTTTAGCTACTCTTCAGTCCTCCCATCATCTAATTGCTCTAGCAACCAGGATATGTTTATCGACTCCTATTCATTAAAAAGCTTGGCTTCTAATGCTCCATGACTAGAGCAGAATCAAAAGCACGATGAGGCTATCACCTCACGTGGCTCAGAATGGCCTTCATCAAGAAGTCTACACACAACAAATGCAAGAGAGAGTGCGGAGAAAAGGGAGCCCTTCTGCACGGTGGGTGGGAATGTAAACTGGAACTACTACTACGGAAAACAGTATGGAAGCTCCTTATGAAACTACAAATAGAACTACCATCAGTTCAGTCGCTCAGTCCTGTCCGACTCTTTGCGACCCCATGAATGGCAACACACCAGGCCTCCCTGTCCATCACCAACTCCTGGAGTTCACTCAGACTCACGTCTATCGAGTCCATGATGCCATCTAGCCATCTCATCCTCAGTCATCCCCTTCTCCTCCTGCCCCCAATCCCCCCCAGCATCAGGGTCTTTTCCAATGAGTCAGCTCTTCGCATGAGGTGGCCAGAGTACTGGAGCTTCAGCTTTAGCATCATTCCTTCCAAAGAACATCCAGGACTGATCTCCTTGCAGTCCAAGGGACTCTCAAGAGTCTTCTCCAACACCACAGTTCAAAAGCATCCATTCTTTGGTGCTCAGCTTTCTTCACAGTCCAACTCTCACATCCATACATGACCACAGGAAAAACCATAGCTACAACCAGACAGACCTTTGTTGGCAAAGTAATATCTCTGCTTTTCAATATGCTATCTAGGTTGGTCATAACTTTTCTTCCAAGGAGCAAGTGTCTTTTAATTTCATGGCTGCAGTCACCATCTGCAGTGATTTTGGAGCCCAGAAAAATAAAGTCTGACACTGTTTCCACTATTTCCCCTATTTCCCCATCTATTTCCCATGAAGTGATGGGACCAGATGCCATGATCTTCATTTTCTGAATGTTGAGCTTTAAGCCAACTTTTTCGCTCTCCACTTTCACTTTCATCAAGCGGCTTTTTAGTTCCTCTTTACTTTCTGCCATAAGGGTGTGGTTGGTCATAACTTTTCTTCCAAGGAGCAAGTGTCTTTTAATTTCATGGCTGCAGTCACCATCTGCAGTGATTTTGGAGCCCAGAAAAATAAAGTCTGACACTGTTTCCACTATTTCCCCTATTTCCCCATCTATTTCCCATGAAGTGATGGGACCAGATGCCATGATCTTCATTTTCTGAATGTTGAGCTTTAAGCCAACTTTTTCGCTCTCCACTTTCACTTTCATCAAGCGGCTTTTTAGTTCCTCTTTACTTTCTGCCATAAGGGTGGTGTCATCTGCATATCTGAGATTATTGATATTTCTCCCAGCAATCTTGATTCCAGCTTGTACTTCTTCCAGCCCAGCGTTTCTCATGATGTACTCCGCATACAAGCAAATAAGCAGGGTGACAATATACAGGCTTGACGTACTCCTTTTCCTATTTGGAACCAGTCTGTTGTTCCATGTCCAGTTCTAACTGTTGCTTCCTGACCTGCATATAGGTTTCTCAAGAGGCAGGTCAGGTGGTCTGGTATTCCCATCTCTTGCAGAATTTTCCACAGTTTATTGTGATCCACACAGTCAAAGGCTTTGGCATAGTCAATAAAGCAGAAATAGATGTTTTTCTGGAACTCTCTTGCTTTTTTCAATGATCCAGCAGATGCTGGCAATTTGATCTCTGGTTCCTCTGCCTTTTCTAAATCCAGCTTGAACATCTGGAAGTTCACGGTTCACATATTGCTGAAGCCTGGCTTGGAGGATTTTGAGCATTACTTTACTAGCATGTGAGATGAATGCAATTGTGTGGTAGTTTGAGCATTCTTTGGCATTGCCTTTCTTTGGGACTGGAATGAAAACTGACCTTTTCCAGTCCTGTGGCCACTGCTGAATTTTCCAAATTTGCTGGCATATTGAGTGCAGAACTTTCACAGCAGCATCTTTCAGGATTTGAAATATCTCAACTGGAATTCCATCACCTCCACTAGCTTTGTTCATAGTGATGCTTTCTAAGGCCCACATGACTTCACATTCCAGGATGTCTGGCTCTAGATGAGTGATCACACCATCGTGATTATCTTGGTCATGAAGATCTTTTTGGTACAGTTCTTCTGTGTATTCTTGCCACCTCTTCTTAATATCTTCTGCTTCTGTTAGGTCCAGACCATTTCTGTCCTTTATCAAGCCCATCTTTGCATGAAATGTTCCCTTGGTATTTCTAATTTTCTTGAAGAGATCTCTGTCTTTCCCATTCTGTTCTTTTCCTCTATTTCTTTGCATTGATTGCTGAGGAAGGCTTTCTTATCTCTCCTTGCTATTCTTTGGAACTCTGCATTCAGATGCTTATATCTTTCCTTTTCTCCTTTGCTTTTCACTTCTCTTTTTTTCACAGCTATTTGTAAGGCCTCCTCAGACAGCCATTTTGCTTTTTTGCATTTCTTTTCCATGGGGATGGTATTGATCCCTGTCTCCTGTACAATGTCACGAACCTCATTCCATAGTTCATCAGGCACTCTACCTATAAGACCCAGCAATACCACGCCTGGAAATATATCTGGAGAAAACTATAATTTGAAAAGATACATACACACCAATGTTCATCGCAGCACTATTTACAACAGCCAAGACATAGAAGCAAGCTGAACATCCATCAACAAGAAGAATGGAGAAAGAAGATCTGGTACATATATACAGTGGATCACAAATCAGCCATAAAAAAAGAATGAAATGCCATTTGCAGCAACATGGATGGACCAAGAGATTATCATACAAAGTAAGTCAGAAAGAGAGAGACAAATATCATATATGAATCATATGTGGAATTTAATTTTTTTAATGATATAAATAAACTTATTTACAAAGTAGGAACAGACACTCAGATTTTGAAAAAATGCTTAAGGTAACCAAAGGGGAAAGGCTGGCTGGGAGCTTGGGATTAACATTCACACAACTATATAGAAAATAGATAACCAACAAGGACCTGACATACAGCACAGGAACTCTACTCAGTAACCTATATGGGAAAAGAATCTGAAAAAGAAGGAATATATCTTTATGCATAATTGAATCACTTAGCTGTACACTTGAAACTAACACAACACTGTAAATCAACTATATTCCAATAACGTTTAAAAAATAAAAAAAGAACTACCCTATGACCCAACAGTCACACTTATGAATATATATCCAAAAGCACTGAAAACGTATCAGAGATATTTGCATATCCATGTTCACGGCAGTGTTATTCACACCAGCCAAGAGACGAAGCAATCTAAGTATCTGTTGATGGATGGGTAAAGAAAATGAGGCATACACATACAGTAAAATATTTTTCAGCCTTAAAAAAAAAAGAAGGAAGCCTTGTCACATGCTACAACATGCAGAAACCTTGAAGGCACGGCTCTAAGTGAAATAGATCAGTTCCAAAAAGACAAATACCACCTTGTTCCACTTATCTAAGTATCTAACATAGTCAAACTCTTACTAAGAGAAAACAAACTGGTGGTTTCCAGGAGCTGGGGGACAGACCGAGCTTCAGTTTTGCAAGATTTGAAAGTTCTCAAGATGAGTTTGGGTGAACTCCGGGAGTTGGTGATGGACAGGGAGCCCTGGAGTGCTGGGATTCACGGGGTCGTAAAGAGTCGGACACGACTGAACAACTGAACTGAACTGAAAGTTCTAGAGATTTGCCACACAACACGTGAACATACTATACTGTGACTTAAAACTGCAAATACTTAAGTAAAAAATAGTAAATCTTTCTTTTTAATAAAAGGGTTTTTAATTTTGTTGAAGTATGTGGGGTTTTTGGCCAATCAAAATATCACATCAGGTACTATAGAACTAAAGGCATGATTTTGGTAAATAATTTATATCCTCCTTAATGTACCAATATGCCTATTTTGTAAGAAACATAAAACACATAATGAAGGAATATAACTAAATCACATTATTCAAAGTTAAAGGATTAAGAAACCTTTCAGTTTTTTTTTCCTTTTTACTGTAATGTTCAATTATACCTGCTTGAGAATTTTTGTATGTAAAAATTATTACCATAAATTTACACTGTTTTGAACAATGATTTTCAAACTGCATTCCATGGAGTAAAAGTTTCCATGCTTTAAAAAGAACCTAAAAACGCTTTTATAATTTTATGATCTCAGCCATTAGTGTTATATCAGTATAACAGACTATAAATTCTTTCTTTAGGAGACCCTAGGTCCTGCTCCTTGGTATTCCTTAGTTCAACCCATGTTTACAGAGCTGTAGTGGCATTTTCTGTAGAAAATTGACTCATTCGGCAACTGAACTTTCCTGAAAAAGATTCTGGCCCATCCTCATAAAGCATCCTGCTCAACACTTAACCAACAACGTAAAACAAGTTCACTGCGGGCAGCCCTCAGAGCAAGGCTGCTTTCACAGCTGCTCAATGATTGTTCAACACTCCACTGACAAACACTATTTAGAATGGAGCCCGACAGTTTTGCCAGTCAGTCGATTTTCTAGGCTGGAGATGCTGAGGAGATAGAGAGAAGGGAAAATGTGCCAGCTCATGTTAGGAGTGTGTTCACGGCCGGCTGTCCTCTATCTGCATCTTTACTTTGAATACCTCAACACAATCTGGATTTAGCCTGACTGTAGGGCCTCCACTACCTACCTGGAGAGCTGGTTTAACTAACTTGAGCATTTCTTAAAATGGCCTCTGAAACAAGATATGAAATTAAGGAGAACTCCCTGGTGATCCAGTGGTTAGGGCTCTGTGATTCCACCGCAGGGAATGAAAGGAATAAAATGAAGAAAATGCTGAACGAACAAGGGCAAGAACACAGTTCTGTGACCCCCTGCTAGAAATGTGCCCACAATAATGTACATTTGACAGCAACCTCTGAAAAAATGAATCTTACTCCACCTAACTCTATGAGCGACAATTTCTCCTTTCTCAGTTCTGCTATTAACACAAAAGGAAAGCTTACTCTCTGCCAAAATTCAGCTGAACTGAATCTACTCCATTTTCCCAACCCACCAGTCAGAACTCTGTCAAAAGAGATTAGATTAGCATTGGATGACTTCACACTGAGTTTATGCTGCAGATGGGTGACAACTTCCTCTTCGGTTTATAAATAATCTGTCTAATCTAGAATGAGCACTAAACCTGTGTTTCTCAAGGTCTTTCATTTTCTTCACCAAGAGTCACAGCCCTGGGAGCAGCTTCCAGGAGGGTTCTCTACACCATTGGGAAGATAGAGGTAGAGACAGTTTGCAGGAACAAACAGTAGGAAATCCAGAGGAATGTTTGATTACTGTTATTCCAGCAGGGCTTCTCCTGCTTTAGTTACCCGGGGATCTTGTCAACATGCAGATTCTGATGCAGAAGATCTGATAGGAGCCTGAGATTCTGCATTTGCTAACAGGCTCTCAGACAGAGCTGATGGGATAGCCATAGACCACACTTAGTGTAACAAGGTACTAAGTCTCCATGAACCAGGCTTGGAGCATTCCTGAATTGTTCTAAATGTCAAAGATACCATAAAAACAAGCACGGACCCAGGTTGTAAACCAGGAGCAGCATACTGCGGTAGAAAGGGGGCCGGACTGGATCAAACGACATTTGTTTTAGGCTCAGCACAGCCATGTCTTGGCTATTGGACTCTCAGTCAAACCACTTTGCTTTCTCAAGCCTCCAACTATAAAGTGAGGGGCAGGGAGCTGTAGCTTAGATGACCTCAAAAGTCCTTTCTTAACCAGTGTCTGAGCCACCAGGGACCTACCAGTGGGTTTATAGATTAATAAAATAAACTTGGGTTTAAAGAATCAGCAGGAATTCCATTTGGGGCATCATGGCAGATTAAATTTCCAAAGAAACAATCACAATACACAGCCTCTAAAACTGCTGGATTACTGAAAAGTTCACATGCTTGGCTGAGGTGATGGAAAAGTAAGGGAAGGTCTTGGCAGAGAGAAACCAAGAAGTCAGCAAGGCACTTTTCCCAACTGTCTGAGCAGCAGAGCCTGAATTCAGGAGGGGACTGAGATGGGGAGAGGGAAGAAGCAGAAAAAGCTAGGGTCCCTAAAGTAACAGCCTCTAAGGGTGAATATCTGTTGGATCACAGAAAAAGCAAGAGAATACCAGAAAAACATCTGCTTTATTGATTACGTGAAAGCATTTGACTGTGTAGATCACAACTAACTGTGGAAAATTCTTCAAGAAATGGGAATACCAGACCACCTTACTTGCCTCCTGAGAAATCTGTATGCAGGTCAAGAAGCAACAGTTAGAACCAGACACGGAACAACAGACTGGTTCCAAATTGGGAAAGGAGTACATCAAGCTGTTGGGAAAGGAGTACATCAAGGCTGTATATTGTCACTTTGCTTATTTAACTTACATGCAGAGCATATCATGCAAAATGCCAGGCTCAATGGAGCACAAGCTGGAATCAAGACTGCCAGAAGAAATATCAATAACCTCAGATACGCAGATGATGGCACCCTTATGGCAAAAATGAAGAGGAAGTAAAGAGCCTCTTGATGAAAGAGGAGAGTGAAAAAGCTGGCTTAAAACTTAACATTCAAAAAACTAAGATTATGGCATCTGGTCCCATCACTCAATTGTTTCCCTATTTGTTTGCCATGAAAACAGTGAGAGACTTTATTTTGGGGGGGCTCCAAAATCACTGCAGACGGTGATTGCAGCCATGAAATTAAAAGATACTTGCCCCTTAGAAGAAAAGCTATGACCAACCTGGACAGCATATTACAAAGCAGAGACATTACTTGGCCAACAAAGGTCCATCTAGTCAAGGCTATGGTTTTTCCAGTAGTCATGTATGGATATGAGAGTTGGATCATAAAGAAAGTAGAGCACCAAAGAATTGATGCTTTTGAACTGTGGTTTTGGAACGCTCTTGAGAGTCCCTTAGACTGCAAGGAGATCAAAAGAGGCAACCCTAAAGGAAATCAGTCCTGAATATTCACTGGAAGGATTGATGCTGAAGCTGAAACTCCAATACTTTGTCCACCTGATGCAAAGAACTGACTCATTTGAAAAGACCCTCATGCTGGGAAAGATTGAAGGCGGGAGGAAAAGGGGATGAGAGAGGATGAGATGGTTGGATGGCATCACCGACTTGATGGACATGAGTTTGAGCAAGCTCTGGGAGCTAGTGGGAAGCCTAGACAGGGAAGCCTGGCGTGCTGCAGTTCATTGGGTCGCAAAGAGTTGGACACAACTGAGTGACTGAACTGAACTGAGGGTGAAAATAAAAAACCACCCACCCTACCTTCCCAGAGGGATATGGCAGGACCTTGGCCCCAGGCAGAGGATAAAGTCAGTCTCCTTTACAGCCTGAGATACAAGCCTGCCTTAGGGTTAGAATTAACACCACCTACTTAGCCCAATAACACTCAGAGCAAACCAGTGTTGTCTCTCCCCCAATCCCAGGCACATACACATGCCAACACTTGCTGGGAAAATCACTCATTAAACCGAAATCTCCAAGAATAAATTCAAAGAGGCCACCATCAAAAACCATTAAACAAATGAAGAAGTAAAATGACTACATGAAGGTCAGTACAAGCAGCAGACCACTCATCAAACCTGTAAAGTCTACAGTTAATTTATTTATTTTCTGCATCTGATCATTACAAGAATAGTTTCTCAGTCGTGTCTGAGTCTGCAACCCCATGGACTGTAGCCCTCCAGGTTCCTCTGTTCATGGAATTTCCCAGGCAAGAATACTGGAGTGGGTTGCCATTTCCTTCTATAGGGTAACTTTCCAAGCCAGGGATTGAACCTAGGTCTCCTGCATTATAGGCAGATTCTTTACCATCTGACAGGCTTCCCTGGTAGCTCAGACAGTAAAGCGACTGCTTACAATGTGGGAGATCCAGGTTCGATCCCTGGGTCGGGAAGATCCCCTGGAGAAGAAAATGGCAACCCACTCCAGTACTCTTGCCTGGAAAATCCTATGGACCAAGGAGACTGGTAGGCTACAGTCCACGGGGTCGCAAAGAGTCAGACACCACTGAGCAACTTCACTTTACCATCTGAGCCACCAGGGAAGCCCGATCATTACAAGAACAAGTTAAAAGAAATAGGACATCAAATACACAAAAGATCAGACTTTTATAAAAAAAATGACCAAGGCAGCTGTAAGTGAACCAAATGAAATTAGGAATGTAAAAATATAGTAAGTGAAATTAGGGAATTCCTTGGGTGTCCAGTGGTTAGGACTCAGCAGATGTTTTACCGCCGAGAGCCTGAGTTCAACCGCTGGTTGGGGAACTAAAATCTCATAAGCCACACAGGGAAGCCAAAAACAGAAAAAAAAAAAAAAAAGTGAAATTAAAACCTTAGTGCAAATTAGGCAACTATGAAAAAGTAAGTTGTAAGATGGATTTAAATAACCTACATGCAACACAGAAAAATCAAGATACATATTAAACAGTTGTTATGAGAGATTAGGGGCTTAAGGAGTGACGAGAAGCAATATTCCCTGAGCCGAAGATTTAGCTACAAATTTTCCAAAACTATTCCAGCTTGAGGAGCCCCAACTAGCAGAGATGAACTGAAGGAAGTGTCTATGCAGACAAACAGCAATACAGTACAAAGAAAAGACCTTACAAGCAGCCAGAGAAAGGGCAGTTTCCTAACAAATAATGAGACTTGAACAACAGGCGTGTGTTGCAGGCTAATCTCCCCAAACAGAAGGTGGCCCCCTACAAAGCTCCATGGAAACCTGTTCTGGTCTTGTGTTACTGGCAACAGTCTGGGTCAACAAGGCTTGGACCCCAGTGTCTTAATTATGCCAGAGAAAGTGCTGGCAAGCCCCTAACCATGTTTACAGTAGATACATGAACCCTGCCCTCATCCACTGTGTCATGCAGACTCAAGTTCGAGGCTGACACAGCCCCTGAGCAAGCCAGGGGAGGGGCCAGGCCAACCCACGGCCCCAAAAGTTGCATGGGACCTGGAGAGCAAGGCTCCATCACAGCAGAAGAACCCCTCTGTATCCTGGCCCTCGGTCACCCCACGGGGCCCAGGCTCCTCCTGAAGTGTGAAGCCTGGCCCTGCCGGGGGCGAAGAGCCACACCCAGAGGGCAGGGCACACAGGTTACTGATCTTCTGTACTTCGGTGGGTCTTCCCTCCCCAGCCAATGTTGCTCCAACAAGTCGCAGGCGTATTACAGGATTTTCAAAATGCTGAGAGAATCAAACCACCAGCAAAATTGACTTTCAAAACAAGGGCCATATAGGGACATGTTCAGGCAGACAAAAAACAAACGTGGTTTACTATCATCAGACCCCGATCAGGGGAACTTCTCAAGGACACTCTTCAGGAGAGAGAAAATTCTGTAGGGAAGATACACGCAAGAAGGAATGCCAAGACAATGAAAATATGCATGTAAACTATACATGTATGAATGAGACAATGACACTGTCTGATGAAAATATAGATTGCAAATACTGAACAATACCAGACTATAATTTAAAATGGGACAAAAGGAGCTAAGTGTCCCAAGGTCCTTATATTGTTAGGAAGGAGGGAAAAGAGAATGATTGGCCTCAGACCTTAGTTCAGTTCAGTCGCTCAGTGATCTTAGTTTTCTGAATGTTGAGTCTGAAGCCAACTTTTTCACTCTCCTCTTTCACTTTCATCAAGAGGCTCTTTAGTTCCTCTTCACTTTCTGCCATAAGGGTGGGGTCATCTGCATATCTGAGCTTGTTATTTCTTCTGGCAATCTTAATTCCAGCTTGTGCTTCTTCCAGTCCAGCGTTTCTCATGATGTACTCTGCACAGAAGTTAAATAAGCAGGGTGACAATATACAGCCTTGACGTACTCCTTTTCCTATTTGGAACCAGTCTGTTGTTCCATGGCCAGTTCTAACTGTTGACCTGCATACAGGTTTCTGAAGAGGCAGGTCAAGTTGACCTGACCTGCATACAGGTTTCTGAAGAGGCAGGTCAAGTGGTCTGGTATTCTCATTTCTTTCAGAAGTTTCCACAGTTTATTGTGATCCACACAGTCAAAGGCTTAAATGTTAAAATTTTAAAGAAAAGCACTAGAAAAACCAGAAACAGAATATATAACTTCCACATTCTTCAGGAAAAATGAAAGGGAACAAAGTGATCTTGCTAGTTAATCCAAGAAAAGGAAAAAATAAGATAAAATAAAGTAAAAATGATTCCAAATATATCTGCAATATTAACAAATGTAAGTGGGCCAATCTGTGAAGAAATATCAAAAAGAATAAAAAGTTCAACTACAAACTATAAGAAATGAGCTTAAAATCTAAGGATAAGAAAAGTTGGAAGTATGAAAACATATATAATGCAAACAACCCAAAGAAACGATAGCTCTATTAATATCAGATGAAATAGAAAAAAAATTATTACTAGAAGTTCACTGTATTTTGTGAAAATTTTAATTTGCTAAGAAGACATCAATTCTAAGGTTAAATAGACTTAAAAACATACCCTGAAAATAGTTACAGTGAAGTTCATAGAAATACAAAGTGAAGTTAGCATCATGAACCCTCTCTCAATCAGAAAAAAAAAATTCATTAAGGAAATTAAAGATCTAAACAATTAATAAGCTTAATGTCAATACATATACAGGATATTGTAACAATATTAATATAAATCTATCTTCAACATCCTATTGAACATTTGTGAAAACTGACTACATAGTTATAATACAAAATTTCAAACTATTATACAGACCTTATTCACTGAGCACAGATTAACAAATTAAAAGAAGATAATTTCAAAATCCATCAGTTGGAAATGTTAAATATCTAATGAGTAAAAAATGATACCACAACGGTATTTAGGAAAAAAACAAGCAATGAATTCATTAAATGATCATTTCCATTTTACATCATTTAAAAAACCATACAGCAAACACACTAAAAAATCCATTTATGTGTAGATTCTGGTATCTTTTTAAATGGTAGCCACTTTGGAGGAAGTTAATTTGAGACAGTAATAAGGGAATAAGGTGACAGGTATTTCCAGTAAAGCCAGTGTAAATTTTAAGTTAATCAAAAAATTTGCAACATTTATTTTTACTTTTTTTGGTTATGTAAGAAAAATAAATCCTATTTCTTTACATCATAGTTATGTCAATTTCTCTCAGCCCATCAGTGTTCCTGGAGGCTAATTGAGTGCTGATTCTGAGTTTGTTTTCGACACCTGGCAAACTCCACAGAGGTATGAAAGGAACAAGATGAACAGTCTTTAAAACGAATGATTAAACCAGACTATAACAAATCAGTTTTCCCTCTCAGCAATTATTTTTAGTATAACAAATACAGACACAATTGGCAAACATATTAAGTAAAAGACTTTATATCAGGCAAGAAATTTAACATCAGCATAACCAAGAGAATTATGCACAGATAGGATGTTTGAAGTAAAGCTGAAGTCTGAGATATGCTGTAAAATGATGAATGTAATTTGTGAGCCCAATATAGTATTCACGATTGTCATGTTTTAGCCTGGAAGGACAGCTTTCAAGCCACAGCCAAGTAATTTGTTCTGAAACTGAAGACAGAAAACTGACTCTCTCCCAGTAGGGACAAGCCTCAACTGTCTCCATTTCTCTATCACCTTAAAAGAAAACAGCTGTGGTCCCACCACATCACTCCTAGACCTGAAGATAAAAAATATGTAACAATTAGCCTACTCCATCCTAAAGGAGATCGGTCCTGGGTGTTCATTGGTAGGATTGATGTTGAAGCTGAAACTCCAATACTTTGGGCACCTGATGCGAAGTTGCGAACAGCTGACTCATTTGAGAAGACCCTGATACTGGGAAAGTTTGAGGGCAGGAGGAGAAGGGGACAACAGAGGATGAGATGGTTGGATGGCATCACCGACTTAATGGACATGGCTTTGGGTGAACTCCGGGAGTTGGTGATGGACAGGGAGGCCTGGCATGCTGTGGTTCATGGGGTCACAAAGAGTCGGACACAACTGAACAACTGAACTGAACTCCTGAAACACAAATATCTAAATAGCGGTAGTTTGTAGAATTCCCTCATATGTTAACCCATTGTACACATCTACCATTCCCAACAATTCCAAGACATGAACTGTCTTTAGATTTTTACATTTATCTTCATTAACATGTGCAAAAGGCATTTCAGAACACCAGTGAGATCAATATGGTTTCTTCCAAGTCTTAACCAGAAGAACAGAGTATTTAATTTGAATAGCCAATTGGCTCTTTGTTTTCTAATAGTGAAAACTACCCAAAGTTTTACTTTAAAGCATCATCAATACTGATACCACTCTACAGCTGTTTAAACTGGAAACCTGACAGTGGGACTGCTGTTTAGCAAGTAAAAATACAGGACAACTAGTTAAGTAGGAACTTCAGACAAGTTACAAAATTTTTTTAGTACAAGTATGTACCACATATCACATGTGACATACTAGAAGATTTTTCACTGTTCACTGAAATTCAAGTTTAGCTGGGTGTCCTGTATTTTATCAGACATCTCTAAGCTAGAATTCTCCCTCTGTTACCTCCCACATGCAGTCCATCCCAACAAGGCCTATCAATTCTACCTCCTAAAAACATCTAAAACCCATCCACTTTTCTCCATTTCTTCTGCCATCACATTGGTCTAAGCCACCAATCTAAGAATTTCCCAACTACCTCTCTGCTTCTACTTTTGTAGAAATACCACTTTCCCTAAATAGATCAGCATTAATTTTATACTAAGAGAAATAAAAGCTAACTTCAAGTTTCCCCTTTCTGGGTCATTACTGAGTAGCTGAATAGCAGCAACCTAAACTCTCTTAAGCAGCATCAGAGGGACCCATGAAATCGCAACTCTGAAAAGTGAGGACTTTTCAGGAGTGACCTCTGAAACAGCTCCAAGGAAAGTAACAGTTCTCTTGGGTGTGTCCAAGTCAATGACCTCTATCAACCATCTTGCTAAATGGTGTTTATTGCTACAAAGAGATAAGCTAAGAAAATCTGTGCGGCCACAAGTAAATCAGTAGTTCAATAAAGTTGGTTTAAAACACTTGTCTTTCAGAAAGAATTCCAAGATTTAGAAAGAGACTGCTTGATTGTGAGATATTCCTGTCCTTCAAACTGCTATTCTAAGAAACCATCCTGGTTAGTGGGCCTATCAACCCAAGGTTGCAAAGCCACAGAGCAGAGCACTAGAGAATTTAGGTAGTCAGTAAGTTTAAGTGGCAAGTGAAAAAAATGTAGCATTGACTTTTTCAGATTACTGATGCTCAAGAACAGTTGCCACCTCCTGACTAATGAATAGTAAGTATTTTGGTTGTGAAAGCTACAGAGAGCGCAGCTAACCTGTCATGCTGTGTGATCAATGGATAGCAACAAGGCAGACTATAAGGAGAAATGCCAGTGCAGACTTTAAAGATTTGTGTGATACTGCAGAGCTGTACCAGCTAACCAAATTAAACACAAATTACTGCCATGGAAGTAACTGGCAGAGACAGGTTCCCCTGTATATCAAAGAGGCCCCTGGAATTGTTACAAATGACTCTTAGATCATAGAACACGATGGCAATTCAAGTGTTTCAAAGTTCTTACAATGTAAATTTGAACATTCATCTATTTAATACAGAATACCCAGTCTTAATGTTGTTGGCACTGAACAAAGAAACTATTCAAGCTGTCGCCACATGAAACAAGCATTCAAAGGGGAAGTCAGAACAGCCTCTTATGAGAGTGAGTTCCTTTATTGAGGATCCAGTTATTATTATTCAATAAACAAGCCTTTCTGTGGATAAAACCTAATGATGCCACCATAAATCGTTCTTGGAAGCCCCATCCAAGATACAGCTTTTGGTATGTCTTCTTCTCTACAGTGGAAAATAGAATTTCAGCCTCTGGACACCCTGGCAGAGGCCAGTATTAGCGATTGGAAAGAGGTATGAATGGGTGCACCGGGTCCAGTTAATCTCTATAAAAAGAAGCATGGATGCTGCAAGAACAGGCAACCCTTAACGCCTGCACTTGTATTTCATGTATAATCTGTTTTGTGGGTCTCCCCTGATGACACAACGTGACAAGCTGGCAGCACTCCAAGATAACTGGCTCCACAACCAAAATACGTGTAAAATGATTCATTCCCAGTTCCTGTCGGCACCTGGGACTACAGATCTGAGGACCAGCAAGCTGTTTCAGTAACACGAAACACACTGGAAACTGACTTACAGCAGAAGTGAGCTTACAAAGGGCTTCCCTTGGAGAAACTGAGGATCAGAAACTCTGAATCCTAACTGCTCTGAGACCATTTCAGCCTCTGCCCGTGGGACCCCGAATCCCCCCCGGGATGCTCTTTCACATGCACTCATAAGAAGGTCCACTGCTCGGCGGAGGAAGTCTGGGGGTGGGGGGCTGGACCCCGGCTTTTCTCTAAATAAGGCCGCTCTTTGAGGCTCTCTCCCGGCCCAGGAGGGCAGAGAGCGGCCCGGGCGTTTGCTTTGGGGCTGAACTTGGGAGGGGAGCACCNNCCGGGTGAGCCGGGCCGCGGCGGCGGGACCCGCGTGGCCGCCCGGGCGTGGGGCTCCGGCGCGGGCTGGGCCCGGCCCGGCGCCCGCCCCTGCCCCGCGGTCCCGGGGCGGCCCGGCCTCTGCGCTCCCGGGCGGGCGCTCACCTCTCCCTGGAGTAGAGCTGCAGCTGCTGCTCGCGCTGCCTCTTCCGGGTGAACGCCATGGAGGGCGGGCGGGGCGCGCGGCTCCAGCTCGGGTTCCGCGGCGCCGCCGCCGGCCGAGAGGTCGGGCGCCCGGGAGGCGGGCCGGGCACAGCGGGCCTGCGGGCCCCACGAGGAGAGCGCGCCTGCGGCCTGGCGTCCCGAGCCCGCGCTCAGCGCCGCATCCCCGCCGCGTGGGGCCTCGGCCGTGACTCAGGTCGGAGGAGGGGCGGGCGCTCGCCCGAGGCGCCCGGGACCCAGGGCCCGGCCTGGGGTCCGTCCCTCTGCCTCACACCGCCGCCCCGCGGCCCCATTTCACTGCTTTTCCGCTTGAAGACGGAAGCCCACCCTGAACTAAGTCAGCGTGTGGGCCACGGAGGTTCTAAATAACATTTGAGTCTTTAATTGAAATAACTAGTCACATGACTCTCTCTTTGCTAACAGCTGTGTTTGAGATGTAACTTACACGCGAAACAATTCAGCCATTTAGTACCAATCAGTGGTTTTTTGTATATTCTCAGATATGTCCAACTATTGGTGCAGCTGAGATCCAGCAGGACCCTGGAGGGAGGGGGCGGGGTGGCTCCTGGGTACAAAAGCCTTTCTGGGTCCCTGTTTATGTTCGAAGAAAATGCTTTAGTCTCCTAGGCCTTCCCTGAGTTCCCAAGGGCAGAGGGAAGCAGAGACGAAGGGAAAGCAGTCCAACACAGTGCAGAGTCCTAGCTCCTCCTCAGGAAGAAGCCAGTGCAACTGAGCTCTGCCCACCAGGATGAGGCCCCCGGGGCAGGGGGAGGATGCTAACAACTTCTGGCTGCCCACAAGACTTGATCCTCTTCCCTCACCACCAAACAAGGAGAAGAAAGGCAAACACCCTTCCTCCCTCAGCCCACATTTTGCCTATAAACACTCTTCCCTCAAACCCACTTGGTCTAGCAATAGGTGCTCTGAGTTCAGAAGAGAGTCACCTCGGCTGGCAAAAAGGCCAGAAAACTTTAGCTTGCAAGTTTTCTTCGTTCAGTTAAACATTAGCAACTGATGTGACCCTGCTGATGGAGAGTGACAACGATTCCCTGATGGAGAGAGCTCCAGCCTCGCCACTTTGAGCCTTCCTCTCCACCAGGCCTTGGCCTAGAAAACCACAGACTCTTAGCACATAGGATTTTGCCTGCCACAGTACAAGACCTATACAAACAGGAGCAGTTTCTGACTACCCAGGCCTCATCCCTGGGTATCCCCAGCTCCCCTTAAGTGCCTGTCTGCGGAGGCTTAAGGCTTCCCAGAGGATTTACTATTTATTATAGCCAGCACCTGGGGCTTCCCTGGTGGCTCAGTGGTTAAGAATCTGCCTGCAAGGCAGAAGTGGGTTCAATCCCTCGGTAGGGAAGATCCCCTGAAGGAGGAAATGGCAACCCACTCCAGTATTCTTGCCTGGAGAATACCTTGAACAGAGGAGCCTGGCAGGCTACAGTCCGGGGTCACAAAGAGTCAGACACAGTTGAATACATACATAGCCAACATCTGACATGGGCCCTGACTGCTCTTTCTTAGGGCATTTACAAAAAGGGCTTACAGCTGTGAATTCTTTCTCTGAACCCTTGAGATATATCTCCCACAACCCAGGATTGGCTTCCTAAAGCACTCGAAAGCCATTGAAATATCATCAGGAAGTTGAGGGCATCTGGCTCGTACTCTGCCTGGGAAGGCAGCTGCCAGCCAGCAGATAAAGACTCGCATTTACAGCTAACTACTCTGAGATTTTTCACTTCCTAGCTTACCTTTGACAGGAGAAAGGAAAAAACTCTCCAAAAGGACTTTCTTGAACAACAGCTATGCTTCTGCTGTTATGGGGGTTGTGTTCCCTGAGAATGAAGAGAGGACTGCAGGGGAGGGGGAAGTTCCCTCCTCCTCCCACCCCAAACGACAAGCCCCCCCAACACCTGCACCCTTCACTCCATTCTGCCATTTCCAAGTGTATCTTCCCAACGTCAGCCTCTCCTTCCCACTCAGCCAGCTTAGCCTCTGTAATTATCCCTTCTCTCTTCCCTCTTTTTTCTTGCTTTGTCTTTTTCTCCCTCACTACTAAGGCATTCCTATCCAAATATATAGTTTCGAACAATGTTCCCTTTACCCCGCATCTCCTTCCATCTCCCCATTCTTAGCCAGACTTCTGGAAACATTTGCCTCTCAGGGTGCCTCTACTTTCTCACCCTGCCTGTCTTCAGTCTGTCCCACCTGGACTTCTGTTTCCACTCTGTGTTGTTGTTGTTTAGTAGCTAAGTTGTGTCTAACTTTTTGTAACCCCCATGGACTGGGGTCAGGCTCTTCGGTCCATGGGATTCTCCAGGCAAGAATACTGGAGTGGGTTGCCATTTTGTTCTCCAGGGGATCTTTCTGACCCAGGGATCAAAGCCAGGTCTTCTGCATTGCAGCAGATTCTTAACTATCTGAGCCACTCGGGAAGCAAGGAGATTTAGAACATTGGATTTTCGAAGCTTAGGTTCTTTAGGTCTCATCACAGAAAGGATTCAGTTAAACAGGGTGGTATCACACTCATTAGACTTCAGTCTTATTCTTAAAAGGGCTTTCCTTGTAGCTCAGTTGGTAAAGAATCTGCCTGCAATTCTTAAAGAATAATAATCCTTATTATTTTAAGGAAAAATTATTCTTATCCTTCTTGGTATTCCCTTACCAGGACTCAAAACCTCTGTGGGAATGATCTGATTACTGAAATGTTATTACCATGGCCCATGTGTAAGCTGGCTCTCTCTGTTCTAGCTCATGTGAGAATGTTTCTCAGTCATGTCTGATTCTTTGCGACTCCATGAACTATATAGCCTGCCAGGCTTCTCTGTCCATGGGATTCTCCAGGGAAGAATATTAGACTGGGTAGCCAGTCCCTTCTCCAAGGGATATCTTCCTGACCCAGGGATTGAACTCAGATTCTTTACCAGGCGGATTCTTTACCATCTGAGCAACCTGGGAAGCCCACTCCAGCCCACTGATTTATAGATAAAATTGGCTCAAAGCTCACAGAATTCAACACCCTTTCCAACATGTCGCTTCCTTTCTCTGAGGGCTTCTATCATCATGACTCTGTCTCTGCCTTCTGAGATCCTGCTTCTTGACAAGTGTCTTTGCTTTCACCACGGGAGAATTTTATCTGCCTGCCTCCCCACCACATTAATGGAGAGTTGTGAATCCTGGTAGCAGTAATATCAGTGCAAATCGCTGTTAAAAACCCATGTTAGAGACCCTGGGTTGGATCTCTGGTCAGGGAACTAGATCCCACATGCGGCAACTAAGATTTTGAATGCCACAGCTAAGACTTAGTGCAGCCAAATAAGTAAACATTAAAAAAAAAAAAAAAAAAAACCTATGAATATTTTCTTAGCTGTTTGAAGTCTACCACCACTGAGGATCCCTCACATTTTTCTTCCACAAAGAGTCCAGGCTTACAAATTCCTTACCCCTCCCCACCCCACAGCCCTTGTAGGGCTAAGGAGTCTGGCCCAAGGATCTTCTGGGGTCTTGTTAGAAACACAGATTGCTGGCCCCACCCCGGTGTTTCTGTTCTACTAGATGGCTTCCCCAATGGCTCATCAGGTAAAAAATCCGCCTGCAAAGTGGGAGACATGGGAGATGCGGGTTCTATCCCTGGGTCAGGAAGATCCCCCGGAAAAGGGCATGACGACGCAGCCAGTATTCCTGCCTGGGAAATCCCAAAGACAGAGGAGCTTGGAGGGTTACAGTCCACGAGGTTGCAAAGAATCAGACATGACGGACTGAGCACACAGATCTGAGGTGGGAACCGACAGTCCTGAGCCCCCAGGTAGTACTGATGCTTGTCTAGAGACCACTCTGCGAAACTTGGCTTTAGAACAAATTCCTTCTCAGTCTTAAAGAGAGCAGCACCTCCACCTCCCCCCATCCCCACCCCCTGCCCTTCTCTTTATCCTGGCATCAGCAAATATGCAACCTCAGGTGGGGGGTGGTGTGCTCACATTTTACTGCAAGCACTTATCAGCACATTTCCCCCAATAAGCAGTTTCCTTTCTAAGAGGCATGAGATGCCAGGTTTAAAGAAAATAAGCCTTGTTTTTCCCCCACTGTGTTGCCTCATCATTGTAATTGTCAATATTATTGCTATCTGAATTTATGATGCAATTACTTTGTAGAAAACACTATGCTGAGTACTTTGCATGCATTTTATTTTTCGGTCCCATTGGGAGCTAATTCTCCACAAATCTTTCACATTTCTCCGGATTAGGCATCATCAGTCAATTTGCTCTGATTTATTTCCATTCTGGGAGAGTAGAGATCAAGAGTATCCTCTGCCCAGAGACACCCTGAGGATGATGAGGACCACACCTTCCCTGCCCCAGGGAAGACTTGCCAACCTCTCAGGATAATTAATGTAATAGTTCTCTCCAGAGGACAGAGGGAGCAGGTTTGCCAGCAGCCTCTGAATAAGGCTGTGGCTTCCCTGGTGGCTCAAACAGTAAAGCATCTGCCTGCAATGTGGGAGACTTGGGTTTCAGTCCTGGGTCAGGAAGATCCCCTGGAGGAGGGAATGGCAACCCACTCCAGTATTCTTGCTTGGAGAATCCCCAGGGACAGAGGAGTCTGGTGGATTATAGTCCATGGGGTCACAAAGAGTCAGACAAGACTGAGCGACTTTCACTTTTCTGGAGAAGGCTGGGGATTTCCAAAGATGTGATTCCTGAGCTGTGATGCAGGACCACAGTGCGTCCATATCCACTGACCGCCTCATCGCTCCAGCGGGACGTGAGAGTCAAGCGGCTCATGTTGCCTGCTCCCCGGTAAGTGCACACTCTCCAAATCCAAGTGAGTACACTATCCCTGTACCTGCTAAATCTAGAGGCATTTGCCAAGCCCATCTAGCAGCTGTCACCTGCCACTCCAGAGGAAGTACTTGACTTCCTTCTTGGCAAATCTCTAAGACTGTTCTATTATTTCCATTCTTTGGAAGAGAACAGCTAAAGCTTTATGCAGTTTAATAATATGTCCAATAGTAAGTAACAATGCCAGTTGATAAGTGACAGTGACAAGATCTGATCCTGTGGCTGCCTGACTCAAATCTACTTTCTTTGCAGTTATACATTTCTAGTGGCAATTCTGAGACCTTAAAAGAAAAAAAAAAAAAAAAAAAACTAAGAATCAGAAGTCCTCATTATTGTATTAAAGTTCTAAGTAACCTCACAGGAAGAAAACAAAATTTCCCAGTCAGTGTACCCAAGGGAGCCCCAACATACCTACCAGTGACAGTTGCTCCTGGACAATCTTCCCTGAAGGCAGGGAGGGGGAAGGATCCACTCAATGTTTCTGACATCCTCCTTCAAAAAAATATCTATTTTTATCTATCCAGCCACACTGGGTCTTCGTGGCAGCACACAGGCGCTCTTAGTAGCAGCACGTGACCTCCTAGCTGTGGCATGTGGGGTCCAGCTCCCTGAACCCAGCCCCCAGAGTCTTAGCCATTGGACCATCAGGGGCATCCTGACATCCTCATAAAGCCTGCTTTCCTCAGTTTCTCTTAGTAATGTATAGTATTTGTACATCTACATACCCATTTTCAGTCCGGTTTACTGAGCTGTAACTTACCTACAGTAATGTTCCTCAGTTGTAAGTGTGCCACGGATGTGTTGTGACACGTGCAGAGTCATGTGACCACCACCATGCTTGTGACGTAGGAATTTCCATCACCCTGAAATGCTTTCTGTGCCCAGTTGTCAGGAATCCCGGTGTCCCTTCCTGATTCCTGGCAACCACTGATCTGCTTTTTGTCTGTTTACTCCTCTTTTCTAGACTTTCATATAAATGGAGTCATGAAGCACACCTCTGACTTCCTTCCCTCAGCCCACAGCTCTTAAGGTACATCCATGTCGTTACCTGGAACACTACTTCATTCTCTCTCTTTTATTTTTATTTTTTTGCTGAACAGTAAGCTTTGTATAAATAAACCACAATGAGTTTGTCTTTTCAACAATTTATGGAAATTGGGTGTGTTCAGTGTTTGGGGCTAATATGGATAAAGCTGCTATTAACATTTGAGTACACATCTTTGTTTTCCATGAATTCATGAACTAAAATGGACTGGAATGGGTGAGTTTAACTCAGATGCCCATTTTATCCACTACTGTGGCAGGAATCCCTTAGAAGAAAAGGAGTAGCCATCATAGTCAACAAGAGAGTCTGAAATGCAATACTTGGATGCAGTCTCAAAAACGACAAAATGACCAGTTTTCATTCCAATCCCTAAGAAAGGAAATGCCAAACAGTGCTAAAACTACCACACAATTGCACTCATCTCACACACTAGTAATGTTCAAAATTCTCCAAGCCAGCCTTCAGCAATACATGAACTGTGAATTCTCTGATGTTCAAGCTGGTTTTAGAAAAGACAGAGGAACCAGAGATCAAATTGCCAATATCCACTGGATCATGGAAAAAGCAAGAGAGTTCCAGAAAAACTTCTATTTCTGCTTTATTGACTATGCCAAAGTCTTTGATTGTGTGGATCACAATAAACTGTGGAAACTTCTGAAAGAGATGGGAATACCAGACTACCTGACCTGCCTCTTGAGAAACCTGTATGCAGGTCAGGACAGTTAGAACTGGACATGGAACAACAGACTGGTTCCAAATAGCAAAAGGAGTACCCCAAGGCTGAATATTGTCACCCTGCTTATTTAACTTATATGCAGAGTACATCATGAGAAACACTGGGCTGGATGAAGCACAAGCTGGAATCAAGATTGCCAGGAGAAATTGACCTGCATACAGATTTCTCAAGAGGCAGGTCAGGTGGTCTGGTATTCCCATCTCTTTCAGAATTTTCCACAGTTTATTGTGATCCACACAGTCAAAGGCTTTGGCATAGTCAAGAAAGCAGAAATAGATGTTTTTCTGGAACTCTCTTGCTTTTTCCATGATCCAGCGGATGTTGGCAATTTGATCTCTGGTTCCTCTGCCTTTTCTAAAACCAGCTTGAACATCAGGGAGTTCACGGTTCATGTATTGCTGAAGCCTGGCTTGGAGAATTTTGAGCACTAATGTTACACAAATAAAATAATTCTCTTTTTAAGTTATTTTGTTTATTTCTATTTGATGCTACTTATATTAATTTCATACTTTCATTGCTTAAAGTTCAATGATATATTACACAGTGTTATTGTTAATATTTCAGTATCATTTTCTTTTCTTTGCTTTCTCCTTTAATCTAAAATAAATCACTGCAGATGGTGACTGCAGCCATGAAATTAAAAGAAGTTTACTCCTTGGAAGGAAAGTTATGACCAAACTAGACAGCATATTCAAAAGCAGAGACGTTACTTTGCCAACAAAGGTCCGTCTAGTCAAGGCTATGATTTTTCCAGTGGTCATGTATGGATGTGAGAGTTGGACTATAAAGAAAGCTGAGTGCAGAAGAATTGATGCTTTTGAAGTGTGGTGTTGGAGAAGACTCTTGAGAGTCCCTTGGAGTGCAAGGAGATCCAACCAGTCCATCCTAAAGGACATCAGTCCTAAGTGTTCATTGGAAGGACTGATGTTGAAGCTGAAACTCCAATACTTTGGTCACCTGTTATGAAGAACTGACTCCTTGGAAAAGACCCTGATGCTGGGAAAAACTGAGGGCAGGAGGAGAAGGGGATGACAGAGGATGAGATGGCTGGATGGCATCACCGACTTGATGGACCTGAGTTTGAGTGAACTCCAAGAGTTGGTGATGGACAGGGAGGCCTGGCATGCTGCAGTTCATGGGGTTGCAAAGAGTAGGATACGACTGAGTGACTGAACTGAACTGAACTGAAAATCTATTTTTTAATCATAAACATATAGGTGAATAAATACCTAGTATTCTAATAGCATATTTGCTTGACTTCTGTGCACTCTGATTTCAGCTTTTCTTAATATTTATTTTTTAATCAAAATATTATTATAGAAACATTTGTTTTTACTTTCTTGATTTTTAAAAATACAAACATATTGTTTTTTACTCTACTGTTAATTTCAGAACAGCTGCTGTTGTATATTTTCAAACTATATATACTCTTTTTTTAAAAAAATTACTAATTTTTATTCCATTTGTTGAGGACAAGAAATAAAATATTTAGGATTACATTCCACCCTGATATTTACTATATAGGAAAATATATATTTTTTTTAATTATAAAGTTATTTGAGAGGAAAAAAACAAAATTAATCAGAAAAGCCCTGGGAAAACAAAAAACAGGAGATGCGTCTAGCTCTCAGCTCACCTGCAATGCAGAAGACACAGGTTCAATCCCTGAGTCAGGAAGATCCCCTGGAGCAGGAAATGGTAACCCACTCCAGTATTCGTGCCTGGGAAATTCCATGGACAGAGGAGCCTGGCAGACTACAGTCCAAAGAATTACAAATAGTTGGATACAACTGAGCTACTGAGCACAAGTTTGGAAATATGTAAATGTTCCACATACATACTTATTAAATAAAATTATATCAAATGAAAAAAACAATTAACAAATATTAAATGCAAAATAGAATGAACAGAATCATGTACAAATGACCCTTGAACAATGTAGAGGTCAAGGGCACTTACCCTCATGCAGTCAAAAATCTGCATACAGATTTATATTCTTTCTTCAGTATTTGGGGACTTCCCTGATAGTTCAGTTGTTAAAAAATCTGCCTGCAGTGCAGACTTTGGTTCAATACCTGGGTCAGGAAGATCTGCTGGAGAAGGGATAGGCTACCCACTCCAGTATGCTGACTTGGAGAATTCCATGGACTGTATAGTCCATGGGGTTGCAAAGAGTCAGACACGACTGAGCGACTTTCACTTCATTTTCTGTATTTGGAGTTTCACATCCACACCTTCCACTGATCACAGATCATGTAATACTGAAGTATTTATTTATTGAAAAAAACCTACATATATTTGAATCTGCATAGTCTAAACCTATGTTGTTCAAGAGTCAATTATATTACATCAGTCACATAGTGATGAATTATCACAAGTGACATTAAAACAAAGTATTTTACTAGACATACCCGTGGGATATATTCTGGAGACAAAAAGTACTACAAAGAACTCTTAAATAAGAATGATATTATTAATAATTTTTGTATTTATATAAAAGTAATTACTTATGTTAATATCATTGGAAGCCAAGACTTTTATGATAAAAAATGGTACAAACATAAAATCAAAGAGGTTAAGTTAAAGTCTTGTTATTCTTACATGTGAATTAGAAGTAATTTGTATTCACTTTTGATGTATGTTTTCCTGAGTGGAAAAAAAAAAAATTTCCTAGCCTTGTCCACCAAAAATGCCCAGAAACAATAACTCAATAGCAATAAACATCTGTAGTGTCCAGATTATAGTCTGTAAATACCATTTCTAATTACAGCAACCATAGCTTCTTAAAAAATGTCCAATCAAGGAAATATGCAAAAAGAGCCTATTACATCTTATCAAACCAGAAAACAGAATACTATCATAAAAATCTTCATTTGTATCAAAATGTCTCAGGAACTAATCACAAAAAGCTCCCAAAATCCAAAGGTGGGACAATTAGAGCATTAACAGTGATAAATAAGTACACATCAAACATGTTTAAATCCATGAGTTTATAAGGATATTTTTAAAGACAACATGCATATTTTAAAAGCTCTTTACTATTTGCTTTTGGAGGATACTAGAAAACCAACTTGTTATTTTAAAAACTGATAAATAAAGAGAAAGAGTCTAGCATTTATCTGAGTACCTACACAGAGTATAAACATGGTAAACACACAATTAATGTGGCTAAGTGTTTTTCAAGTACTTCAGCTCATAAAGGAACAAGGAGTGATCGAATATTACCATTCTGCAATTCTTACTGAAATCATTGATCTGGGAAAACAATTAGTCTCTTCTCAAAGCAGACAGGTTTCCTTGGTGGCTCTGATGGTAAAGAATTTGCCTGTAATGCAAATGGACCATGGACCGTAGCCATGGACTGTAGCCTGCCAGGCTCCTCTATCCATGGGATTTCCCAGGCAAGAATATTAGAGTGGTTACCATTTCCTCCTCCAGGGGATCTTCCCGACCCAGGGATTGAACCCGAGTCTCCTGCATTACAGGCAGATTTTTTATTGTTTAAGCCACCAGGGAAGCTCAGTAGAAACATTAGATACATGATTTTTAAACATCTGAAATGTGGCTTTTTTAGATTAGAATATGCTATAAATAAATTCAAAACTTACATGGGATTTTGAAGACAGTATGAAAAATGAATTATTTCAGTAATAAAATTTGAATATATGTTGAAGTGATATGTTGGATGAATTGATTTAAGTGAAGTATATAAAAATTATTTTGACTTGCTGCTGATGGGACTGTCAAACGGTGCAGCCACTTTGGAAATAGTCTATGTGTTTCTTAAAAAGTTAAACAAACACCCACCACATGATGCAGTCATTCCACTCCTAGAAATTTCCCCAAGGGAAAAGAAAGTGTGTGTCTAGAAAAGACTTGTACACAAAAGTTCACAGCAGCTGTACTGGAAATAGCTAGAACAATGTTTTATATTTTTATTTTATTTTGTTTTTGGCCGTGCTGGGTTTTCGTTGCTGCTTGCGGGTTTTCTCCAGTTGCAGCAAGTGGAGGCTCCTCTTCATTTCGTTGCATGGGCTTCTCACGGCAGCGGCTTCTCCTGTTGTGGTGTGTGACTCTAGGCACACAGGCTTCCGTAGTCACAACACGTGGACTCAGTAAGTTGTGGCACATGGGCTTAGTTGCTCCAAAGCATGTGGGATCTTTCCAGACCAGGGGTCAAACCCATGTCCCCTGTATTGGTCGCCAGATTCTTAACCACTGAACCACCAGGGATGTCCACAAAGAGCTAAAAATTTGAAACAACACAAATGTTCATCAGTAAGTTAATGGATAAACAAATTGTTATATATCAGTATATTCATACAATGGACTGATAACCAAGAAAAAGGAACAAATTGTTGATAAATGCATCAACACACATGATCCTCAAAATAAGTATAAGTGAAAAAAGATAAAAATGAATACATATTATATGATTTATTTATATATAAAATCCTGGGAAATGAAAGTTAATCTGCAGAGACAGAAAGCAGCTCAGTCATTGCCTGTGAATATGGAAACCTGGACAAAAGAAATTACCGAGTGACATGAGAAAGTCGTACTCTGCTGTGCTTAGTGGCTCAGCTGTGTCCTCCAGGTTCCTCTGTCCCTGGGGATTCTCCAGGCAAGAATACTGGAGTGGGCTGCCATGCCCTCCTCCAGTGGATCTTCCCAACCCAGGGATCAAACCCAGATCTCCCACATTCCAGGTGGATTCTTTACATCTGAGCCACCACGGAAGCCCAAGAATACTGGAGCGGGTAGCCTATCCCTTCTCCAGAGGATCTTTCCATGAGAAAGCTTTGGGCGATGACAAATATGTCGACTATCTTAATCATGGTGATGGTTTCAAACTGTACACTTTAAGTAGAGTTTGCTGCTACTCAGTCGTGTCAGACTCTTTTCAACCCCATGGACTGGACACTGCTAGGCTCTTCTGTTCATGAAGGTTTCCAGACAACAATGTGGGAGTGGGTTGCCATTTCCTTCCGCGGGGGACCTTCCTGACCCAGGGGTCAAACCTGCACCTCCTGCGTCTCCTGCATTGGCAGGCGAATTCTTTACCTTTGAGCTATCTGAGAAGCCCTAAGTAGAGTTTATTGTATGTCAGTTATCCTGAATAAGAGCTTCCCCGATGGCTCGGTGGATAAAGAATCCACCTGCAATGCAGGAGACATAGGAGACACTGGTTCGATCCCTGGGTCAGGAAGATCCCCTGGAGGAGGAAATGACAGCACACTCCAGTATCCTTGCCTGAAAAATCACATGGACAGAGGAGCCTGGCAGGCTACAGTCCAAAAGATCCCAAAGAGTCAGACATGGCTGAGCACAAGCAGAAGAATATCCTGAATCATGTTATAACATCAATTTAATCTGTTTCTTTCCATTGTTTTAGGCGACCATTTGACAATTTCAAATTACATATGTGACTCACATCTCCTTGCTGTTGGATAGTGCTGCTTAGATCCAACCACCATTTTGCAGGAAATATGAGGAGCAAGGGAACATGTCAAGCAGCACAGCTGGGCTTCAGTCAGCGCAATCCAGAATGTGGAACCTGTAGGACAAATGACCAGGTTTCCTCTGTATCTACAGGACAAGAAAATCTACAGATAAAATGAAACATGAAGATGAGCAACGAAATGCAACCTAAGACTTTTTTAGACCCTGATTTGAACACTTAAACCAGATGGGAAATGTGCTCCCTGACTAGTTATTTTTATGCCCTTAAGAAATCACTGTTCATTTTGCCAAATGTGCTGGTGCCTGAGGCTTCTCTGACCTCAGCCCACCAGGGAGGACTTCTCCGCACAACTTCCACAAATGAGCACTTTAAACTTCAGCATCATAGGTGTCTGATTCTTCATTCTCCAGAGATGCACAAAGGCTACTCAGTCAGTGCCGGGGAAAGGAAACACCGTCAGCCACAACCATCAAGCTCAAATAAACTCTAGGAGGCACGGGGAAATTACCAGTGATTGGACTAGTATCATGCCGAGATTCAGAAACAACTTCCTGGTCACGTCCCGCTTTCTTTTCCTCCTTCTCTTCCCACTCTTTCTTTTTCTGAACTCAGCAAGTATGGACCTTGTGCTCTTTCACTGCAACCATTTTCCATTATTCCTCCCATAATTCTTTCCTTGGCTCTTGTATCATAAAACTTTGGTATCCTGTGTTTTTTCCATCTTAGAAACAAATGAGCCCATATATTTTTTTCTAAGCGACCCTTCCTCCCCTCCCTTACCAGTGACATAAGAAAGCTGAATAGAGGTTAAAATTTTTAATGGAGAAAGACATGAGGTTACAAGAAGCTAATATGAAACACTGAGCTATGCCTCATCTTTGTGTAAAAAGTGAATAAGCCTGTATTTGTTCCTTTATTGATATACGTCCACTGCTTCTCCAAGTATGGTCTGAGAACAGACAAGTCCAGAAATTGAAAGCAAATACTTAGGTAGTCACGGAGCATGTTGGCCGAGTAATTTACATTCTTTGAATCTAATATCAACAGTGAAAAACTGAAATTAGTATTTTATATGTTTTATTTTTAAATTTTATTTTTCTAGTAATTCACTTTATTTATACTGGTCCATGAATGATTGGAACATTTTTAAATGGTTTTGTTTATCATAGTTTGAAAAATACCTTTCCAAAAAATTGCAAATATTTTCAACTCTAGTGGACAGTATTTGTCAAAATTGGACTGGTAGACCTGTCCCTGAAACAGGTAATTGTTTAAATTGTTAGGCAACACCCCTCCCCACCCCCAGGGCCTACTGAGAATGAAATTTGAGAATCTGCACTTTTAACAAGATTCCCAGGCAATCCTTATGCATAGTGACTTGTAAACCCCCCTGTTCTAGAGCAGTGCTGTTCAATGGGACTTTCTGCGGTGATGGAAACATTTTATATCTACACTATCCAGGAGAGATCACTAGCCACAGGTGGCTATTAGAGGCTTGAAATGTGGCTAGGGTGACAGAGGAGCTGAACTTGACATTTTTGTGAACTTTAATCATTTAAATTTAAATCACTACCTGTGATTAGTGCCTAGAGTGCTGGTCAGCACAGTCCTGGAGCCCTCTCTCTTTCTAGTAGCTACAGATTCTAGGAGAGCGGGGGCCTGAGGACTGGAGAAGCTCCTGGGCCAGGGCCTGGGAGGTCCTCACGGTTGGAGGTGACCCTTGTCTGGGCACCATTCACCAGGCAAGATGAAGCCAATGTTTCTCCTCACGTGAAAATTGCACCTTACGTCATTCTCCGAGAGTGATTTCCCAGAGTTTTTGATCTTGGAGCTGAAGTGAACATTGCTGGATTCATAGTAAGACACACATTCTAGATGCTTTCCTGTGGGCTCACCTTGTCCGCAGTACAGTTCAGAGTTTTTGTTAGTTGCTGACTCACATGGAAACCAGGAGATAAATGATAACTTGAAGTATGTACTGAATTTGTCTGAATTTGAAGTGATTGACTTAGGTGGCCAACTCTCCAAGTTGTTTAGGATGGTGGGGAGCGGCAACTTGGCTTGGATCACCAGTGTGCGTGTGACTCCAACCCAGAAAAGATCTTCAAGGGTGGATGTCAGCATGTGTCGATTATTTCTGTCGTTATGGAGCGATAGGACAATACGAGGGCTTCCCAGGTGGCACTGAGATAAAGAACGCCCCCCGCCAATGCAGGTTGACCTAAGAGACACAGGATCAATCCCTGAGTCAGGAAGATCCCCTGGAGGAGAGCATGGTAATGCACTCCAGTATTCTTGCCTGGAGCATCCCATAGACAGAGGAGCCTAGTGGGTTATAGTCCATAGCGTAGCAAAGAGTCGGACATGACTGAAGCGACTTAACATGCACGCACAGGATGATACAACAGCTCCAAGCACAGGGATAGAGGACCTAAGGTATCAAAAGACTGTGTATTTCCAAGCACTGAAATTTAAACGTGAAACAGATGAGTGTGAAAATAACAGCCCTTACTCACCGCAGGCTACAAAGATTAATATATATTTATAAAATCACGTATACAATATAAAATTATATATACATATATATTTCAAGCTATTCCCATACTGAAAAATTAACCTTCTGATATGCAAGAAGTTTTTTTATTATTCATGGTTTTAGTTCTATCCCAGTGGTTCTCAAGGTGAAAAAGGAAGAGGCACGGAACTGATTCCCAGAGTGGTCTATTACGGAGAAATTCTTTTCCTGATGAAAAGGGAAAGAATGTGAGAATTAATATATTAAGGAAAAGTTTTTAAAGTAATGCTTCATGTTGAATTTACTAGAAATAGTATTGTAGAAGTTTCTGAAAACTTTCACTTTTAACCTTCTTATACTAACCTTTCTTTCTTCACCCTGAGATTACTTCTGCAAAAAAGAATTTGAGGAGGCAGAAAAGAGATGAGAAGGTCAAGGTAGAAAGGAACTTCTGGAACATTATATTTGATGTCATTTGTGCATGTCTCCTCATTGAATTGTCCTGACAACCCTCCAAAGGTAGATATTCCTAGCCCTGGTAGTGATTTAATTTAATAGTTATTACTATTTCAGCCAAAGAAATCCCTTGTAGACCAGACAGACACACTCAAAAGACGAGTGTGCAACTTTTTAAGGTGTGAGTGCAGAAATGCAAATCAATATACTGCTTTCTTCACTGAAGTTTTAATTTTTTTAATGTAGATCATTTTTTTAGTCTTTAGTAAATTTGTTATAATATTGTTTCTGTTTTGTATCTTGGCTTTTTGACTCTGAGGCATGTGGGATCTTAGCGTCCCCATCAAGGATCGCACCCTCACTCTCTTGCATTGGAAGGCAAAGTCTTAACCACTGGACCACTAGGGAACTCCCTGAAGTCTTGCTATGAAAAAAAGGTCTTATGAACTGAACGGTGTGCTGAGAGATGTGATCTATTTACAATATCCTTACCTCACCCAGAATTGAACAAGCAGTTCCCAGAAGAGCAGGCTTTGCTGCAGTGACACTGAGGAGCACACTAAAGAATCAGGATGCTATGAATCAGAGCACAGCTTCTGGCATGAAGGTCCCTACATGTGTATGTGTATAATATGTCTGTGTGTATACACACATTATATGTATGTATAGGCTTCCCAGGTGGCTCAGGGGTAAAGAATCCCCCTGCCAAGCAGGAGAGAGAAAAGTGAAAGTGTTAGTTTCTCAGTCATGTCTAACTCTTTGAGACCCCATGGTGTGTCCATGGGATTCTCCAGGCAAGAATGCTGGAATGGGTTGCTATTTCCTTCTCCAGGGGATCTTCGCGACCCAAGGACTGAACCCAGGTCTCCTGTATTGCAGGCAGATTCTTTACTCTCTAAGCTACCAGAGAAGCCAAGCAGGAGACTTGGATTCAATCCCTGGAAAAGGGAATGGCTACCCACTCCAGTATGGTTGCCTGCGAAATTCCATGGACAGAGGAGCCTGGTGCGCTACAGTCCATGGGGTTGCAAAGGGTTAGACATGACTTAGTGACTAAACAAAAACAACAACTTATGTATCTATGTATGTATACACACACAAGTAATGTATATAATATATATGCACACACAAACACACAGTTACTGACACCTAGAAAGATTTGCAAAATGGTAAATAAATATAAATGATTTTATTACTACATAGTCTGCTGAAACTTTCATTGTTAGACTCACAACTCTGTTTTTGAAAACCGTGTTCTTAACCATTAAGCATTCAGCCTCTTCAAGGGCCCATATTGCTTCTTCTAAGACACTGACTCTCAGTTTCATCCACCCAGAAGGGTTCTGAATTTGGACACTAGCATGTGCCTTTGACTGTGTGGATCACAATAAACTGGAAAATTCTGAAAGAGATGGGAATACCAGACCACCTAACCTGCCTCTTGAGAAATCTGTATGCAGGTCAGGAAGCAACAGTTAGAACTGGACATGGAACAACAGACTGGTTCCAAATAGGAAAAGGAGTACATCAAGGCTGTATATCGTCACCCTGCTTATTTAACTTCTATGCAGAGTTCATCATGAGAAACGCTGGGCTGGAAGAAGCACAAGCTGGAATCAAGACTGCTGGGAGAAATATCAATAACCTCAGATATGCAGATGACACCACCCTTATGGCAGAAAGTGAAGAGGAGCTAAAAAGCCTCTTGATGAAAGTGAAAGAGGAGACTGAAAAAGTTGGCTTAAAGCTCAGCATTCAGAAAACAAAGATCATAGCATCCGGTCCCATCACTTCATGGGAAATAGATGGGGAAACAGTGAAAATAGTGTCAGACTTTATTTTTGGGGGCTCCAAAATCACTGCAGATGGTGACTGCAGCCATGAAATTAAAAGACGCTTACTCCTTGGAAGAAAAGTTATGACCAACCTAGATAGTATATTCAAAAGCAGAGACATTACTTTGCCGACTAAGGTCCGTCTAGTCAAGGCTATGGTTTTTCCTGTGGTCATGTATGGATGTGAGAGTTGGACTGTGAAGAAGGCTGAGCGCCGAAGAATTGATGCTGTTGAACTGTGGTGTTGGAGAAGACTCTTGAGAGTCCCTTGGACTACAAGGAGATCCAACCAGTCCATTCTGAAGGAGATCAGCCCTGGGATTTCTTTGGAAGGAATGATGCTAAAGCTGAAGCTCCAGTACTTTGGCCACCTCATGGGAAGAGTTGACTCATTGGAAAAGACCCTGATGCTGGGAGGGATTGGGGGCAGGAGGAGAAGGGGACGACCGAGGATGAGATGGCTGGATGGCATCACTGACTCGATGGACATGAGTCTGAGTGAACTCCGGGAGTTGGTGATGGACAGGGAGGCCTGGCATGCTTCCATTCATGGGGTTGCAAAGAGTTGGACACGACTGAATGACTGAACCAAACTGAACTGACGTGCATCTAACCAGCCACTGCAGGGTGGAGGAACAAGTGCATTCTTCTGAATTTCTTATGCCAAATGGACCAAAACCACAAATCCATGAACAGGTATCCGCAGTCTGTCCTGTTGTAGCTTGGAGACACCAGTGAACTCTGTCAACATCAGCTCTAGAAAGGTTCACAGCTCAAAATTTCAAAACCGTCGAATTAAAACAGTTGGTAATCACATTAGGAAAGAGCTCCTTTGAATAGGCCTCCAATTTGCATCTCACGTGTTTTCTTAAAAGAACAACAACAAAAAAAACAGAGTATATTGCTTTTAAAATCTGTGCACAAAATGGTATAGAAAATGCATAAATCTTGTGTGCATAAAGGAAAAGGCAACAAGCTCTGGATTGGTTAGAGAACAGAGACCATCTCTGGGGAACCATAAGAACAATGGTAGGCTAGTGCTCTACATTGGGTCGTGCCCTCCACCTTCTAGATGGACATGCCAGGGGCCAGGTGGGGATTGGAGAAGGGCGGACATGGATTCCTTCCATCAGAGTTGCATGGCATAGATTGCAGTACCTCTGAAAGAATTCCCTCCCCATTTACTTTCCAGTGGGTCTTCCCAGGTGGCTCAGTGGTAAAGAATCTGCTTGCTGATACGAGAGACCTGGGTTCAATCTCTGGGTCAGGAAGATACCGTGGAGGAGGAAATGGCTAACCACTCCCATATTTTTGCCTGGAGAATTCCATGGACAGAGGAGTCTGGCAGGCTACATACAGTCCATGCGGTCACAAAGAGTTGGACGTGACTGAGCAAACAAGAAAAGGAGGGGTAAAAGAGAGCAGATGGAGCCTGCTGACCTCAACATTTCTAAATTGCACATGATTATTTTGAAAGTGAATTTCCCATCCAAGGTAAAAAAAAAAAATCCAAGTAAGAAAGAGATATAAGGCCTTGCCTGGGCCAAATCTCCCATCAGTATCACAAGACTTGGCTGACACTTGACACAGGGCCTGGGCTCATGGTGCTGAGCCACTCAGTGAGGAGGACTCACTGTATTTCACACACTGTGTTCTAGCTGGAGGTGACATTGTTATATGCATAATTTTTGCAAAAGAATGCTACATTGAAATGTCAAATTTCCATCCTATTTCTGCTTTTTTGAAATTTTTTTAAATCTCTATTTCTGCTTTTTCTAAATCTCTGTTTCACACCACAAGCCTTGAGTTTATTTTAACCAAAATAGAAGCAAACAACTTGAAAAACAAGCTCTCAATATTTTCCACATCTTTTATTTTGTCGTCAAAAAAGGTCAGTGTTTTACATATTCCTTTCTTTCACTTCAGACACTGGTAATGCGGCTCCAACATTCCATTTCTAGAATTAGCTGCAATTTACATGTGATCTGTCTTGCTTGAAATGCAGGCTGGCTGTGTACTTTTCTTTGATTCAAATAACAGCAATTTGTTTCCCTTAAAAAGCATATTTCTCCTTTTCAATGTTTTCTTTCATTACACTGGACATAATACTGGTTAAGGGAATGTTTCAAAGTGTGGTTTGAGGACACTCTGTCCAGGCTGATGTCTTTGCAAATAGACTCTGCTTTCTCTGAGGAGGTCCCCTGTGCGGTTTTGCATCCCAAGTTCCCAGAAAGAAGCAGTGGGGCTCAGAGAGTCACAACTGTAGATGCTCATACTGACACATGAAAAAGTGGTCACTAAGACCTCCAAATGAAGTCTTGGTGGTGCTTCTTTGAAGGACATCCTGACAGGTTTCTGGCAAACATTTGCAGGCTTTTGTTGTCATCTCAACTACATTATCACAATTCCATGTCACCAGGTACTCTGCATCACTCCTCCTGTTGTGCCCAAAATAAAAGGGTTCACATTCCCCTTGATTCACAGGAAAACTGGAAGGGTAGAATACAGGAAGAGAATTTAGAGAATGCATCTTCCTCATTCCTCCCCAAATATTTGGGGAGATGTGTCTTCAACCAACTCAGCCAAGGATCTGAGGCTTCCTGGAGGGTTAAACAAGTGTTGGGGAGACAGAGATCCTGGACCAATGGCCTTGGGGTGGACTTAACCCTCAGATCTCAATGGCCTCATCAATAAAAATGTGGGGAGAAAATGAAATTGCTTCCCAATATTTCTTCCCAAAGGTCATTTTTATTTGCCTGTCTCCAGAGGAATATTTATTTGAAAAATATTCTTGCACCAAAACAACTGCCTATAAAATAGCAGCTTGATTGTCCTTTCATATCATTATTCAAATACTTATATACAACCCAGTTGGCCTTCTGTATCCACAGGTTCCACTGGCAGGGTGGTTGGATCCATGGATGCGAAACTGTCAGATACAGAGGGCCAACTGTACCACATCATTTTGCTCTATAAGGGACTCTAACATCCTCCAATTTGGTTATCCACACATGGTCCTAGAACCAGTCCCCTGAGGATACCTTGGGACAGACAATTGTAACTGCTCATCGGGGCTTCCAATCAGCAAACATGAGCAAGGTTAGCAAAGCAAACTGATAAGTGCTTGTCCAAAGCAAATAAGCTTATTTCAGTTGGCCTGCATGATCTTATCATGAGAAATGACATGGTTTCTATGTTCTCAGAAAAAAAGTGAAATCAGCTTAGGAACTCCTCTCACTATCTAGGCAGACTCTGAAGCTGGGAGACTTTGGGACAGAGGACTCTCATGTTTTACCACCAATGATGACTACTGCAGTTCTGCGATTCTTCTATTCTTGCCAAATTGGGCAAGATAAACAAATGGAGAATTTTTTCCATGGCAGAAAATACTACAGCAGAGAGAAATCTATGAAACCATTCTTTTTTTCTAATGATTCGGACAGATAATCTTTATTAGGGATTGGCAACCAATCATGTTTTTGTAAAACGTTCAGTGTTAAAAGTACTAACTTGACTCAAGTTTTAATAAGTTTTGTTGTATCTATTTTCTTTTACATACTAAAGGACAGCCCAGAGAGAAACATTAGCTTCCAGATACCCCTTGGGCTTATCCTTGACTAATTCTTGCTAAACCAATCACATAAAACAAATCATTAAAAATAAGATGTCAAGAAAAATAATGTGTATTTATTTTAGCCTGCAAGATACAAGGCTGAGTTCCATTCAACTCAAGTTTTAGAATGTAACTCTTACCTGCTGGAAGCTGATTGTATGTGCTAAGTCACTTCAGTTGTGTCCAACTCTGTGACACTATGAACTGTAGCCCGCCAAGCTCCTCTGTCCATAGGCTTCAACAAGCAAGAATACTGGAGCAGGTTGCCATTTCTTTCTCCAGCAGATCTTTCCAACCCAGGGATTTAATCTGTGTCTCTTATGTCTTTTTCGTCTCCTGTGATGGCGGTTCTTTACCACTAGAGCCACCTGGGAAGCCCCAAATCTGATTAACCAAGACAAACTCTTCCCGTGCTCCTTGCCCTGCCCTATCATGTCCTCAAAATCTCAACAATTAAGATGAAATCCAAACTTGGTCTGTCAATAAAATCTCTATAGTCTAACTTCAGTCCATATCTTCAATCACACCTCCTCTGCTTGGTTCAACTGAAAAAACATTCTCAAGTACTTTCAATTTGCCAAACCTCATGATGGAAAACAGAGATACAAAGATAAATAAAACACAATCCTACCCACCTACAAGATGCTCACAGCCTCTTATCTGAAGAGAGAGGCTATTGACAGAGATTTAACAGAAAACACAGGAGTGCCTGCCTTGGTGGAATATAGTGAGAATTAAATGATACCACGTACATAAAAGGTTTAGCATGGTTTATAAAAGATTTAGCTAGGCATAGAGTGATGGCTGGCTAAAATGGTGTAATCAGATGTGGCAGGTCTCTTTTGGGTGGCTTAGGCTTCCCCGGTCTCCTTTTCTGCGCACACACACTCACACACCCCATCATAAGGTCAACAGCCTATTGCCCCACTTCCAGACAGATCCAACCACTTTGTACATTGGCAAATAATTTAGATTTTACTGAAGATTTCACAAAGAGATAGGGAAAGGACTTTTAAAACAAAATATAATGAAATTCTTCATTAGACATTCCCCCGCTTCCTCTTGAAAATTTCCTCTCCAAGTCTTGCTAATGCATCTCTCTACTCACTCCCTTTGCAGTTACCTGAGATAAAATCCACCTTATTGCTGTGAGCTCCAGCTCCCCCAACTAAGAAAGAAAAAGATCCTGAGAGCTGATAAGTTAGGGGCTTCTCCCTTTAGAAACCACTTGAGCTTTGCTTTTGTTCTTGGGGTAGGAGTAGTGGACAGGCTTCATTCCCTTATCAAATTTTTTACCCAACCAAAAAGCAGATATCTTATAGGGAAGGGAGACTTGTATTGCCCTTCTAAGGAAATAAGATTTTCTCCACACTTTTGGACTCAAAAACAGTAACCACCAAATTTGCTTGAATCTGAAAATCTCACCAGACAATCTGTAATGAAATGTCAACCAAGCTCTGAGGGCCTGAAAAGTGTCAGGTGAAAGGGAATTCCCCTTCCTAGACTGCCAGCCTTAAATTTTGCCTTGAATATTGCTTCTAGGAGTGAGAACCCAGTCTTGCCACCTTACCCAGAGGTCCTCTCTCTGAGCCGTCCTGATGCCTCAGACAATTCTTGGAAGCATCCGGCTTTCCCCAGACTTCACTCCATGGCTTGTGGTGCCGCCGAGCAGAGTTGCTTAGAGCAGAAGAGAGGATGGTCTTCCTGGAGGTACCTTGTCATTTTCTCCTGCAGCCACTTACTTCACTTTCTCTTCCGTTCCATCTCATAGAACCAGGAAGTTACACTTTGTAGAACCAGGAAGGTACACCAGCAGCTACCTGAAACCCAGCAGCACCCTCTTCTGCCAAGTACACCTATCTCCATGAATCTAGCCATGAAGCTCTTGGATCCTTTCACAACATCTTCAGCAGAGAAAGGGTTAAACCAGGTGAATACCACACCAAGTATAAGGCTTTGTTTCGTGCTCTTGCATTGAATATAATTGCATTTGTTCTTAGAGTTTTGCTGTAAACAGTGTATAGCAGTAAAATAACTAATAAAGTGTCACTTTGCAACATTTGCCTAGATTTGGCCATTGGTATATTCAGAATAGGAAAGGTCATTTTGTGTGATTTAGAATAAATCTCTCTCCAAAATGAACCTCTCGTCGTTTGGATTCCAACTGTTTAGATTTTTGGGAAAGTGGAAGGGAGCAGTCCAGATGGGCTACTGGCCCTAGTCCCAAAGAAGGCAAAAATATTCGACCTCAGGAACAAATGTGTGTGCATGCTAAGTGGTTTCAGTCTTGTCCAACTCTTTGTGACCCTATGGACTGTAGCCCACCAGGCTCCTCTGTCTGTGGGCTTCTCCAGGCCAGAATACTGGAGTGGGTTGCCATTTTCTCCTCCAGGGGATCTTCCTGACCCAGGGATCGAACCTGTCTCCTGCCGCTCCTGCATTGCAGGCAGATTTCTTTATTGCTGAAGTACCGGGGAAGTAAGTTAGTCTCACTTAAAAGCCTCAGAAAGACAGAATGTGGTCACCAGAATCCTCAGGAACTTTTGAAAACAGAGTCATCCTAAAGAAACAGCTGGTTTTGTCCTAAAGTACATGGATTCATGTTTTAGCACCTAGAACCTCTCAGGGCTTCTGCCGTGTCATCATCTTCTGGGAAATTCTGCTAAAACCCAAACAGTAAGGAGTGGTTCTCCCACATGTCTGGCAGCTTGGAGCTCTCTGTCTGTCCACACAGATGCTTCGCTTGGCACCCACGCAGAGTTGGGTCCATTTCTCTCATACTATCAAGATGTTCCTTGTTTCCGATAGTGACTGTTGATAATAACATTTACACAAACAAGCCTTTCATTGAGCCAAGAGATCTTTAGTGCTTTAGAACCTGTGTGCTACAAATTCAGGGCTAGAGTGGAGCATCCAGAGGGTTCCTCAAGAGGAGCCAACAGATATCTCATAGAGAGAACAGAGCAGGAAGGACACTTTGTGTCCACAAGACAAGTGAGTGGACCAGCTCCAGTTGGAAAAGCCCCAAGGAACCCTGTAGGGATACGCACAAGCTAAAACTGCGATGCTCCAAGACACCTCTCCTGGTAAAGAAGCTGCGGTGGCTTTGGGCTGCCACTCTTCCTCTCCACCTGCTCTTGAAATTTGCATTCTGACCACCTCTGGGAAGAGGGACTCCACTTTACTGAACCTAGCTGGATGGAACTCTTACTCAAGGTGCCTTGCCCTCTCCAGCTAGGGAAAGAGCAGGGGACCCCACACAGGTCAAAGGCCCTGTCCCTTCCTAACTAGAATCCTATAAGAGGGATGAAGACACTGTTGCTGGTTGAAGCTCATTACTTCCAGCAGCAACATCTAACAAAACCCAAATAGTTCCCGCTACCAAGATTCCTTTGTCTGGTTGCTGTTGGTTGTTCGCGTGCTTTGTTTTGTCCCATTTTGTTATTGTTGTTTAATCTTGTGACCTCTTTAAAACTTTTCTGTTTTTTAATTATTTATCTCCCCCTTCGGCTTAGCTAGAGTGCCTTTGCACCAAACAGCTCTAACGGATATCGTTACATGCTTTCAGAAACACTTGAGAGATAGGTTATTCTTACTTACTTGGGAGTGTATTGATGTAACACCATGTGCAGTTAGAAGCTGGGATGAACATGCCGTTGGAGGGAGCAGTTTCAGAAGCATAAGGTCACCCGTGTTAGATGACTATGAGCAGGAAATGGTCCCTAATGTCACCAGACCCGAAGCTGGTTGACCACTGCAGAGAAACCTCCTTGGGCTTCACTCCCCTTTAGACACATGATAAATCAAAAGAAAAATCAGACAGTAAAACGGAACTTCACAGTTTACTTGGAGTACACGTGACTTTTAACCCCGGGCTTGAACCACATGGCAAGATCTTGGAGATAAGAGAAGCAGCACTGACTGCTTCAAAGCACTGACTTCCAATGATGCTGGGTATTCCCCCGTTGGCCTGTTCCAACCACACTGATGGCTGTAATGGCTCTCCTCAGCCACTCTGAACCAGAACATTTTATACAGCAGACTGGCTGGCTGTTAGAAGCAGAAAGCTGACCAATTCTAGGTGTATGTACAGTACACAGGGCTTCCCTGGCGGCTCAGCTGGTAAAGAACCCACCTGCAATGCAGGAGACCTGGGTTCAATCCCTGGGTTGGGAAGATCCCCTGGAAAAGGGAAAGGCTACCCACTCCAGTATTCTGGCCTGGAGAATTCCATGGACTGTGTAGTCCATGGGGTTGCAGAGTCGGACACGACTGAGTGACTTTCATACAGTAAACTAACCCTATAAAACAAGGAACAGTGGTGTTACCAACTTCTAACATTACTATCAGCAAATGCTCCCTGTTTCAAATGAGGAATTTTTATTCTTCATGAAAGGAAATGTGTAAAGGTAGAACCAAAGCTTTGCTTCATTGAAAATGAGCATCTTCATCCCTGTCTTATAACTGAAAAGTCTTTCCTATCAGTTGCTTAGAGTAAATACAATCTCTAGTCCAAAATTTTTAGTTCCTTCTGGGTATGGAAATTCAGCCTGGTCTAAATTTGTTTCTTACTTATCATAATCCAATGCATCGTAGTTGATGGATAAGACCAATTGAAAGCTGATATGGGTAGTGTATTAGTTTGCTAGGAAAGCCATAACAAAATATCACAAACTGGGTGGCTTAAAGCACAGGAATTTATTTTCTCACAGTTAGGAGTCCAAGACCAAAATGTTGGCAGGTCCGAGTCCTTCTGAGACCTCTCTTCTTGGCTTGTGAAAGATTTCTTGCTGTATCCTCACATGATCTTTTTTTCTCTGTGCTCACAGATCTCTGCTGTCTGCGTTCTAATCCCCTCTTCTTATAAGGACACTAGTCAGATTGGATCAGGGCCCACGCTAACACTCATTTCAACTTAAATAACTCTTCGAAGCCTCTGCCTCCAAATATAGTCCCTTTCTGAGCTACTGAAAGTCGGAATCTCAACATATGAATTTGCGGGGCGTGCATGCGTGGTGCTAAGTTGCTTCAGTTGTGTCCAACTCTGTGAGACCCTGTGGATCATAGCCTGCCAGGCTCCTCTGTCCATAGGACTCTCCAGGCAAGAATACTGACTGGATCGATCGCCATGCCCTCCTCCAGGGCAACCCACGGATCAAATGTGCATCTCTTATGTCTCCTGCAGGAGAGTTGGCAGGAGAGTTCTTGACCACTAGTGCCACCTGGGAAGCCCTGGGGGTGGGGGGTTATAACAATTAAACCCATAACAATATATGAAACATTAAAAGAATTCAGTATCATGAAGTAAAATCTAGGATCTTGCAATTCACACTTTGGTCTAAAAAAAAAACGTTTGAACTATCATTCAAGGATCAGTCACATTAATATATTGTTCAGCTGGAATAAACATGTAAACGGTCCACAAGAGAAATCTGTAGATCTTGTCATCCGTCACTGACTGACTCCTTGGGTTACACTAAAGTCCAAAGAAACTTTAGTCATTATCAAAATCAAATGAAATTAAAGCCAATTTTTTAAGTGAGCCTAGAGTTCTGCATATAAAAACTCCACTCTGCCTTAGATTACACATTTAAACTATTAAACTATATCCTTTAAAGGCATTTATGAGCTATTTGGTCCTTATAACTTTATTTTTAATATTCTGAAAGGCAGAGGGGAAAGGTATTTTGAATTAGTTTCCATTTTAATGGAGTTTCTTTTGTTTAGCTTATGCAAAATAAAAACCTGATAATTTTTAACAGCCATCTGTGGCTCTTCATAACGACTCTTTATTAAAAAATTTATATAACATGATTTTGTGATTATATTCAGTTACTGATCAGCCCCCTACGCCCGATTTTGTCTGCTAAAATCAGGCCTAATTCAGTGCCTGAACAAAGATCTGAACTAAGAAAAAGAAATAAAATTTTAATCATCCTAATAAAAGAAAAAAGAAATATAAAGTATATATCCTTTGATTTAGCAAAATTGAGAAGACAATCAGAGATCATGTTCCAGCACATGGCGACCAAAAATGAGACCAAGCAGGTTCAGGGAGAGAAATGTTCAAGCTAGTCTGGCCCGCCTACGATTGTAATTTACCCAATTCATGTAAAAATTACAGTGACTGAGAAGTCAGTATTAATCATCAGAAATAAGGAACCCACATTATCTATTTACTTTATTACATTTTTGCAAGTGGTATAGCATATCAACTTTGGAAGTAACATTCTATACATTTAACTTTTAGTTGCTGTTACCAGAGACATCCACATATATTCACTATATTAATAAAAACCCACCCACAAGGAAACTGGAGTTCTGACAGATGCATATACCTTGGGTGGCGTCTCTCAACTGCAGTGGTAAAGAAAGAAGTCACTCAGGTTAAATGTCACTAGGGGACAGTTTGGTGACAAATTTCCAAATTTCTATAAGCAAAAGCACAGAAGAAGAGCTACAGATTGACAAACAAGTGTAATTGTGATGGTTTATGCGTCATTTGGGTTTTGTCACTTCCCCTTCTGGTAAGTTAAGAACAGTCCTCAGAAGGTAAACCAGGGGTAAGGGTGGGGTGGTGGTAATATTTGTGCTCCCTGGCCTTCGGCATCCATCCACTCTAACCAAACTAAGATAATTCTCACTGCTGTTTCCTCTGTCCTCTTTGACCACACCCCACTATGTGGTCCATATATGTGGTTGACCCAGGGATTAAACCCAGGTCTCCTGTATTACAGGCAGATTCTTTACCAACTGAGCCACTAGGGAAGCTCAATGGTAGAAAGGGCTGCATCAAATATGTCCAAGACATCTTTTGATTCATTTTGACTTCTTAGCTAGAATTACCAGGGATACAGTAATCTGCTTTTCTGTTTTTAATTTGATTTGGCTGCTGTGAGATTTATTTTATTTTATTGAACTTTTTATTTTGTTCTGGGGTAAAACTGATTAGGGCTTCCCCAGTGGCTCAGACAGTAAAGAATTCACCTGCAGTGCCAGAGACCCAGATCTCAGAGACTTTGATCCCTAAGTTGGGAAGATCCCCTGGAGGAGAAAATGCTATCCACTCCAGTATACTTGCCTGGAGAATTCATGGACAGAGGACTCTGGCAGGCTACAGACCAGGGAGTCACACAGAGTTGGACACAACCGAGCAACTAACACATGCAGCCAGTTAACAATGTTGTAATAGTTTCAGATGAACTGCTGTGAGATTTATGATATGTCTTTCCCCAGATATAGAAAGTATCATGTTTTAATGTTGAAATTTCTGTGGCACTAACAAGTCCTCTCAGAAGTTTTGGAAAATGGTGGTGAAAAGAGACAAATACCAAGTCATTCCTCTTCCTTATGTCTTACACTTTAACAGGACAAAGTGAGAGTTATTGATATGGGGGTAGTTTCTTTCAATATCATTGGCCATTGTGAAGTTGCTCAGTCGTGTCCGACTCTTTGTGACTCCATGGACTGTAGCCCACCAGGCTCCTCAGTCCATGAAATTTTCCAGGCAAGAGTACTGGAGTCGGTTGCCATTTCCTTCTCCAAGGGATCTTCCCAACCCAGGGATTGAACCCAGGTCTCCCACACTGCAGGTAGACGCTTTCTTTACTGTCTGAGCCACCAGGGAAGGCCAGGTGTAGTTTCTTCATCTTCATTGCATCATTGTGTAATCTGGTTCCTCTATCTGATTCTTCTACTAAGCCTCTATTTGATTCTTCTACTAAATGTGCTTTTTCTAAACCTAACTGCAGTAAATGGATACTCTGAGAACTTCTTACTGATTAATGAATATTGCTGTATGCAACTGTGAAATCAGAAAATTAAACCAGATGCTTCTCTATCGATTTGGTAAGGACAAGGGGAAGCCTAGCAAACTGATAAGCCAAGATGTACATGGACAAGAAACTGAGTCATCTCTCCACAGAAATTAAAATTAATTTTAGTGGTTTTTCTACACATAAATTCTTATTTTTTGTGGCACCCAGCCCAATAGAGATGGGTTTCATCAAAGTCTTTGTTGCCAAAAAAATTAGAAAGCAATTTCCTTAAGCACAAAAATTTGCAGAACTTGAAAATATTTATTGTAACACTTACCCGCCCCCAGGGATCATGAGAGCAGCAGAGTTATGGATACCAATTAGGGAAGTGAACAGGAGAATTGGCTGTATTTCCACGCTGAAAAGAGAAATGGCAAGATTACTCATGCAGTCAGAGTCTCTGTCTCACCTCCAAATGTTTTGACAGTTCTAGGGCCCAGCCTAGAGTTCACTGATCACACTGCATAGGTTCAGAAGAGTACTTGGTAAAAGATGCAATAAAATTCTGAAGTAATAGTGAGAATGGGAATAAGCTAGGCCAAGGGCTTCTGGAAACCAAGCTCATGGACCCATAACAATCAATACACTAAGTCTTGGCTGATTGCCCTACAGGATTAATACAGAAGAGTCAACGAGAAGTCAAAAGCTTTGGGGGGCTTCTCAGCTGGTGCTAGTGGTAAAGAACTCACATGCCAATGCAGGAGACATAAGAAATTTGGGTTCAATCCCTGCGTTGGAAAGATCCTGTGAAGGAGGGCATGTCAACCCATACCAGATTCTTGCTGGTAGAATTCCATGAACAGAGAAATCTGGAGGGCTACAGTCCATAGGGCACACAGAGTTGGACATGACTGAAGCAACTTTGCACGCAGGCATAAAGGTTCTTGGGTCTTTTCTCCTACCACTTATTCCATCACAGGTGGATGGAAAGCTACATACAATTCTCTTGCTCATATATTCATGATGGAACCAGAAAGCGTGGCTTGCTCTGCATTCTCCATGGTGGTCATCACTGACTACAAACTTATAGAGCAAACACTCAATAAACGTGTTGAATGAATAAAGTAGAACTACAACTGAACATTAGACAATAGGATAAAAGAGAATTGGTCTCAAAGCTACTAATAAATTTTTCATAAAAAGGCAAAATGGCATCCACAGTGATAATAAATTTTTAATGAAAAGGCAAAATGGCATCCACAGTGATGATTCAGTTGAGTTCAGTTGCTCAGTCGTGTCTGAATCTTTGCGACCCCATGAACTGTATCATGCCAGGCTTCCCTGTCACCACCAACTGCAGGAGTCTACCCAAATTCATGTCCATTGAGTCAGTGATGCCATTCAACCATCTCATCCTCTGTCATCCCTTCTTCTCCTGCCCTCAATCTTTCCCAGCATCAGGGTCTTTTCAAATGAGTCAGTTCTTCGCATCAGGTGGCCAAAGTATTGGAGTTTCAGCTTCAATATCAGTCCTACCAATGAACACCCAGGATTGATCTCCTGTAGGATGGACTGGTTGGATCTCCTTGCAGTCCAAGGGACTCTCAAGAGTCTTCTCCAACACCACAGTTCAAAAGCATCAATTCTTCGGCACTCAGCTTTCTTCACAGTTCAACTCTCATATCCATACATGACCCCTGGAAAAATCATAGCCTTGACTAGGCGGACCTTTGTTGATAAAAGTAATGTCTTTGCTTTTTAATATGCTGTCTAGGTTGGTCGTAACTTTCCTTCCAAGGAGTAAGAGTCTTTTAATTTCATGGCTGCAATCACCATCAGCAGTGATTTTGGAGCCCAGAAAAATAAAGTCAGCCACTGTTTCCACTGTTTCCCCATCTATTTGCCATGAAGCGATGGGACTGGATGCCATGATCTTCATTTTCTGAATGTTGAGCTTTAAGCCAACTTTTTCACTCTCCTCTTTTACTTTCATCAAGAAGCTCTTTAGTTCTTCATTTTCTGCCATAAGAGTGGTGTCATCTGCATATCTGAGGTTATTGATATTTCTCCCAGCAATCTTGATTCCAGCTTGTGCTTCCTCCAGTCCAGCATTTCTCATGATGTACTCTGCATATAATTTAAATAAGCAGGGTGACAATACACAGCCTTGACATACTCCTTTTCCTATAGGAGCAACAGTCTATTGGAAAAACAGTCTGTTGTTCCATGTCCAGTTCTAACTGTTGCTTCCTGACCTGCATACAGGTTTCTCAAGAGGCAGGTCAGGTGGTCTGGTATGCCCATCTCTTTCAGATTTTTCCACAGTTTATTGTGATCCACACAGTCAAAGGCTTTGGCATAGTCAATAGGCAGAAATAGATATTTTTCTGGAACTCTCTTGCTTTTTCGATGATCCAGTGGATGTTGGCAATTTGATCTCTGGTTCCTCTGCCTTTTCTAAAACCAGCTTGAACATGGAAGTTCATGGTTCATGTACTGCTGAAGCCTGGTTTGGAGAATTTTAAGCATTACTTTACTAGCGTGTAAGATGAGTGCAATTGTGGGGTAGTTTGAGCATTCTTTGGCACTGTGTTTCTTTGGGATGAAAACTGACCTTTTCCAGTCCTGTGGCCACAAAAAAGTGCAAATTCCATATCTTATTTCTTTATAATCAGAACCTTCAGATTCTGAAGGCAAGTGGCAGGGAAATCAGTACATGCGCAATGCCTTCTTGTTACTACCCCTTTGCTGTGCCCACTCTGTGCTCACCTCATTCTAAACATTGATTTACATTCTGAGAGACAGAGGAGAGGGAAAAAGAGATAAATTGCAAAGAGAAGCATACAATGAAGAAAAGAGAAGGAAAGGAATGGGAGAGGTCAACTTTACCAGTCAGTGTTTAGGGGAGCAAAACTTTAAGTGTTTTAAAAGAGAACAGTTGTTTGATTCTTGCTCCTTCTTCTGAGCCTTCAGCAGTGGCACGCCTTCATAATCAGCACAATGCCCCTGAGAACAGTGTCGCCATGTACATTTGCCAGTTGGCTTTCCAAATCCTATTTCTCCATTTCTCCTTTCCCTAAACTGCCTGATTCAGGACTCCCTATGGTTTGGTAAAGACAAAGCTAGAGATTGGATCTGTGATCCCAGATCCAGATAGCCACTCGATTTCATTGTTCTGGCCCTTTTGACGAAGGCCATCCAGCAAGAATATTATCAGGACTTTGGCTGGACATTTTTAGGAAAGAACTTAAAAGTCATCCAGAGAATATGAAGATTCACCCCCAGCCTGATGTGAGATCACTTGACTCAAGCTTCTAACAACATAGAGACAACAATTCAGGGGACCCTTGTGGCAAGTTCTTCCAGACATTAAACTAAACTCAGTTTCTTTGACTTGCCTACCTTGGTCTTAAGTTTGCCCTCAGAGAAACATGAAAGAAGCATGTTCTACTTTTCTCCCTCAACCTAGCACTCTCTTTCTGTGTTAAATATCCCCACATCTTCAAAGGTTTCCACACTTGACATGCTCTCCAGAACTGTTCTCCATCTGGAGTTTGTCTCTTCTCCAAGGTTCATCTTAATTAGTACACCTCTCCAAGATATTTTTGTTAGTTGCTATTGTTGTTCAATCCCTAAGCAGTGTCAAGCTCTTTGAAACCCCATGGACTGCACCACATCAGGCTTCTTTATCTTTAACTATCTCCCAGAGTTTGCTCAAACTCATGTCCATTGAGTCAGTGATGCCATTTAACCATTTCATCCTCTGTCACCCCCTTCTCCTCTTGCCTTCAATTTTTCCCAGCATCAGGGTCTTTTCCAGTGAGTTGACTCTTCGCATCAGGTGGCCAAAGTACTGGAGCTTCAGCTTCAGCATCAGTCCTTCTGATGACTATTCAGGATTGATTTCCTTTAGGATTGACTGGTTTGATCTCCTTGCTGTCCAAGGGACTCTCAAGAGTTTTCTGCAATACTAACAAAGAACAGTGACTAGGTCTCTATATTTCTGCTACTGGCATGTATTTGGAGCAGCCCCTATTCAATATTAGCACATACCTCCACTCAGGCTTGACATATCCCTGAGTCCGGTCAAGTAACAGACTGTGATGACAGTGGTATGAATACACTCAGTTAATAATCAGTCACAGTCCCTGATATTCAAAGGAAAAATAATGGAGTGGAAGGAAGGGTAAGTGGAATAAGAAAAGGAAATGAAGAGGAGGGAAAGAAATAGGAAGACATAGCTGAAGATCTGAGGGGATTTTCTTCCATCAAAAGCATATATTCTTTATGAACATTCCATTTCTCACTCTAATAACATTGTCTGTCTTATATGTAAACAACTGTGAGCACACACACACACAAACACACACACGTTTCCCTCATCTCATCCTTTGCCTCTTTTCAACTACTGTCAATCATTCTCTTTCCATTATTCAAAAGTGATTCTCACCATCTTCATTTCTCCAAACCTCTTCCCTCTTAGCCTTTAGCAATTTTCCTCCTCCTCCTTCTCTCTGAGAAGCTACATTTGCCACTGTTGTTGATGGTCTAGCTTTTGATAAATCCAATGAAGTATTTTATGTCTTTTATCCTATTTGACATTTTGGCACTATTTAGCACTGCTGGTCATTCTCTCCTCCTGGAAACAGTCCACATCTTTGCCTTTCTTTTTTTTTTTTTAAATTCTTGTCTGCATTGGGTCTTCATTCATTGCAGTCCATGGGCTTTCTCAACTTCCAATGAGCAAGAACTACTTTCTTGTTGCTGAGCTTGGGCTCAGCTGCCCCACGGGGGCATCTTAGCTCCCAGATCAAATTCATGTTCCCTGCATTAGCAAGTGGATTCTTAACCATTGGACCATAGGGAAGTCCCCATCTTTACCTTCTGTGATATCAACTTTCTTGGCGGACCTCTTGCCTTGCTGGCTGTCCTTTCCTTTTCTCTTACAGCCTGTCTTTGCTCTAACCACTATTGTCTTGGTTTCCCTTAGACTTCAGCTCTTAGCTCTATTCTTCATTTACTCTATACCTGCTTCTGTGAGATCATAGTCATTTCTTCAGTTTCAACTTCAACCTCAGTTCAGTTCAGTTGCTCAGTCATGTCTGAGTCTTTGCAACCTCATGAACTTCAGTATGCCAGGCTTCTCTGTCCATCACCAACTCCCAAAGTTTACTCATGCTCATGTCCATTGAGTCAGTGATGCCATCCAACCATCTCATCCTCTGTCATCCCCTTCTCCTCCTGTCCTCAATCTTTCCCAGCATCAGGGTCTTTTCCAGTGAGTCAGTTCTTCACATCAGGTGGCCAAAGGAATTGGAGTTTCAGCTTCAGCATCCATCCTTCCAATGAATATTCAAGACTGATTTCCTTTAGGATGGACTGGTTGGATCTCCTTGCAGTCCAAGGGACTCTCAAGAGTCTTCTCCAATGCCACGTTCAAAAGCATCAATTCTTCAGTGCTCAGGTTTCTTTATAAACCAACTCTCACATCCATACATGACTACTGGAAAAACCATAGCTTTGACTAGACAGACCTTTTGGTTGCTTTTATGCTTTGGAGCTGAAACTATATTTCTAGCCAGTCAATGAGAACAAAGAGCTAGAGGTGCTTATAGTAGGCTCAGAAAGTTACTTTTTTAAAAAACTAAACTTATTGCTGTATGGTTGCTTTACAGTTATTGTGTTATTTTCTGCTGTATAGCAGAGTGAATCAGCTGTGTGTATGCATATATCCCCTGTTTGGGGAATTTTCCTCCCATTTAGGTCACCACAGAGCATTGAGTAGATTTCCCTGTGCTATAGAATAGGCGCTCATTAGTTGCCTATTTTATGCTTAGTAGTGTAAATATGTCGATCCCAATCTCCTGATTCATTTCATCCCATCCTAAATTTCTTCACTTGGTATCCATACATTTGTTCTCTACACCTGTGTCTCTATTTCTACTTTGCAGATCCTGGGCATATACCCAGAGAAAACTATAATTCCAAAAGATACACACACCCCAGTGTTTATTGCACCACTGTTCACAATAAGCCAGGACATGGAAGCAACCTAACTGTCCATCAGCAAAGGAATGGATAAAGAAGATGTGGCACATACATACGATGGAATATTACTCATCCCTAAAAAGAAACAAAACTGTGCCATATGCAGAGAGACTGGCATACAGGGTGAAATAATTCAATAAGAGAAAAACAAATGGTGTATATTAACACATATATGTGGAATCAACCTTAGAAGTAACTTTTGCAAACAAAAGCCCAGACAGAATGTAAGGACAAGGATTAAAGCAGGGCTGATGCAAAGTGGTTGGTGAGCTTCATAACATCAACTATCATGAAGACCTATATGGGTAACTGTTGAGCAGCGATTCAAGGACAAAGCCAAAGAGAGACTGAAGGGTAAGTCCATGGAATCTGGGATGGCAGGAAGGGACTCAGTTACTGTGAACCTTGGTATAAGTAAGAATTGGAATAATAACTTCAGAGCTAGTCCAATAGCAAGGCTGGAAATATAGATAAAAGATTCCTTATCTTCCTACCTAAGGCCAAGGAAATTCAGGGGACATGCTAGTGAGTAAAGCAGCAGACACCCGGATCCTGTAGTCAGAGCCTGAGGGGTCTGAAGTTTGGGCAGGCCATTATCATCACATAGTCATGAAATTCTAAGTACAGGATTTTACATTTGCCCTGTTGAATTTCATCTCATTGGCTTCCGCCTGGAGTTCTAGATGTCAAAATCATTTTGAACCTCAGTTCTTGCGTCTGTCAGTTTAGCTCATTTTTTTGTCACTCAGCTTTGTATCATCTGCAAATTTTATGCAGTCTTCTATGTCCTGAGCCAGGTAACTGATGGAATGTTGAAGTCAGCCAAGAATCAAGCCATATGATATTTCTCCTCAGCATTTCCTCCAATTGATACCAACCTATTAATCAACAGTTTTTAGAGGTTCTTATCCAGCCAGCCACAATTCCACCTGACTGTCCCAACACCCAACTAACAGCCCATGACTGTGTATACCACTCTCTCGGGAGAGTCTTTGGCAAATGTTCTTTTGAAACTAAGGCAGGCTTTTCGAAAGGTTTCCCCAAGTGTTTCCTGTTCCACCAATCTAGGAGTGTGTGTAATAATAATGATTTTTTTAAAAAAGGAGAATGATTATGAGTTTGGCATGACTTTCCCTAGTGAGTCACTGCTTCCTCTTCTCTGTGCTCACAAGCCATTTGTTTAATATTCTATTTTAGAAGCTTTCCCTGGAATAAAATCAGATTTGCTGGTGTGTCATTTGCAGAATTCCTCTTTTTCAAAAACCTGGCAGGAGCATTTCTTTCATCACTAATCTCCTGGTCCTGCTTTCATCCTCCGGGGTCAGGTGGTGCAGAGGGTCCTGGTAGCGACTCTGAGCTCACATACAGGTTTGTTTATTTTAGTTCTGATAAAGTGAAGTCATCTGAAATTCCTAAACACTCAGTATTTTCTGCTTACCTTACATTTTTTCTTGCCATCTTATGATGAGATTATAAAACAAACCACTTTTATTATCATCCTTCATCAGAATTTCATCATTGGCCCCAAGCAAATGGATTTTGTCCATCTTATTGGCTTGGAGTATAACACATCCACCCTCTATCCTTACTCATTTTCTTGGACCTCTACTAATTTTGAGCTTTCATCTCCTGACAGTATTATTACCATATTCTCGTTGCTCCATCTATTCACAAACAAGCTCTTTTTAAGAATGATTTTGTTTCAAGGCTTCTTGTGTAGCCAAACCAGTCTGCACTTCTCCACTATTCTGAAAGCCATAAATCCCTCTTTAAAAATCTCTTTTTTCCCTAAAATAGCATTATAGCATTGACTTACTACCCAGATATTTTTATCCTCTTGGATCCCATCCAAAGAGATGGCCAGGTAAGCCAGGAATTCGCTGAGCTTACCTATGCTGGTAGTGACAAGATAGATAAATAGCAGGCACATACCTGCCCCAGATGCTCTTCAGTAGAAAGGAATACTCCTTTTATTTCCAGTCTAAATCCTTCCCCATTGTCTCGTCTCAAACCCCTTCTAAATTAACCCCAAATCCTACCTCCAAAGTGGAAACTTGCGGGATTGTTGTTTTATTCCTATTTTGTAATTCATTTGCAGGTGGCTTTGCTCATGGTAAATCATTAGCCTGAGGCAAGAACTCCATTTTGGGGCAACAAGGACATTATTTTTTTCACTGAGATCTCTGACCACTTGTTCTGACTCAAACTAAGTTCCTGGCTGGCGTGTATGCTGTGATCTTTAAGAACACAGAATCTTGACAGTCGCTATTTATCTAGCCCTTGTCATCACATACCTTACTGACCCGCACATGTTCTTCTAAACCTGCACATTAAGTACATTCTGCTTCTCCTAACTCAATCTGCAGAATGGACTCAAGTTCATGTAAAAACTTTCATTTAGCTTTGTAAGTCTTCCAAACAAATAAATTTTATATAATTTAATATATTTCCTTTACAATATGATAGCTTTTTCTATACTAACCTTCATACCAAGCTTAATCCAGATTGGGAGCCAGACTCTCTGAGAGAATATATTCTCTAGAATGTTCTTTCTTAAAAAAGAAACTTTTTATTTTCCTGGAAAAAAAAGTTTTATATTTGATTATATATAGCTGCTTTTGTATTTATTCCCTACAAGTCACCCTACTGCAAGTAAGAAAATGAAGCTATCTTACCTGGCATATCAGTTGGATTTCAACCTTATCTCTCTTTGTCTGTCCTACAGATTTTGTACTTGCCAGCCCCAAAAATATATTTATGCACACATACACACAAACACACACATCTCCTATTGTCTCTATTGCTTGGGGAACCCTGACTGATACAGATTTTGATATAGTCGTAGCTCCAGATCCTTAGTGAAAAGATTTTTCTCTGTCCATGGAAACAATCCATCTCTGAAGAATTAAAATTTCTTATTTTCTGTTAGATGATGGTCCGAAGCTACACACTAGTACAAGGCTTGTTGGGACTCCAGAGGTGAGAGGAGACAAGAGTGAGCACTGGAGAGAACCGCTAGCTGTGCTTGAAACACCCACTTTGAGCTGGCTTGGGATCCATGTGGGATGGTAGGGAGAGGAGTGGTGGGCCTTCCAAGATGTGTCCTAGCGAGAAGCTGGCCGACCCACCCACATCAAAGGAAGAGTCTCACCAGGTGATTTGAGGGGAGCGGGGCAGGGCTGTGGTCAGAGCTGAAGTAGAGTAGGACCGAAACCGCAGAAGCATGAAGAGGTGACCTCAGGGCAGACCAGCCTCCACAGCGAGGGGCCAGGAGGTAGCCAGCCGGGGACCTAGAGCTAGCAGCCACTGAGCAGAGCCCTGCGGGGATTCTGGGCACAGAAGCCTTTCTGTGTCCCCCTTATCTTGATTACAGGAAATAGGCATCATTCAGCCTCCATGACCTTCCCTGAGTTCCAAAGGGCAGATCAAGCAATTGCTAATCAGAGAAGGGAGAAGATGTGGAGAGAAGGGAGGATAGTCAAAAGGTAACAGTGCAGCCTTGGGGCAGGGTCCTGGCAATCCCTCAAGGGATACACACAAAAACATCTTTCAGCTGTTTTGCAGATATTGAAACCTCTACCAGGTGAGAGAAGTATGTCACCCACAGGCATATAGACCCCAGACTGGTTGGAACCAGAAAACTAATGATGCTGCCTCCCACATCAGAAGAATGTCCACAAGGGGATCACCTCCTCTCTGAACCATTATTGTAAAACTCCTCACTACCGCCTCCAAGTTGGGACACACAGTTTTTTGAGGGCTTTAGCCACTGTGGTCTCCTTTGCTTGGCAAAGCAATAAAGCTATTCTTTTCTACTTCACTCAAAACTCTCCCTCCACAATTTGATTCGGTGTTCAAATAAAAAGGCTGGATTAGACTGGTGTGGGCATTATGAAACAGGCTAGGAGACTATCTTTGAATCCATAGACACTCTCTCTAACCCTACCTTACTTCTTGATCCTTTAGCAAAGGAGATATTAAACCAATACAGGCCAGATTCTCAGTGGTTCAGACTAGTCAGGCCTGAACCTGCTGGTAGCGAGTTATCTTACCTGGAGCTGAGTGAAGCTGGGGCAGGATTTAGGGGAGGAGCTAAAGGATGCTTCTCATGGTGCACATTTAATCAAAATTTCCAATTTGTGAAATAATGAAACAATTTGAGATGGCATGTTTTTAGAAACATCTTCCAATTCACAATTACAATAAAATTAAAAATCACACGATTTAGCTTTGGGGTTTTGAATAAACTAACTTCAATGCCTTTGTTTATTGAATTATTATGCCAGTAACTCTATTTACTCAAGCTTTTCCATTTTCATTTGAAAAGCTCTACAAATATACTTACAATTTTTCATTCTACTTTCTCCTAAAGATTTTTAAATGGGCTTCCCAGGAAGCACTAGGGGTAAAGAACCTGCCTGCCATTCAGGAGACTTGCAGGAGATGCGGGTTCAACCCCTAGGTCAAATTAAATACATTTACATTTTCTTGTCTCTTGCTTTAATAGTTGAGAGATTTCTTACTCAAATATTTACTTACTTGTACCTACATTCAGGAACTGCTTACTGGTCCCAGACACTGCATCAGGTGTTGAGAGTGACTTCTCCGACATTGCAGACATCACCTTTCCCAAACAGATTAGATGCTATTTATCATGTCCCAATCTACTTATTAAAATGTAGTTTAAAAGGCATTTCTCTTTAATCCTTAGGAAATGTGGATATCATCTGTCTTTGAATCAGCTTATCCCTACTCTTATAAAAACACATTTGTTAAAATCTCCTACAAAGATGCCACATAACCAGTAGGCATCGTGCGGGTATAGCTGTATTAAAACTGACCACATCAAGAGACTATTCATTGCTCTTCCTCTTTCTTTCATCTTTTTATCATTTGAGTGTTGTATTAGCCTTTTAATGGGTCTTTCTTACACCTTGATATCCCCCCAGATTTTTTACCACTTTCCTCCCCAGCTTATTCTCTGTTGAATTGTATTGAATATGACTCTCCCTCAATTTTTTTTAAAGGTTTTGTTTTTAAGTCTTTACTGAATTTGTTACAATACTATTTCTGTTTTATGTTTTGGTTTTTTGGCCACGAGCACGGGAGTCTTAGCTCCCCAGCCAGGGAATAGTCAAACCCACACCCTTTGCATGGAAGGTGAAGTGTTAACCATGGGACCACCAGGGAAGCCCCTCTCCATCACTTATGAGTTGAAGCTGCTTTTCGCTTTTGTTAGCATTATATGTGGCCACCCACGTCATTGTTCAGTCTACCCACTGCCTTCTGCTAGTGATTATACTGGACTCTGCTGGGGACCTGGCCTCTCACTGATATGACCCCAATTCCCTACCTCTCACTGATATGACCCCCAAGTCAAAAGCCGGACTCCAGCACAGGTGGACCCTCAGCCACCTTCACGGTGGCCCCCAGGCTGCCTTCCCTGGGAAGGAGCTTCTCTTCTTCTAGCCAGTGAGGCCACAGGGCCACCCCAACCCATCTGATGAGCCTCCACCTCCTGAAGGGGGTCTAAGTAGCATGCCTTTCCTGGGGCGTTTACTGCCTCCATGTGTCCCGTGCTTCATTTTGTCAGCCAGCCTTCCTGGTTTGGGGGCAATAAATGCTTGCAAGAATTTTTATAGTCTAAATTCGCTGTAGTTAAAGAGTCTGCAGAAGTGAGCAACAAGACAGGAATGGCAAACCACTTCAGTGTTCTTGCCTTGAGAACCTCATGAACGATGTTTTACTGCAGGCTTTGTCATCTCCCTCTTCTCTTAAATTTCACGACCATCCTTTAACAAAGGCAGGTTTTGCCCTCCAGGGAGCTTTCCACACTTGGCATCTGATCCCATCTGGTTCAGGAGCAGGCGTCCTCAGTAGTGTTCAACTGTAGATGCGGGTTTCCCAGTAAACCTCTCATCCTTTCTGTTGTCAGAAAGAGTTTAAGAGACCCCAGAGCCTTCCCCTCGCCCTTCTGGTTCCCACTTTCTGAGAAACTTCTCCAGCCTTATTTGTCACTTTTCTTTGGTATGACCTTGGGTTTGTTTCTCATTCTTAGTTATTTTAACCACATTTTATACTCTCTGTATTTTGATATGCGTGTGCTCAGTTACTTCAGTCATGTCCAACTCTCTGCAACTCTTTGGACGATAGCCCACAGGCTCCTCTGTCCCTGGGATTCTTTAGGCAAGAATACTTGAGTGGGTTGCCATGCCCTCCTCTAGATCTTCCCTGACCCAGGGATCGAGCCTGCGTCTCCTCTGCCTCCTGCTTTGGCAGGCAGGTTCTTTACCCACTGAGCTACCTGGGAAGTCCCCTGTTCTTGTATATCTACACATAGAACACCACAATCACGGGGCACGATATCTGTCAGAGGGCTCATGGGACCTTATCTGACTTACAGTTTGGAGATTGGAGTCCTCAGATGGTCAGATTCCAGGAAGGAAACTTAAATAACAGCTCCATTGGAAGCCTTTTCATTTTTAACATAGACACATGTTTTCTAATATATCTTTTAACCTCAGCTACTTGTGCAATTTCTGTTAGCCAAAAATATTTTATATGAAGTATGTTTTTCTGTTCTTTAGCTTTGTCATCTTCTTAATCATTCATCCTTGTTTCTCTTTACAGTCTTTCTCATCTCTATGGTGTGCTGCTTTCTGGATCCATGTTCCTGAGTTTGAATCCTACCTCAGACTCTTACCAGCTTGCAACCCAGGGTGACCTACGTGCCTCAACTTTTCCATCTATAAAATGGGGATCACGATAGTACCTACCTCAGTTCAGTTCAGTTCATTTGCTCAGTCATGTCCAACTCTTTGCGACCCTGTGAACTGCAGCATGCCAGGCCTCTGTGTCCATCACCAACTCCCGGAGTCCACCCAAACCTGTGTCCATTGTGTTGATGATGCCATCCAACCATCTCATCCTCTGTCGTTCCCTTCTCCTCCTGCCCTCAATCTTTCCCAGCATCAGGGTCTTTTCAAATGAGTCAGTTCTTCACATCAGGTGGCCAAAGTGTTGGAATTTCAACTTCAACATCAGTTCTTCCAATGAACACCCAGGACAGAATACCTTTAGGATGGACTGGCTGGATCTCCTTGCAGTCCAAGGGACTCTCAAGAGTCTTCTCTAATACCACAGTTCAAACCCTAACCTACCTTAACCTTTATTGGTGTTGTTATTTAGTCACTCTGTCGTGTCCACCTGTTTGTGACCCCATGGGTTACATAGCCCACCAGGCTCCTCAGTCCTTGGAATTTTCCAGGCAAGAATACTGGAGTGGGTTGCCCTTTCCTTCTCCAAGGCATATTCCCAATCTAGGGATCAAACCTGTGATTCCTGTATGGCAGGCAGATTCTTTACCACTGAGCCACTAGGGAAGCCCCTCTAGGAGAGCATTTAGGAAGATGAAAGGAATAAGTATATGTATGTAAAGCACTTCAAACAATAAGTGTAAAGCACTTTTGTATGTCAGTTGCTACAGTTATTAGTTTCAATATCTCGTATAACTACTCAATGCACTAAAGGCTAACTATAGCTCATGTGCCTTTATTTAAAAGCTTTGAATTATTATTTCATGTGCAGAGCCACAGACTTCATATTTCTAAATCTCCAAAAATATTACAAGGAGAAATAATCAATATAAAGCAATCTGAAAAATACAACTTCTTTCTTTATGTTTCATAAGTAAAGTCGACACATATGCAAAGCTGCAGTCTCTACAGTTTAGCATCTTTCTCTGTCTTTATATAAGTAGTTATGTCAATATTTTACATAAGTACTTAAATAAATCTTTATATAAGCATACAGAATCACCATAAATGTTGGAGACACCCATAATTTAAGAAAGTGAAACTCTAACCTTGTGGGTTGACCTCAAGAAGGACCTCATGGAGCCCAAGAATTCATCATCTATCCCACTGTGAGAGACAGGATGCTGAGATGATAGTAGATTTAATCCAGATGGGCAACCCTTGTGTTCTTATGCCATCTGATTATGTTTTATAAGGAAAGATAGTTTCATACTGCTTTGTTACATAAATCCTTCTAATATTTAAAATTATCAGCAGTTTTGTCACCTCCTTCTATCATTTCTTATATAATTCCCACCACCTCCAAAGTATCTTTCTCTTGAAGCTTGAGAATAAGAATCTATTTCCACTGCAAACTCTTTCTTTCACTTCATCTTACAGATCTATTTACTAACTTCATGTTTGACACCCTCCACTTGATATCCAACACCAGGCATCTTCCAGCCAGCATTCTCAAGATTTCACACACCTTTTATATGTGGGAGAAAAAAATATAAGACGAAAGCCTTATGTATCCAAATTCTTTTTTACTCTTTAAATCAGGTTTGTTTTTTTCATAAAGTTAGGAATCAACCATAGGGTTTGTTAGCACAGGTTTTTGGGCCTGTTTGCAGCTTGGGAGTCTGCTAACTTTCTTCAGCAATGCAGGTGAACTCAAGGCAGAGGTGGGTCATGACCACACACTTTAACAAACTCTACCTTAGGTAAATAGTCTAATCTGACCTATGCTTACAGATGTTATGTTGTAGTTTGAAGACCCAACTCTGATTTTCCTCAGAGCAGTAGATTCATCTATCTCCAAACAGAGTTCCCACAAACAGCTCAAACACTGCACACTCAATGCTGAACTCTCTCTCTTGCTCCTCGGATTACTCTTCTGAGTTGTCCATCTCAGCGGGAGTCACAACCATGCTTGGCTACTCAAGCAAAACCTCTGGATGTTGTCCACACTTTTCCATGTCCCTCTCTTCCAAATATCAAATCAAGCACCTAGGCCCATTCATTTTAGCTCTGGAACTCCTCTTGAATCCATACTCTCTTCTGCCTCTCCACAGAGGTCCCATCACTCCAGGTCTGCCTCACTCTCTCTGACTTATTGCAACTTTACCTGATTAATTTCAATAGACAGCTGAGTGCATACAAGTACCTTAAACTTTTCCACTGATGGCAGTGATCCTCCTATAATCCAAATTTGATCATGTAAGCTGCATTGCTTTCAGGTAATCTAAAGTCTAAGATGGCATTAAGAGCTTTGTAGGAGCTGGTCACTCCAAATGTCTTTCACTTAGTTTCCTGTCAATATTTCTCATGTTAAAACCATCTCTTTGAGACCAACAGAAATTTGGAAAGAAAAAGGAACTCCAGAAATGGGAAATATATGAATAAATATAAATAATTTTTATCATTTTAAGTTATTTAAAATATCTTAAACTGTTTAGTGAAAGTATTAGTTGCTCACTTGTGTCCTGCTCTTTGCAACCCCATGGACTATAGCTGGCCAGGCTCCTCTGCTCATGGAATTCTCCCGGCAAGAATACTGGAGTGGATTTCCATTCCCTTCTCTAGGGGATTTTCCTGACCCAAGGCTCGAATCCAGGTGTCCTATATTGAAGGCAGATTATTTACCATTTGAGCCAACAGGGAATCCTTATATATGTATATGGCTTATATACATATTTATTTACATAAAATATAATATATAATTTGGAGGCTTAAACATATATAGAAAAAAATGTATATAATAGCACCAATTATGAGAGGAGGAATCAGAAATACATTGTAAGTCTTTTTTTGTAGCAAAGTAATATAACATATTTAAGGTAGACTATGACTTTAAGAGACATGACAAACCTTAAAATAAAACAAAAATATTAGGGTAAGCCAGTGGAGGAGACTAAATGGAATATGACAAAATAAAGCAGGCAAAAGCCAAAAAGGGGACAAATTAGACAAGCATAAAACAAATAGAATGGTAAATATCAACACAACTTAACTGATAATCACATTGAATACAAATGATTGAAGCACTACAATTAAGCGATAGTGTCATAATGAACAAAACCAAGACCCAAATATATACTTTCTAGGAACTCAACTAAACTATAATTACATAGATAAGTAAAAGGAAAAGGGTGGAAATAGATATATAATAAAAATACCAATAAAAAGAAAGCTAGAGTGACAATATCAATAGTGAACAAAGTAAGCTATAAAGAATATTATCAGGAGTAATTATGGTTTCATAATGATAACAGAATCAATCTGTCAAACAGACATAACAATCCTAGTAGTGTATATATCTAATTAAAATGATGCAATATTAATAAAGCAAAAGCTGATGTAAATGGACTAAAGAAATCCACAACTATAGCTGGAAATTTCAATACTTCTCTCCCTGTAACTGAAAGAACAAATAACCAGAAAATCAATACGCACAATCTTATCAGGCAAGTTGACCTAACTGACATTTACAGAATACTCCATCCATTAATAGCAGAATATATATTCTTTTCAATTGCCCAAAGAAAATTAATCAATATAGACAATATACTTAAGCATTAAACATTGCTGAACAAATTTAAAAGTACTAGAATCAAAAGATTTTGTCATGTGACCACAAAAGACTTAAATTAGAAGTAAATAACAGAAAGCTTTCTGGAAAACTAACTTCAAAGTATATGAAGATTTAAAAGTGTCAGAAAAAAAAAGAACACAAATTTAGAAAATATTTTGAATTAAGTAAAAATGTAAGCAAATTGTATCCTTATGTGTATTATGGACTAGAGTTAAATCAGTACTTATAATATACACCTTAAGGTTTACATTAGAAAGGAACAGAGGTCTAAAATCAACCATCTTAGCCTATACTTCTTGGAGAAGGAAATGGCAACCCACTCCAGTGTTCTTGCCTGGAGAATCCCAGGGACGGGGGAGCCTGGTGGGCTGCCTTCTATGGGGTCGCACAGAGTTGGACACAACTGAAGTGACTTAGCAGCCTATACTTCATTAAAAAGATACAAAATGAAGAGCAGATTAAACACAAATAAAAGAAGAAAGGAAGGAAGGAAGAATAGAATTAGAGCAGAAGCTGATGAAACAGAAAATGGAAAAAGGATAGAGAAATTCAATTAATCAAAAAATGTTTGAAAATAAAAAATTGATAAACTTCTTCCTAAAGCAGTGGCTCCCTAATCTAGTGCACTAGAATCACCAAGAATACCTGTTAAAACACAGATTGTTGAGCTTTGACCCCAGTTCCTAACTTTGCATGTGTGAAGTACAGCCCAAGAATGTTCATTTCTAGCAAGCATCTAAGTGACTCTAATGTTTCTGGAGATTTCATTAAAAAAGCCAAAAGCTACACTGATCAAGGAAAGAAATGGAAAATACAAATTGCTAATAAGCGGAATAAAAAAGGGAATATCACCATAAATCAGACAAATATAATAATAATAAGATAATAATATGAACAACTTTATGACAGAAATTTGGCAATTTAGATAATTATTGTTATATGATTATGAGTATAGAAAATAATAACACATCTTCAAGAGAATTACTGGCACTGATAAGAAGTGTAACAAAGATGCAGGTGAAAAATTTACATAAAAATCAATTATATTTCTATTTGACCACAAAAAATGTTGAAAACTGAAATTTAAAACATACAGAAGCATCAAAACATGAAATAACCACAGAAAAATTTAATAAAACATGTAGAAATTCTATACTCTGAAAACTAACTAAAATGCTTAGAGAATTAAAGAAGACGGTTAAAAAGTAGAAAGATACTCTATGTTCATGTATTTGAAGTTTCATTAGCACACCATTTTGCTATGATCAGTATTGTTGAGAGACCATTTCTCCTGAAATTGACTTACATATTTAATGCAATCCCAATCAAACTCCCAAAACTTTATTTTTTTGAAAATTGCAAGTTGATTCTAAAATGGAAATTTTTATTTCCTTTTATGGAAATAAAAGGAATAAAATGGCATTCATCACATAACATTCATAACAATATTGAAAGAAAAGGACAGAGTTGTAGAATCTACACTATCTGATTCCAAAACAGTATTAAACTACAGTAAAAAGATAATGTGGTATTGAAGTATGGATGGACATATAGAACAATGAAACAGAATGAAATCAGAAAGAAAACTGACTCACGTATGGTAAACTGATTTTTGACAAAGATATCAGGCAGGCCCTTCAAAAGAATTTTCTTCCCAACACTTGGAACTGTATATCCATTTATTAAAATAAATAAAAATTAACTCTTACTTCACACCATTTGCAAAAGTTAACCCAATTATAAAATTATTGACCTAAATATAAAAGCTAATCTATAAAAATATCTGCAAAGAAACACAAGAAAAATCTTCATGATTTGGGAGTAGGCAAGGATTTCTTACATAAGACACAGAACATAGAAATCATTAAAAAAATTAATATTGAACTATGAAGGAAAGTTATGACCAACCTAGATAGCATATTAAAAAGCAGATATATTGCTTTGCCAACAAAGGTCCATCTAGTCAAGGTTATAGTTTTTCCAGTGGTCATGTATGGATGTGAGAGTTGGACTGTGAAGAAAGCTGAACACAGAGGAATTGATGCTTTTGAACTGTGGTGTTGGAGAAGACTCTTCAGCGTCCCTTGGACTGCAAGGAGATCCATCAGTCCATCCTAAAGGAGACCAGTTCTGGATGTTCATTGGAAAGACTGATGCTGAGGCTGAAACTCCAGTACTTTGGACACCTCATGAGAAGAGTTGACTCATTGGAAAAGACTCTGATGCTGGGAGGGATTGAGAGCAGGAGGAGAAGGGGACAACAGAGGATGATATGGCTGGAGGCATCACGGACTCAATGCACATGAGTCTGAGTGAACTCTGGGAGTTGGTGATGGGCAGGGAGGCCTGGCGTGCTGCGATTCATGGGGTCACAAAGAGTCGGACACGACTGAGTGACTGAACAGAACAGAACGGACATCAAAAATAAAAACTCTGCTCTTCAAAAAACAGCATCAGTTCAGTTCAGTCGCGCAGTCGTGTCCGACTCTTTGCGACCCCATGAATCGCAGCACGCCAGGCCTCCCTGTCCATCACCAACTCCCGGAGTTCACTCAGACTCACGTCCATTGAGTCTGTGATGCCATCCAGCCATCTCATCCTCGGTCGTCCCTTTCTCCTCCTGCCCCCAATCCCTCCCAGCATCAGGGTCTTTTCCAATGAGTCAACTCTTCGCATAAGGTGCCCAAAGTACTGGAGCTTCAGTTTTAGCATCATTCCTTCCAAAGAAATCCCAGGGTTGATCTCCTTCAGAATGGACTGGTTGGATCTCCTTGCAGTCCAAGGGACTCTCAAGAGTCTTCTCCAACACCACAGTTCAAAAGCATCAATTCTTCGGCGCTCAGCCTTCTTCACAGTCCAACTCTCACATCCATACATGACCACAGGAAAAACCATAGCCTTGACTAGACGGACCTTAGTCGGCAAAGTAATGTCTCTGCTTTTGAATATACTATCTAGGTTGGTCATAACTTTTCTTCCAAGGAGTAAGTGTCTTTTAATTTCATGGCTGCAGTCACCATCTGCAGTGATTTTGGAGCCCAAAAAAACAAAGTCTGACACTGTTTCTACTGTTTCCCCATCTATTTCCCATGAAGTGATGGGGCCAGATGCCATGATCTTCGTTTTCTGAATGTTGAGCTTTAAGCCAACTTTTCCACTCTCCTCTTTCACTTTCAACAAGAGGCTTTTTAGCTCCTCCTCACTTTCTGCCATAAGGGTGGTGTCATCTGCATATCTGAGATTATTGATATTTCTCCCAGCAATCTTGATTCCAGCTTGTGTTTCTTCCAGTCCAGCATTTCTCATGATGTACTCTGCATATAAGTTAAATAAGCAGGGTGACAATATACAGCCTTGACGTACTCCTTTTCCTATTTGGAACCAGTCTGTTGTTCCATGTCCAGTTCTAACTGTTGCTTCCTGACCTGCATACAGATTTCTCAAGAGGCAGGTCAGGTGGTCTGGTATTCCCATCTCTTTCAGAATTTTCCACAGTTTACTGTGATCCACACAGTCAAAGGCTTTGGCATAGTCAATAAAGCAGAAATAGATGTTTTTCTGGAACTCTCTTGCTTTTTCCATGATCCAGCGGATGTTGGCAATTTGATCTCTGGTTCCTCTGCCTTTTCTAAAACCAGCTTGAACATCAGGGAGTTCACGGTTCACATATTGCTGAAGTCTGGCTTGGAGAATTTTGAGCATTACTTTACTAGCATGTGAGATGAGTGCAATTGTGCGGTAGTTGGAGCATTCTTTGGCATTGCCTTTCTTTGGAATTGGGATGAAAACTGACCTTTTCCAGTCCTGTGGCCACTGCTGAGTTTTCCAGATTTGCTGGCAAATTGAGTGCAGCACTTTCACAGCATCATCTTTCAGGATTTGAAACAGCTCAACGGGAATTCCATCACCTCCACTAGCTTTGTTCGTCGTGATGCTTTCTAAGGCCCACTTGACTTCACATTCCAAGATGTCTGGCTCTAGATTAGTCAACACATCATCATGATTATCTGGGTCATGAAGATCTTTTTTGTACAGTTCTTCCGTGTATTCTTGCCACCTCTTCTTAATATCTTCTGCTTCTGTTAGGTCCAGACCATTTCTGTCCTTTATCGAGCCCATCCTTGCATGAAATGTTCTCTTGGTATCTCTAATTTTCTTGAAGAGATCTCTAGTCTTTCCCATTCTGTTCTTTTCCTCTATTTCTTTACATTGATTGCTGAAGAAGGCTTTCTTATCTCTTCTTGCTATTCTTTGGAACTCTGCATTCAGATGCTTATATCTTTCCTTTTCTCCTTTGCTTTTTGCTTCTCTTCTTTTCATAGCTATTTGTAAGGCCTCCCCAGACAGCCATTTTGCCTTTTTGCATTTCTTTTCCATGGGGATGGTCTTGATCCCTATCTCCTGTACAATGTCACGAACCTCATTCCATAGTTCATCAGGCACTCTATCTATCAGATCTAGACCTTTAAATCTATTCCTCACTTCCACTGTATAATCATAAGGGATTTGATTTAGGTCATACCTGAATGGTCTAGTGGTGTTGCCCACTTTCTTCAATTTAAGTCTGAATTTGGCAATCAGGAGTTCATGATCAAAAGGTGGATCATAGATTGGGAGAAATATCTGAAAAACAGATCAGTAACAAAGTGCCTAGGAGATATATATATATATATATATATATATAAAGAAATTCTACATATAATAACAAAAAGTTCAGTTCAGTCGCAAGCAACTCAACTTTTAAAACAGACAAAGATTTGATCAGACATGTCACAAAACATAATATATACAAATGACCAAGAAATATGAAAAGATGCTCAATGCTCAGTCATGTCCGACTGTTCGCAACCCCATGGACTGCAGCCTACCAGGCTCCTCTGCCCATGGGATTTTCGAGGCAAGAGTACTGGAGTGGGGTGCCATTGCCTTCTCCACAATGTCATTAGCCAAATTAAAATAATAATGAGATACCACAGTTGTATATCCAATAAAATGGCTACAATTAAAAGAACTAGCAACACCAAATTTTAGAAAGGATATAAAACAACTAGAAATCCTCTGCATTTCTTGTGGGAATGCAAAATTGTGCAACTTCTTTGGAAAACAATTTGGCAGTTTCTCATAAGGTTAAATACACACCACAGAGTTCAACAATTTCATTCTAAGTTTTTACTCAAGAGAAATAAAAACATATTTCTACATAAAGTTTTGCACACATACAATTATAGCATCTTTTGGAATAGTCAAAAAAGGAAAAAACTCAAATGTCCATTTGTAAGTGAATGGGTATACAAATTATAGTATATCTGTTTAATGAAATTACATCTCATGAATAGATTCATAAGCACAAAAGAATATATCTAGTATGATCTTATTTGTACAGTATAGAAAAGGTAAATTCAAACTAGAATGACCCAATGCAGATCAGTGAGTGCCTGGAAAGAGAGCTGGGGTGACACTGACTAGGAAAGAGAATAAGGAAACTTTTTGGATGATGGCTACAGTCTACATCTTGATTGAGTTGGCTGAACGGGTTCAAACTTTGTTAAAATTCATCAAACTGTACTCTAAAAATGGGTGTATCTTCACTGTATACAGATATCATATGTCATTCAAATTGATTTCTTTTTAAAAAAAATTTAAAAAGATGGGCATTAGATTATAAAGAATGTCGAGCTGGGAACTTCTAGAAGGATGCTAGTGAGGAATCCCAGTGATGAGATGGCTGAAAGTCCTTTAAAAACAGGACAGTATAATATTACATTGTTGTTCTTTATTCACCAGATTGAAGACTAAGTGAAGTTGTGCTGTCATGTCTGACTCTTTGTGACCCTATGGACTGCAGCCTGTCAGGCTCCTCCGTCCATGGGATTTTCCAGGCGAGAATACTGGAGTGGGGTGCCATTTCCTTCTCCAGGGGATCTTTCAGGCCCAGAGATCTGACTCAGGTCTGCAGACAGACTCTTTACCATCTGAGCCACCAGGAAAGCCCTTAGTTACTAAGTCGTGTCCAACTCTTTGGGGACCATATGAACTGTAGCCCAGCAGGCTCCTCTGTCCATGGAATTTTCCAGGCAAGATAGTGGGGTGGGTTGCCGTTTCCTTCTCCAGAGGATATTCCCCACCGAGAGATCGAACCCACATCTCTTGCATTGCAGGCAGATTCTTTACCGCTGAGCCACAGGGAAGCTCCTCAATATTACTTTATAAATCACTTAAGTGTAAAACCCAGGACTGCATACCTTCATAAAATCAATTGCATCTGCATTTGCTTTATGGGGAGAGCTGATGTGTGTACCTGTACCCACATGAGAATTTTACAGGCAATGTCCCTTCTGCCTGGCAGTATCATTCCTATTCTGTGTCCATCTCTGTACCATTTTTTTTTAATACTCCCCACAGCACATGTGAAATACTTTTGTAGAAAAAGGGTGAGTTTCATATCTAGGTCAGAGTGGAACAGAGAAAAGAAGAGCTGTAGAAAGTGAGACATACATTGTCTCTCAAGATTGATATCTTTCAGGTTCTCAAGAGTCAGAAGGAACCATGAACCCATGAGAGTCTGGAAATTGATGGAAATTTTGGAGAAGGTGCTGACTGTTCCCTAATCATGAGCTAGGAGATGGGCATCTATTTTATTTAAATTTCAATGGACCGCTGTCTTATGAGCTTCACCTTCATTGACTCCAAGAGCTATGAGATCACCCTTTGTTTCTAAAGCTCCTGGGACTTGTATACATGCCAGGGTTGAATCTACTGCTCTGAATGTACTGGGCTTGTCGGAGACAGTCCCTAGGACTAGGCAGTGAACTTGAGGTCTAGTGAGTCTCTGTATTCTCAGTACCTTGCAGAGGGCATGGCACAGAGTCATTCCACAAACGCTTGTTGAAATAACCTTTTGGTTCTTAACACAACGAAGACTTCTCTTCATTGATCCTGTCCTGAATCTGTTTAACCACCATCAGCCCCCAGATTAGGGTACGTTTCAATGCTTCCTCCTCCTGCCTTCCTCATTTCTTTATTTTTTTCACTTGCAGATGGTTCTGCGGTTTCACTTCCTACTTGGTTTCTGAACTCCAAGCACAAGTCCTGGAAAGGAGGAACCCTTTCACTTCAGCTTTTGGAAGCTTTTCTGGGGCTGATGATCCCAGGCTGGCACAGCACAGTTGCTGTGTGGGCACTTGGAACTTCCCCACAGGAGCTTGCTGAGAGCCACTGTCCTGTTCTGGCCCATGAGGAGAGAGCCAGGGCAGAGGCCTGGATTACTAGTGCCACGTGTTAAGTCCTGGCTTTCTGTGTGTCATGGACAGAGGAAGCTGAGACCTAAGTGAGACTAAATTTGATTCTGAGAAACTCATGTGGCATTTTTGTACTGAGCACTGAGAAGAAAGTGTTGCAGTTTTCACACTTGAGTCCATGAGAATCATGGCCTCACTCTCAAGAGCTTGTGTTTCCATTTTTTCCATAAGACCACACAGGTAGAGATCCCTCTGCAAGGGAGGTCCATTTCCTGTCCTCTGTGTGGGTCCACTCTGGCTCAGGGTCCATCTTAGTGGGAAGGCTCTCTCAGCACCTGAAGCACTTCTGCCATTCTTTATTTTTATTTTATTAATTTATTTATTTAAATTGGAGGCTGATTACTTTACAGTATTGTAGTGGTTTTTGCCATGCATTGACATGAATCAGCCATGAGTGTACATGTGTTCCCCATCCTGAACCGCCCTCCCACCTCCCTCCCATCCCATCCCTCAGAGTCTTCCCAGTGCTTGAGCCCTAGCAGCCTGTCTCATGCATCGGACCTGGACTGGCAATCCATTTCACATATGGTAATATACATGTTTCAATGTTATTCTCTCAAATCATCCCACCTTCGCCTTCTCCCACAGAGTCCAAAAGTCTATTCTTTACATCTGTGTCTCTTTTGCTGTCTCACATATAGGGTCATTGTTACCATCTTTCTAAATTCCATATATATACATTAATATACTGTATCAGTGTTTTTCTTTCTGACTTACTTCTGCCATTCTTATCCTTGATCTGGAAAGATGAGATGCGTTAACCTGTCCACTGGTCGTCATGACCATCTTTCTGGCACCTCCTATGTGTCTGTCCTCTAGACATTTCCTTTTCCTGAAACAAGAGTGGTTAGGTTCAGTTCAGTCCAGTTTAGTTGCTCGGTCATGTCTGATGCTTCGTGACCCCATGGACCACATGCCAGGCCTCTCGTCCATCACCAACTCCCAAAGTTTACTCAGGCTCATGTCCATTGAGTTGGTGATGCCATCCAACCATCTCATCCTCTGTCATCCCCTTCTCCTCCTGTCCTCAATCTTTCCCAGCATCAGGGTCTTTTCCAAGGAGTCAGTTCTGCATATCAGCTGGGCAAAGTATTGGAGTTTCAGCTTCAACATCAGTCCTTCCAATGAACACCCAGGACTGATCTCCTTTAGGATGGACTGGTTGGATCTCCTTGCACTCCAAGGGACTCTCAAGAGTCTTCTCCAAAACACAGTTCAAAAGCATCAATTCTTCAGCCCTCAGCTTTCTTGTAGTCCAACTCTCACCTCTGTACATGACTACTGGAAAAACCATAGCCTTGACAAAATGGACCTTTGTTGGTAAAGTAATGCCTCTGCTTTTGAATATGTTATCTAGGTTGGTCATAACTTTCCTTCCAAGGAGTAAGCGTCTTTTAATTTCATGGCTGCAGTCACCATCTGCGTGGTTTTGGAGCCCGTGGGAACACAAGTGTCTGCATCAGCTGTAGGTCCTACACAGGCTGACCGTAGTAATATCTTTCTCTTTTTTTTTTGGCCATGTAGTGTGGCTTGTGGGATCTTATTTCCCTAACCAGGGATTGAATCTGAAACCCCTGTGTCAGAGCTTAACCACTGTACTGTCAGGAAAGTCCCTAACTGTATCCTTATGGAAAGCTTAGTTCTCTAACCAGCAAGAGACCTCTCTTTTCTTCTAGTTTCAATCTTCTTAAAAGGCAAATTCAGTCAGAGAGGAACTCTTTGGCCTATACATAGGATAGGAAACCTTGGTATGCATAGTCTCAGAGGGGCAGTAGTGGAGACTGTTTACTCAACTAGCAGTTTTTGTTGGTGGTGCTTGGCCTGCTGTTACTTTTAAATAAGTCAAATTCATTTCAAGAAGTAAATGGGAATTGGGTCCCATGTTCCCTCAGGCTCTGTGCCAAGTGTTTCAGACACTCATGAATGTCATTAGATAATTACCATATTTATGTCAATAACACTCATTACTCTCATGTGCTCCTCTGAAGAGAAGTCCCTCAGAGCTTAACTGGTGAGGGTGAAGCATCTCTAGGGCTTCCCAGGTGGCACTAGTGGCACAGAACTTGCCTGCCAATGCTTCTTTTAATTTCATGGCTGCAGTCACCATCTGCGTGGTTTTGGAGCCCGTGGGAACACAAGTGTCTGCATCAGCTGTAGGTCCTACACAGGCTGACCGTAGTAATATCTTTCTCTTTTTTTTTTGGCCATGTAGTGTGGCTTGTGGGATCTTATTTCCCTAACCAGGGATTGAATCTGAAACCCCTGTGTCAGAGCTTAACCACTGTACTGTCAGGAAAGTCCCTAACTGTATCCTTATGGAAAGCTTAGTTCTCTAACCAGCAAGAGACCTCTCTTTTCTTCTAGTTTCAATCTTCTTAAAAGGCAAATTCAGTCAGAGAGGAACTCTTTGGCCTATACATAGGATAGGAAACCTTGGTATGCATAGTCTCAGAGGGGCAGTAGTGGAGACTGTTTACTCAACTAGCAGTTTTTGTTGGTGGTGCTTGGCCTGCTGTTACTTTTAAATAAGTCAAATTCATTTCAAGAAGTAAATGGGAATTGGGTCCCATGTTCCCTCAGGCTCTGTGCCAAGTGTTTCAGACACTCATGAATGTCATTAGATAATTACCATATTTACTGTCAATAACACTCATTACTCTCATGTGCTCCTCTGAAGAGAAGTCCCTCAGAGCTTAACTGGTGAGGGTGAAGCATCTCTAGGGCTTCCCAGGTGGCACTAGTGGCACAGAACTTGCCTGCCAATGCAGGAAACATAAGAGATGTAGGTACGATCCTTCGGTTGGGAAGATCCCCTGGAGGAGAGCGTGGCAACCCACTCCAGTATCATTGCCTGGAGAATCTTAGAGAGAGAGGAGCCTGGTGGGCTACAGTCCCCAGGGTCGCAAAGAGTCGGGCATGACTGAAGTGACTTAGCATGCATGAGTGTCCCTAAGACATCTTTACCCCCTTAGGAAGCGATACCACGAAATCTGCACCTTGGGAAAGGTGGAAATACAACCTGTATGCTTCTCTGGCACCATCCTCTGCAGCCCCTCAAAGTTCACAACTCCACTGCCTTCCCCCAAAGCAATGGAAAGTGAAGTCTCTCAGTTACGTTCCACTCTTGTGGCCGCATGGACTACAGAGTCCATGGAATTCTCCAGGCTAGAATACTGGAGTGGGTAGCCTTTCCCATCCCCAGGGGATCTTCCAATCCAGGGATCAAACTCAGGTCTCCTACTTTGCAGGTGGATTCTTTACCAGCTGAACCACAAGGAAAGTCCAAGAATACTGGAGTAGGTAGCCTATCCCTTCTCCAGTGGATCTTCCTGACTCGGGAATCAAACTGGGGTCTCCTGCATTGCAGGCAAATTCTTTACCAACTGAGCTTTCAGGGAAGCTAAAGCAATAGAAAGTCTCCTTCAGTTGCCCTCAACCAACTTTACTGAGCTCATTCTGTGTGTTGACTACTGTGCTAGGGAGAGAAAGAGAGATGAACTCTAAATCATGGTTTCATGATGCAGATGGAAAGACAAGCAAATAATGCTGACTGGGTGCCATGTGCAGTGGTAGAAAGAGGTGCAGATGTGGCTCAGGAATGAAAAAGAAGATTAAAAGATGTCACAGGGATGGCAACGCCTGGGCTTTGAAGGATGAATAGGAATCAAGCATGCAGACGTATCAGCAAAAAAGTACTGCTACATGAGGATCTATTTTCTCTCCTCCTCCCCATCCCACCCTGCTCTAGTGGGAAGATCTAGGGGGCTGGGTAGGTGGAAAATAGAAAGAGACAGTAGTTGAGGAATTTCACTTTGAGAAGGAAGGCACTATTAACCACTTTGGGAAAGAAAAGTGAAAGTGAAGTTGCTCAGTCCAACTCTTTGTGACCCTCCGTCCATGGGATTCTCCAGGCAAGAGTACTGGAGTGGGTTGCCATTTCCTTCTCCAGGGGATCTTCCCGACCCAGGGATCGAACCCGGGTCTCCCACATTGTAGGCAGACACTTCCCATCTGAGCCACCTTTGGGAAGGGAGGCACTGTCAACTAATGAAAAATGTGGATTGGGCGAAGGTCAAATCAATCATGAGAATATAACAACACAGTAAGCAACTACCTAGTCCTTTTACAAGTCAGGCATAGTTCTTAGTACTTTACGTGTATTACCTCATCTCAACTTTGTCCCTATTTTATAAACGTGGAAATAGAGTAGTAACTTACCGAGGAGCACACAGCTACAAATGAGAAAGGGGAGACTGAAACCTGGGAAGGCTTTTCCCTAGATTGAGAACCGTGAAACTACAAAGTCAAGGGATTATCAGGCCAAGTTTGGGGAATGCTTTCATTGGGAGATGGGTGTGAGAAAAAAGAGATGAAATCCAGTGGAAGATACTGAGAGGGACAAGAGTACCAAGAGGGAATTTTAAAGGGAACCTTGTTATGTCTTTGTCCAAATCCCCACCCCTACCCCCGTCACAGCCAGCTTTAGGTATGGGCTATCCCAAAGATTATGATTGCTTTTCATGATCTTGTTTTCTTCTTCTCCTCATTTTTTTTTTTTTTAAGCTCACAACACCCAGGGACCTGATCTCATTTATTTATTTTTTAAAACTGTATTTATTTATTTTACATTTTGTCTTTTCATACTGTCAAAATGTAAAATAAATAAATACAACTGTGGTGTTGGAGAAGACTTTTGAGAGTCCCTTGGACTACAAAGAGATCAAACCAATCAGTCCTAAAGGATATCAATCCTGAATATTCATTGGAAGGACTGATGCTGACGCTGAAGCTCCAATACTTTGGCCGCCTAATGCAAAGAATTGAAAAAGACCCCGATGCTAGGAAACATTGAAGGCAGGAGGAGAAGGGGATGTCAGAGGACGAGATGATTGGATGGCATCCCCAACTCAATGGACATGAATTTGAGCTTGGCGTGTTGCAGTCCATGGGGTCGCAAACAGTTGGACATGACTGAACAACTGAACAACAAAGTTTACATTTTGGCTGAGTGACAAGGGGTTGAACCCTCGCCCCCTCCAACGGAAATGTGGAGTGTTAACCACTGGACCACCAGACAAATCCTCATCATGATCTTATTCTCTGATGGGCTACTTTTTCTTTAAATGTGACTCCTTGTTGAGATTGTGCTGGCTGGAAGCCAAGTATTATGAGGATAATGTGAACCTTTCAGACAGAGGTGGCCAGATTGAGGGAAAGTGATGAGAACGCTCAGCGTGTTCTGGCGGTAGGAGCAGCTCGTGCGTGGACTTGGAAACAGCCTGGTGTCTGGGGAACTCATCTGTAATGAATGAAGCTGAATTGATTTTACTGGCAGTCTTTTCCAGATTTAGCTCAGCAACTCATTGTCCAAATAAAACCCCGTCAGGTACTCACAAAGGGCAAGGACTTGAAGATGCCCCCAGCGCACTGTCTCCATTTTAGCGCCTCTGTTTTCTGCACAGACCCTGGATTCTTACAATAAGTTTCTCTTCATTAGTTTCCCTTTCATGCTTTAAAAAGCATGGCTCATTCCCGGGCAATAAACCAGAGAACAACAGATATTTATTTTGTGGAGGCACAGGGGTGGGCCCGGATGTGGGGGAGGGTGCACAACTTATTTATATTAAAAGAGCATTTAGGTTTAAATGAAGAACATTCAGACCGTAAACCGTGGGATAAAAATAAACACTGCAGACTCAGACAGACCGGTGGCCCTCCATGTGGGGGTCCATTCAGTTTTCCAAGTGTCCTGGGTGACTGGTCATTCCTGGGATCTGTGTTTCTTCCGCAGTTCTGTTTACACTCTGGTGTCTGGCAAGCGTGCCGTGTTTGCCTGCGATCTTTGGTAAAATGCAGACATCACCTCATTGGGTCTCATCAAAAGCAGAACTTGTCCTCCCATTCATCTTTGTCAAACCAGCAGGAGCAGCCAGGCTGGGTCATCTGGGGCCGCAGTTTCTCTCCCAATGGAGGCAAAGATTTCATCCTTCATTCTGCTAATTAGACACGGGCACAGTGTAACCCTATTAGCTGGTATCATCCATTTAAACCCCAGTGTCTTTCTTTGTACTATTTTTCCCTGGGATCTGGGAATCATATGAGTCACTGGGATAAGTCTGGAGTTGACTCTGGCAGGGGAGCTATGGGGACTGGGGACTCAAAGGATTAGCCATGGGATCCTTTGTGATAGTCCATTACACTATTTGAAGACCCTTCTTCTGAAAAGTGAGGTTCCTGCCAGAGATTCAGGCTTACAGATTTCCTGATCCCACACTGCGACTCTCTCTCTACCATTCTCTACCTCTCCCATTGGATGGGTTTATAAGGTATTGAAATGTCCAGGGAAAGAGTCCAGTGAGGCTGCTTCCAGTCTGCCAGTCAGAGGAGAACTGTTTATCCTATTAGCAAAACCAACAGAGCTTTGCTAGGTCCTCTATGGAAAATGGAGGCTCTCATTTTCAACTCCCCACTCCAGGCACTGAGCAGGCTATGACAAACTCTTTTGGAAACAGCTAGAAGAAGGGATCCGTTCAACATTATTTACAATTCAGTAAACCATAGCATTTCCCTGATCTAGCCAGTTTCCTCACTGACCAGACCAAACTCTGCAAAGTTTTTCTACCACTCAGCAAGTATGGGCAGCTCACGAAAGGGCTGACTCTACTCCAGCCAGGCATCGGAGCCACAGGACCCAGGCACCGCAGCTCTGAGTGACAGGCATAAATCTGCAGCTACACACAGCACTGATCCCGTGGGACAGACTAGGAGGGATGTGCCCTCCCAGACAGACTGATGCGAAAGCTCAAAGAAAGCGGATCTCAAAGAAACCGCTGGACAACAGTATATACGGCTGACTTCACATTCTGCAGAGAAATGGCACAGGCGTTAGAAATTTACATGGATTAAAATAACGGTTACAGCAAACAGTCTATGGATAACGCATCTCAGAAATACCTTTTCCAAAAAGGTTAATTTCATTCATGCGCTGCAAGAATAATACATAGTAACTGTGACACTTGGAGCAACCCATGGTGGTTAAAAGCAGTGCTTCTCAAAATCGAATGTGCATTTGAAATACCTGAGGATCTTCTTCAACAATGGATTCCAACTGGGAGGTTTGTTTAGGGAGAAGCCTGAGACTCTGCATTGCAACCAGCTCCAGGCGATGATGGAGCTACAAAGAGTCTAGTAAATTTGGCCCTGGTAAATGTAATAAAAAACTTCCCAGGTGGCTCAGATGGTAAAGAATCCACTTGCCAATGCAGGAGTTGTGGGTTCAATCCCTGGGTGGGGAAGATCTCCTGGAGAAGGAAATGGCAACCCATTCCAGTATTCTTGCCAGGTGAAATACCTGAGGATCTTCTTCAACAATGGATTCCAACTGGGAGGTTTGTTTAGGGAGAAGCCTGAGACTCTGCATTGCAACCAGCTCCAGGCGATGATGGAGCTACAAAGAGTCTAGTAAATTTGGCCCTGGTAAATGTAATAAAAAACTTCCCAGGTGGCTCAGATGGTAAAGAATCCACTTGCCAATGCAGGAGTTGTGGGTTCAATCCCTGGGTGGGGAAGATCTCCTGGAGAAGGAAATGGCAACCCATTCCAGTATTCTTGCCAGGGAAATCCAATAGACAGAGAAGCCTGGCAGGCTGCAGTCCATGGGATCACAAAATCACACAGGACTTAGTGACTGAACAATAACAACAACATTGGACTTTAATATTTTCTGAAATTCTCATTTGATTCCATATTGTGTCTATGGTTACCAGATCTAACAAAAGTACAGAAGGGTTAAATTTGAATGTCACATAACTAATAAAATTTTTAGCATAAGTATATCCCAAATACTACATAAGACATACTTATACTAAAGATGTATTGTTCTAAATTCAGATTTGAGTTTTACCTGGCCACCCTGGTGCAGCCAAGTTTGAGAGCTGAGCTTTAAGGAAAGTCTCTGACTGTAGGAATTCCCTTCTAGGTCAAGGTGCCAAGTTCTGTGCACTGCCTGGCAACCCTCAACGCCAAATTTGTCCAGTTTTCAGACAGGATCCACCAGGAGACAGGCAGGTGATATCTTTTGGCTCATCAGGGCCCTGGGCCTGACACTTAGGACTTCTGTTGTCAATTTGAAGAGTGAAATAAGATGTTATTTATTAAAAGAAAGTGAAGTAGGTGGTAGGTATGCCCAGTTCCTAAAGCTTGACTGTGTGTAGCTCATGGTTTTCCAGAACATTCTTTCATCTGGCTCTGCACACATATATATACACACAGGATAAACAGTTGAGCCCTTGACGAGACCCTGACAAAAGCTTAAGTGCTCCCAGTAATAGCAAGTCCCTTTCCATAAACACCAATTTCCTTCACTCAGGCCCAGAAGAAGCTTGGCATCTTCTGAAGTGATAGATGGGCTCCTGCTGCCTTTCTCTCTCTAGCTGCTCTCCCTCTAACTGGTGATCAGGAAGCTGTGAAACCCTATCCACTTCTGCAAAAATCCCTTGGAATTTAAAATTCACACAAACCAGCCCGAAACAAAATGCCTTTATCCCAGTCTATACATCAGACACCGAAATGATGAGAAAAGAAAGACCAGCCTTAGGGCCCGGTTTGTTTTCATCCTGGGTCGAGAGGTCTGCATGCCAGCTGAAATGCTGACAGGTGGCCCTGGAGGATCCTTGGTCAGCAGCTGCCCGTTGGTGGCTGGATTTCAGCCCAAGACATGCAGGAAGGGTCTCAGGACGTTATCCACTAAGTCTGACCTTTTAGGGCTCAAAACCTCAAGACCCACCTGTGATGTGTTAACTGGGGACTTACCACAGAGACTGCTTCTTGGGAGCTGCTCACGCTGTAAAAGTGCTAATGTCCTATAACCCAGCCTCACGGTTCCACAAGCAGATGGTCCTTCCCAACACACATTTTCCTATTCAGCTACTCGCTCTCTTTGATTTCTAACCCATAAATGGTACCCGTGGAAAATAAGGAGCTCCATTCTAATGTTCATGGAGTTAGTTAAACCAAGGCTGACTCCCATTCAAACAGAGCCCAAATCCAAGACAAGCAATGTGTGGGCAAGGGGAGAAAAAAGTGATGATGAGGATTTTCGGAAGAGCACACGGGAAGGAAGTGGCAAGAAGGCCGGCTTTCTTCTGCCTTGGGAGTGAGTGGCTGCCTCGCCAGCCAGGAGTTCCAGCCAGCCCTGGGCGATTTCAGCCTCCCACCAGAGACACATACACCAATTAGCTCTTGTCTGGCCTCCCTTCCGGACACTCCAGATGGCCTCTGCCAAAATGCTCCTATGGTCTTGCTCCGAACATAATCAATTACAGCTCAGAAAACTCTTGAAGGCATTTGTCACCTCTGTGGTTAAGACTATGAAATCCCATTTCTTCACTCAGGTCCCCCGCTCTGACCCTCGGAATCCACAAAATGCTTCCTGGGGCAAAGAGCCCATTTCATTAGGCTGCCTGAGCACCTTGGTGGTTCTCAGGGCCACAGCGACTCATGTGGCAGCCGTCCACCCACAGGCCTCTGTGGGGGAGGAGACCATCTGGCCACCAGGCACGGTTCTCACGGCATCAGGCCACCCAGCCCCGATGTTCCTGGAAGACCTAGCGTACAGGAACCCAGTGCCATGGGCCACAAGTCTCCTCTGGCTCCAGGGCTTGCTTAGTTGGTTCACTGTCTGAACATGTTTTGAGCTCCTGATACATTCCAACATCATTCTGGACTCTGGACCCAACAATGGGGTACCAAACGATTGAGTCTCTGCCTTAAGAGACAACTCCATGGCGAGAATCTTCATCATCTTACCTGCAATTCCACATCCTGTGATCTGACCAGAGGGACTCTTTAGTGAAACTAATGAAGATTTATATACAGAGATAGTCATTGGCCTATATAGACAAGAATAAAAAGCTGGAAGTCCCTTGGATGTCCAGTGATAAACATACATTAAAATTTTAGAGAGCACTGAGATATCTGTGTTCCCACGTTCACTGCAGCGTTATTCCTAATGGCCAAGGTATGGAAATAACCTTAAAGTCCCTCAGCAAATGGTAAGATAAGGAAAATGAAGTCTCATGCCCTCCTCCAGGGGATCTTTCCGACCCAGGGATCGAACCTGTGCCTCTTGTGTCTCCTGTATTGGCAGATGGGTTCTTTACCACTAGGACCATGTAGGAAGCCTACATATCCATACCAAGGAATATTATTCAGTCACAAAAAAAAGAAGGCACTCCTGTCACCCACGGCAACATGGATGGGATTTGATGGCATTAAGCAAAGTGAAATGGGCCAGATAGAGAAAGATAAATTCACTGTGGTATAACATGTGTGTGCAGCTGGAGTAGGGTGGCAAGGGGAGATGTGGATGGAAGGGCATATAAACTTTCAGTCATAAGATGAAGGAGTTCTGAAGATCTAATATACAGTGTGGTGCTTGCTTGCATGCTAAGCCACTTCAGTTGTGTCTGACTCTTTGTGACCCTATGGATGGTAGCCTACCAGGCTCCTCTGTCCATGAGATTCTCCAGGTAAGAATATTGGAGTGGGTTACCATGTCCTTCTCCAGAGGATATTCCCGACCCAGAGATCGAACCTGAGTCTTGCAGGCAGATTCTCACTGCTGAGTCACCGGGGAAGCCCATTAATTGGCAATACTCTGATACAAAATAAAAAGTTAAAAAAAAAAAAACTATTCCAAAAAAATGTAAATGAATCTGATGCTTCATTTATTTTGTTTAGTTTCATAGTTGTTTAAAGCAAGATAGTTAATTCAGTGCCAGTTATTCAGGAATGGTTAGGAACAGAAATCTTAGAATTTTAACCTAGAATTCTGCTCAAAATATAGGAGAATATTACATGGGAAATGTGACTGTTCTCCTTTTCCAATTACAAAAGTACAGAAATATTGATTATAACAAAGGAAATAGGTTTTTTTTTTTACTATAAAACTGTTGTAAAGAGTATTTTCCTATTTACAATAGTATGTAAATAGGAAAATATCAATATTATATAAACAAGTCAGAAAAATCAAGTGAACTTTTTGGTTGAATAAACTGATATTGTTTTGTAAAAGAAAACAGTAAAACAGATTAAAAGCCCGGTGTGGCTGGGATTCCAGTTGTGTTCTTCAAGTATACATGCACCGCACAGACACATGCACACATGGAACTAAAGCCTGGGAGCGTAATGGACTGACCCTCCACCCGCCCTTCCAGTCCCTCCGCTCCGTCTGTCTCCCTCACACCAAATGTATCCTCTCCGTCCTCTGGTCTCTCTGCAGACATCATACCTGGCTGGAGTGTGCTTTAGGCTGGCTTCTTCTTTAGGGGGCCAAGGAGTGTCTAATGCCTTCCTCTCGTCAATATTCTTCAATCTGGCTGATTGATGTATCATCCTCAGTCTTGGGCATATGCCAACTAAACCAAACTCCACAGAGAGTTTCCAAAAGCCCTGTCCTCCCCTTCCAGGCTCCTCCATCAGGCGGTGGCCTTTCCCAAGACAGTTTCAGAGTGGTGCTGCTCCCCACATGTAGGAAAGGATGCACTTTATAGCTCCTGTGTGTCCCCATCGCACTTTGTACTTCGCTATTTTTGTAAGAGGAAAGTGGTACTTTGTTGCTGTTTTAGCTTGTCTTAGCATTCCCTTGCAAGTGAATTGGAATTCCTTTCTCTCTTATACATCTGTATTTCTTCTGTAAATCATCCATATTCTTTCCCCAGTACTCTAGTGAACTTTAGGACTTTTCTTATTGACTTTTTCTAAGCTTTTTATAGAAAAAGAATATTATCAGTGCTTTAAGGATATTTGAGAAGACAGGGAAGAAGGCATGGAGGGAATGATGATGTACTGGTGTAAATCATGAAACCTTCTGCAACCTTTTGAAAAGCCACCTAACAGCTGAAATGCACATCAATTTGAAAAACGTATCCATTGAAAGCAATTCTTTTAGCACTTGTGCATCAACTGGAGATGGGAAGGGAATTTCTGGATATTTGGAACAATAAATGGAAAACAGATCCTAGAACCCAAGGATCTGGAAGGACTCTAAGAATCAGGGAGGCAATTTGCCTGACTCTGGACCACATGGCAGGGGAGTGACAGTCCATAGGGACAACTACTATGACTCTCCTTGATGAATGAATTAAATACCCTGAAGAAGAGGAAGTGGCCCAATAGTAGCTTCTGCGTTCTACACACTCTGAAAGTGAAAGTTGCTCAGTCGCGTCTTTGGGACCCTATGAACTATACAGTGCATGGAATTCTCTAGGCCAGAATCCTGGAGTGGGTAGCCTTTCCCTTCTCCAGGGGATCTTCCCAACCCAGGGATCAAACCCAGGTCTCCCCCATTGCAGGCAGATTCTTTACCAGCTGAACCACAAGGGGAGCCCCTCTACACACTCTACAAAACCTCAACAGGATGCTCTGTCCACAGTGGATCAAAATGCCTGCATTGTTACCACAGTGGAAATCACATGGGGAAAATCTTGCAACTTCAAGTAGGCCAAGCAGAGGGGACTTGTATGGACCAAGAGCTGTTAAGTTTCCTTTTTGGGAATAGATGGACTGCTCAGCAGAAGGATGTTGTATGGACCTAGAGGATAAGCTCAAGACCAAAGTCCTTATCAAGGACCTTCAGACAAATTTTAAGCTCTGCATACGTGAAGGGTGTGTACATCTGGACTTGAGAGTAGGAGGGCTTTTAAACGCCTTAGCGTAGCTCAATAATATGAATCAGAGAAAAGTTCAGCTCCCTGGAGAAGCTGGGTGTTTGGGTAAGTTAGAACTCACCTGCTTCCCAGGTGGCACTAGTGGTAAAGAACCTACCTGCCAATGCAGGAGACAGGAGACATGGGTTCGATCCCTGGGTCAGGAAGATCCCCTGGAGAAGGAAATGGCAACCCATTCCAGTATTCTTGCCCAGGAATCCTGTGAACAGGGGAGCCTGGCAGGTTATATTCCATGGGGTCGCGGAGTCGGATATGACTGATGCGACTTCGCACACACAGAGCTCACTGACTAGCTTGAAAAATTACCTCCCTGCAAAGTCACCTTGAGTTTGGGGCGTTCTCTGGCAACACCTCTGAATGCACGGGATCTGAGGGCACACCATAGGCCCAGTTTTCATCACCATTTAGGAAGGAGGAAATATGCTCCTGAATCTAAGAACAAAAGTGTGGAGCAAAAGCAAGATGGAAGTCAATGTTCATAGCAGCATATTTAAAACTGCCAAGATATGGAAGCAACCTAAGTGTCCATCAACAGATGAATGGATAAAGAAGACATGGTCTATATACACATAGCAGGGCTTCCCAGGTGGTGCTAGTGGTAAAGAATCTGCCAACCAATGCAAGAGAAGCAAGAGACTTGAATTAGATCTCTGGGTCGGGAAGATCCCCTAGAGTAGGAAATGGCAACCTACTCTAGTATTCTTGCCTCGAAAATTCCATGGACAGAAGAGCCTAGTGGGCTACAATCCATGGGGTCTCAAAGAGTCAGCATGAAAGTGAAAGTGAAGTTGCTCAGTCGTGTCCGACTCTTTGTGACCCTGTGGACTGTAGCCCACCAAGCTCCTCTGTCCATGGGATTCTCCAGGCAAGAATACTGGAGTGGGTTGCCATTTCCTTCTCCAGGGGATCTTCCCAACCCAGGGATCAAACCCAGGTCTCTCACATTGCAGGCAGTGTTTTAACCTCTGCACCACCAGGGAAGCCCAAGAGTCAGCATAGGACACATATATACCCATGGAATATTACTCAGCCATGAAAAAAGAACAAATTGTGTCATTTGCTGCAACATGGATAGACTTGGAGTGCATTGTGCTAATGTGAAACCAGGCAGGTAGAGGAAGACAAACACTGTATGGTATCATTTACATGTAGAATCTAAAAAAAATAGAGCAAACCAGTGAATAAAACAAAAAAGAGGCAGACCCACAGATACAGAGAACAAACTAGTGGTTACCAGTAGGGAGAAGGAAGGGGGAAGGAAGATATTGGAAAAGGGGCAAAAAGGGCTTATTATGGGACTATATGAAATTGTGCATATGAAACTTCAATATTGCAAAGCATTATAGAATTTAAAGAATCTTTCACTTAATTTTTTTAAAAAAAGCAATATAGTAGAGCAATGGCTTCCAGCAACTTTTGTTTAATAAGTAGCTTACAATTGGCCCACTCCTGTTGCAAGGCTCAGAGAAGCCAAGTGGAATGGAGTTTGTATCACACCTGATTGCCAGTTCCTCCCCTGCCCCCTACTCAATCCTCATGTCCACAGACTGAGCAGTCTGTTATAATCACTGAGTTGCACCCTCAAATCTGATAACAACAAACCCAATGCAAGCAGCCTTGCTTCTGTCGACTTCCCTAGATCCTTTTCCTTGGCGTGGTGGGATCTGAGATTAGCTCTTTCAGTCTGAGAGTATTTTGAACAGAAAGATCTATTTTTAAGGCACATAAATTAAAGGTACAATTTATAGATTAAAATGCTGAGATTTTCGGAACCTCGGAGATCAGAGTTTCTTTTTGTCACAACTAAATTTCAGTGTCTGAACAAATGTCTCCATCTTGTTGAGCCTCGCCTGGGCCACTTGCGAGTTCACTTCCAGGGAGAGAGAAAAAGGGCCCCAGCCCCTGAGGGTGAATTGCTCAGCACAAACTCCTATGCTGGTTGTATGGCAATGACCAGTGATGAGTGGAGTTTAACGGGACAATCAGGGCTGGAGCAGAAATAACCAGTGGTCATCTGGTTTATCACCCTCTCGCCCAAGACTGTGGGCTTCCCTGTCGGCGCAGATGGTAAAGAATCTGCCTGCAATGCAGGAGACCCAGGTTCATTTGATCCCTGGGTCAGGAAGATCCCGTGGAGAAGGAAATGGCAACCCATTCCAGTATTCTTGCTTGGAGAATCCCATGGACAGAGGAGCCTGGCAGGTCCCAGTCCATGGGTTCCCAAAGAGTCAGACACAACAGAGTGACTAACACACACACTAAGACTGAATTCTTCCTATTCTGAGTTCACCCAAAGGCCCGGCCCTGAGTCCACAGAAAGCTGTGGCTGGTCCTTCCACATCCTATAACCTGTATCCACCTCCTTCCCAAAGCTTTCAATACACTCTTTCCCCTTCCCCAACTGTGGTGTCTGGCAGACAGTCCACCTGAATCAACCTGCTAGGACCTGTCCAGCGTTTAGCCCAAGGCAGGCCCAGCACAGAGGTCTATTGTTCATTCTATACTGGAGAAGGTCCTAAAGTCTGTTATTCTCAGAGGCCATGCTAGTGATGTCCATAATCAGGCCAGTTTGGGAAATTCTGATTCAATGTACACACATTCGTTTGGAGTCATAGAAAAAAAAAAAGGAGTTAGTATGAGAACATGGGAAGCTGGGAAGAGTTCAATGATGCTCTTCAACCACTGCCCCTTATATGAGAGGGCAGGAGAGGCACAGGAGGGGGAGTGCAAATCTAACCGTTCAATGAGTGCTGGACAAGGATAAAAGAGTTTACCCAAAAGGACCATACAGTCTAGTCTAGGTGCGTAAATGCCTAAACAAAGCAGAAGGGGCTGAAGGAAAAGCTGGTGCCTTGGAAACAATGGAGCTGCCCTCCATGGAAGAAAATAGCAGGAAACTGGTCCTGTCTGTGTGCTAAGTGGTGCTTGCCTGTAAGCACCAAATAGGAAAAGGAGTCCATCAAGGCTGTATATTGTCACCCTGCTTATTTAACTTATAGCAGAGTACATCATGAGAAATGCTGGGCTGGAGGAAGTACAAGCTGGAATCAAAACTGCCGGGAGAAATACCAATAACCTCAGATATGCAGATGACACCACCCTTATGGCAGAAAGTGAAGAGGAACTAAAAAGCCTCTTGATGAAAGTGAAAGAGGAGAGTGAAAAAGTTGGCTTAAAGCTCAACATTCAGAAAACGAAGATCATGGCATCTGGTGCCATCACTTCATAGCAAATAGATGGGGAAACAGTGGAAACAGTGACTGACTTTATTTTGGGGGGCTCCAAAATCACTGCAGATGATGACTGCAGCCATGAAATTAAAAGACGCTTACTCCTTGGAAGGAAAGTTATAACCAACCTAGACAGCATATTAAAAAGCAGAGACATTATTTTGTCAGCAAAGCTCCATCTAGTCAAAGCTATGGTTTTTCCTGTAGTCATGTATGGATGTGAGAGTTGGACTGTGAAGAAAGCTGAGCACCAAAGAATTGACGCTTTTGAACTGTGGTGTTGGAGAAGACTCTTGAGAGTTCCTGGGACTGCAAGAAGATCCAACCAGTCCATCCTACAGGAGATCAGGAGTCCTTCCTGAATGTTCATTGGAAGGACTGATGTTGAAGCTGAAACTCCAATACTTTGGCCAACTGATGCGAAAAGTTGACTCATTTGGAAAGACCCTGAGGCTGGGAAAGATTGAAGGCAGAAGGATAAGGGGATGACAGAGGATGAGATGGCTGGATGGCATCACTGACTCAATGGACATGGGTTTGGGTGGACTCCGGCAGTTGGTGATGGACAGGGAGGCCTGGCGTGCGGTTCTTGGGGTCACAAAGAGTCGGACATGACTGAGCGACTGAACTGAGCTGAACATTGAAAACTGTTCAGATGGCAGTTCTTATTCTATTACATAAAAGTTTCTCATCACTAGCATCTAAGCTTATTGAAGAATTAATGTTAATCCGTTTGCAGCACATCTGACAAGTCACATAAAGAACAAAGCACGTGAGTCACTGACTGTTCGCATCATGAAAGCCTTTTCACACACATATGAGCCTATTTGGAAAGCTTTCTGCACTTCTGGCCCCGAGTTCATAGCTGAAGTGCCGGTGAGGCGTCTGTGAGTGAGTCGTACCAACATGTCCATGTGGCAAACAGCCTGTGGACTGTGAAACGGCCTGTCCTGAAGCCAGTTCCTCCTATCTTCATGCGTGCACCACCTCTTGTCTTCTGAGCGCACAGCTGAACTGATGGCCAATGGAGACAAGGGCTTATCAGGAGAAATAGTGAGTTACTAAGTATGCCGTGTGTCCCACACGCCAGGGAAAGTGCCGCTCATCCTTCCAGCTACATGAACCCATCTTTTGCTTTTTCACAACACTTATTTCCTCTCATCTTGGGAAAGTCATCTTCCAGTCCTCCTGGGTCTCACTTGGCTCAAGTGTAAAGTGAGGGTTAAATGGAGTAATTTCCAAACACCATTCATCTCTTAAACACAGGAGGCTGAGTCAATAGGCAATGCATGGCTGTCTCTCTGAAGGTTCTGTCATATCCACTGGCCGGAGTCATCGGCCAGGAGCAGCCTAGGAGGGAAAATGAGAAGACAACAGCAAAGATCCTATGTCAACCCGCCCCAGGGGAAGCCTCCCTCCCAAGCACAAAACTCAGAGCCAACTCTTTTCCTTCGTCTTCTGAACTGAGACTCGAAGGTAGCTTCCCTGCACCCACTACCATGAAAAGATGCAGACGCAGCATCCTTGGTGAAGTTCATGATATGCAGGATTGTGAGCGATTCCTGGCCTGTCTGCTGCCATGGTGCTCCCTTCCTTTCCTCACAAAGCAAACTTGAAAAGCTGCTAGGGAAGATCTTACTGGCATGCAATAGGCATTTAATAAAACTTGCTGAATTTGTGAATTAATGAAGGTCTAATGAATTCATTGTGGGTAGGTAGATAGGTGGAAAGTTATGACCAATCTAGATAGCATATTAAAAAGTAGAGACATTACTTTGCCAACAAAGGTCCATCTAGTCAAGGCTATGGTTTTCCTGTGGTCATGTATGGATGTTAGAGTTGGACTGTGAAGAAAGCTGAGCACTGAAGTATTGATGCTTTTGAACTGTGGTGTTGGAGAAGACTCTTGAGAGTCCCTTGGACTGCAAGGAGATCCAACCAGTCCATTCTGAAGGAGATCAGTTCTGGGTGTTCATTGGAAGGACTGATGCTAAAGCTGAAACTCCAATACTTTGGCTACCTCATGTGACCAGTTGACTCATTGGGAAAGACTCTGATCCTAGGAGGGATTGGGGGTTGGAGGAGAAGGGGATGACCGAGGATGAGATGGCTGGATGGCATCACTGACTCGATGGACATGAGTCTGAGTGAACTCCGGGAGTTGGTGATGGACAGGGAGGCCTGGCGTGCTGCAATTCATGGGGTTGCAGAGTCGGACATGACTGAGTGACTGAACTGAACTGATGTAGGTGGAGGGAAGAAGAGATAGATGGATGGATAGATGGTGATTATGAACAAAAGCTCTGGCTCCATGTCTTAAAAACTGTGGGACGTTTGAAAGCTATTTAAACTCTCTTGGACCTAGTTTCTGCACCTTTAAATGGAAGATACAAAAGTTCCCACTTCATTGGATTGTGGTCAGGAATAGAGATAATTTGCACAAACTGATCAGCACTTTGGCCAGCTTTTTCTAATCGGAAAATTGAGTACACATTATCTTATTGCAAAGAAACTTTGGACCACCCTAAATCAAGAAAAAAAAAAAAAGACATTTAATACTTTATAATTAGTAGCACTTTGTTGCCTCTGCTGCTGCTGCTGCTGCTAAGTCGCTTCAGTCGTGTCCGACTCTGCGACCCCATAGACGGCAGTCCACCAGACTCTCCCGTCCCTGGGATCCTCCAGGCAAGAACACTGGAGTGGGTTGCCATTTCCTTCTCCAACGCCTGAAAGTGAAAAGTCAAAGTGAAGTTGCTCAGTCATATCCGACTCTTAGCGACCCTATGGACTGCAGCCTACCAGGTTCCTCCGTCCATAGGATTTTCCGGGCAAGATACTGGAGTGGGGTGCCATTGCACCCCTAGACTAATCACAAGACACTGCGGGTCAGGAGAGAGTGTCTAGAAGACTACATGCAAAACACACTAGGGCTTCTTGGAGAACACTTGTAAACAAATGGGTGGACTGAACTGAATGAGTGAGAGAATGAATGGGCAGACGTGAAAATGCAAAGGAATGAGAGATTCTAGTTCAATACTCCTCAACCAAGGATGAGTTTTGTCCTCTGGGGATATTTGACAATATCTGGAGACATTTTTGTTTGTCACAACTAGAAGATGTCACTAGCATCTAGTGGGTAGAAGTCAGAGAAGTTGGTAAACACTCTACAACACACAGGACATCCCCACAACAAAGAACAATCCAGACCAAAATATGAATAGTGTGGAGTTCGAGAAACCCCTGTCAGCATCATTGGTTTCCAAACTCTGCTCCTCCATAGAATGTCACTGTCTGTATCTTTGTCTGTCTGTGTATATGTGTGTGTGTTCTGAGTAGTCTGTGTAAAAGTCAGTTTGATCTAAGGACAATTTTGATGTTTATTATACCCTTTATGTCCTGAAGGGATGTACACTCACCTCTCTGCAAGAAAGATCATGCTATAATGAGTTAAATGGAAATTTCTCGTGGAAGTCACATTTCTGAAAGACTGCAGGAGACACTTGGCTCCAACATAAGGAAACCACAATATCAGAGTTTCAAATTCTGAAGGGGCCTTTTGACTTGGGAAAATAGGAAATCACCTTATTAAAAGATAATTTGGCCATGGAGTATTTTCCACATGGACTAGTTTAATAATAAAAGGATTTCAATTTTGTGGACATCCCCTTGAGCAATTTGGAGATTTTCAAATAAGCCAACAGAAAGATGACAACAACTGGTGCTCTATTGGTTTGGGACTGCGTCTGTGGGTGAAGTTTTAATCTGTGGATTAGAAAACTGTAATAACTAGTATAGACTTTCATCCAAGCAAAGCCTACATTACAAAATCATGGAGCTACTGATGCAATCCAGAAGCGAGGTTGGTGAGGCTCTAACTGAATTTCACTTTCCGCTGAAGCCCCCGAAGCCGGGTCATCCTCCCCTACCAACACGTGACCTCTGCTTCCTTCCTGTCCTGGCACAAAACACCGTATCCCCCCACCCTACAAGTCTTTTGCTCTCTGTCCACCTCTCCATCTTCAATCTACCCACTCTCCTTTTGGCACTTTTTTTTTTTAAAGACCTTGTTTTTTTTCTTTTTAAATGTATTGCTTTAAAATTTTTATATACAATAAATTGCACAGATCTTAAGTGTATAGTCTAACGACGTCTGACAACTGTATACCCTTTTGTTGTTGTTGTTCATTCATTAAGTTGTGCCTGACTCATATCGCCCCATGGACTGCAGCGTGCCAGGCTCCCCTGTCCTTCACTGTCTCCCGGAGTTTGCTCAAACTCATGTCTATTGAGCCAGTGATGGCATCCAGCCCTCTGCTCTTTTGCTACCCTTCTGTAACTCTTTTTTTGTTTGTTTTTTTTTTACTGTCCCTCAAATCAAGATGTAGACTATTTCTGTATCTCAGACACATCATTCTGGTCCCTTCCCAATCCATGCCCCATCCCCTATTCCCAGAGGCAACTGCTCTTTGGATTTCTAGCACCATAAATGGGTTTGGCCTGATCTGGAGCCTCACATAAACAGAATCACACACCGTGTCCTCTGACGTGTCTGGCTTTTTTGGCTCAACATTTATGCCTACAAGATTGTGACCTATTGCTGAATGTTTCCTTTTTACTCTTTGGTGCCATCCTATTGCATTGAGGACTATGATGCATAAAGTTGGTATAAACATTCTTGTAGAAAATATTTCTTAGCACATGTTTTTGTTGCTCTTGGATACTTTACCTGGGAGTAAAATTGTTGGGTCATAGAGAAATCCATGCTTATCTTGACCTTGTGCATTGATGCTCTGGCCTGACTTTTTTTTAGCCCTTCAGAAGTGCCTACTCTCATTTTTTTTTTTTTTACTTCACACACCTTCTCTTCACCTGGGTAATCTTAACCACCCTTCCGACCCTGATTTAGATGTTAAATACCAAGATGTCTTCCCTGACTTCTACAGAAAAGTATCAGATTCTCCCTGCTAGGAGCTCTGATAAATCCTGGTATTGGAACCTGATGCAAAGATGTATTTCAAATCTCTGTCTTCCTTCTAGCCTTTAAGATCCATGGGGTCAGGCATATATATGGAGAAAACTCTAATTCAAAAAGACACGCTCACTCCAGTGTTTATTGCAGCACTACCCACAATAGCCAAAACATAGAAGCAACCTAAATGTCTATCAACAGATGAAAGGATAAAAAAGATGTATATTTATACAATGGCATATTACTCAGCCATAAAAAATGAAATAATGCCATTTGCAGCAACATGGATGCATCCAGAGATCATCATACCAAGTGAAGTAAGTCAGATGGAGAAAGACAAATATCAAGTGATATCACTTGTATATAGAAATCTTAAAAGAGAAATGATACAAATGAACTTATATACAAGACAGAAATAGACCCACAGACAAAGAAAAAGATTTATGGTTACTAAAAGGGAAAGAGGCAGGCAGAGAGAGTTTGGGATTAGCAGATATACACCGCTATACATAAAATAGATAATCAAGGACCTGCTACATAGCACAGGGAACTATACTCAGTATTTCATAGTAATCTACAAAAAAATTCTATGGGATGAGTATTATGTCTCTGTGGTCCACAGCTAATAATTATATCTGACTCACTCACCAGCCTCATGTATGCTCAGACATAAAATCCTCTTTTTTTGGATTTCCTTCCCATTTAGGTCACCACAGAGCATTGAGTAGAGTTGCCTGTGCTATAGAGTAGATTCTCATCAGGTATCTGTTTTATACCTAGTATCAATAGTGCATATGTGTCAATCTACCTCTGAGATAGATGGGGAGGTGAAGAGTCTTGAAGATGGGTTAATCCAGCCCAGCGATTTTCAGGCTGTCTTCTATGGGATTCTTATGAGTTCTCCTATGATCTTGGAGAACACTGGGGTGGCGGTGGTGAGTACATGGGACGAAAGGGGCTAGGGACCAGAGGACCTCAACCAAGATGAATCAGATCATCTTGCTTATTTTCATCTGATTTATATATCACACTTCCATGTAATATTTCATTGAAAGACAAGCATACCTTCTTAAAAAACAACTTTTAAAATCACTGATCTAGTCTTGTGTTCCCAAACATATCCCCGGGGGGTCAGGAAAATAATATAACTAAGTCAACTCAGCAGGTGGTTTTGCATAACAAATACAGACAAATAGCTTTAAACAACAACATAAGGAATTATGCTCACATTTTCCTTGAAATACACAGCCCACTCAATACAATGCTCATTCACCTATTTTGATGGCATGGCTACATAAAAATGTTTATCCACAAAAGAAAATAAAACAAAAAACAAGCAAACATAACTGGGCAAATAAGACTGTAAGTGATATCACTTACATTCTTTTTTAGCACCAGTGGGGTGACACGGAGTGGTGGGCATTGTGTGCAACTATCTTAAAGAAGAAGCTTCATTTTAGTTGCAGCCGCTTGCTGTCATGTGGTAGTATGTGTACGGGTGTGTGCATGTGAGAGGGACAGAGACAGGCTTTCCTTACTTTTAGCTTTTTATTTATTTTGAGATTTTTATTGGAATATAGTTGGTTTACAATGTTGTGTTAGTTTCTGCTATACAGCAAAACAAATCAGCTATATGTAAACATACATCCCCTCTTTTTTGGATTTCCTTCCCATTTAGGTCACCACGGAGCAATGAGTGGAGTTCTCTGTCTATAGAGTAGGTTCTCATTCAGTTCAGTTCAGTCGCTGAGTCATGACCGACTCCTTGCAACTCCATGGACTGCAGCATGCCAGGCTTCCCTGTGCATCACCAACCCTTGGAATTTACTCAAACTCATGTCCATTGAGTTGGTGATGCCATCCAACCATCTCATCTTCTGTCATCCCTTTCTTCTCCTGCCTTCAATCTTTCTCAGAATCAAGGTCTTTCCCAATGAGTCAGTTCTTTATATTGGTGGCCCAAGTATTGGAGTTTCAGCTTCAGCTTCAGTCCTTCCAATGAATATTTAGGACTGCTTTCTTTTAGGATTGATTGGCTGAATCTCCTTATGGTCCAAGGGACTCTCAAGAGTCTTCTCCAACACCACAGTTCGAAAGCATCAATTCTTCAGTGCTCAGCTTTCTTTATACTCCAACTCTCACATCCACACATGACTACTGGAAAAAACATGGCTTTGACTAGATGGACCTTTGTTGGCAAAAGTAATGTCTCTGCTTTCTAATATGCTGTCTAGGTTGCTCATAGCTTTTCTTCCAAAGAGCAAGTATCTTTTAATTTCATGGCTGCGGTCACCATCTTCAGTGATTTTGAAGCTCCAAAAAATAAAGTCAGCCACTGTTTCCATTGTTTCCCTGTCTATTTGCCAGGAGGGGACTAGATGCCATGATCTTAGTTTTCTGAATGTTGAGCTTTAAGCCAACTTTTTCACTCTCCTCTTTCACTTTCATCAAGAGGCTCTTTAGTTCTTCTTCACTTTTTGCCATAAGGGTAGTGTCATCTGCATATCTGAGGTTATTGATATTTCTCCCAGCAATCTTGATTCCAGCTTGTGCTTCTTCCAGTCCAGCGTTTCTCATGATGTACTCTGCATATAAGTTTAATAAGCAGGGTGACAATATACAGCCTTGACGTACTCCTTTTCCTATTTGGAACCAGTCTGTTGTTCCATGTCCAGTTCTAGCTGTTGCTTCCTGACCTGCATACAGGTTTCTCAAGAGGCAGGTCAGGTGGTCTGGTATTCCCATGTCTTTCAGAATTTTCCACAGTTTATTGTGGTCCACACAGTCATAGGCTTTGGCATAGTCAATAAAGCAGAGATAGATGTTTTTCTGGAACTCTCTTGCTTTTTCCATGATCCAGCGGATGTTGGCAATTTGATCTCTGGTTCCTCTGCCTTTTCTAAAACCAGCTTGGATATCTGGAAGTTTACAGTTCATTTATTGCTGAAGCCTGGCTTGGAGAATTTTGAGCATTACTTTACTAGAGTGTGAGATGAGAACAATTGTGTGGCAGCTTGAGCATTCTTTGGCATTGCCTTTCTTTGGTCCTGGAATGAAAACTGACCTTTTCCAGTCCTGTGGCTTCTGCATATCTGAGGTTATTGATATTTCTCCCAGCAATCTTGATTCCAGCTTGTGCTTCTTCCAGTCCAGCGTTTCTCATGATGTACTCTGCATATAAGTTTAATAAGCAGGGTGACAATATACAGCCTTGACGTACTCCTTTTCCTATTTGGAACCAGTCTGTTGTTCCATGTCCAGTTCTAGCTGTTGCTTCCTGACCTGCATACAGGTTTCTCAAGAGGCAGGTCAGGTGGTCTGGTATTCCCATGTCTTTCAGAATTTTCCACAGTTTATTGTGGTCCACACAGTCATAGGCTTTGGCATAGTCAATAAAGCAGAGATAGATGTTTTTCTGGAACTCTCTTGCTTTTTCCATGATCCAGCGGATGTTGGCAATTTGATCTCTGGTTCCTCTGCCTTTTCTAAAACCAGCTTGGATATCTGGAAGTTTACAGTTCATTTATTGCTGAAGCCTGGCTTGGAGAATTTTGAGCATTACTTTACTAGAGTGTGAGATGAGAACAATTGTGTGGCAGCTTGAGCATTCTTTGGCATTGCCTTTCTTTGGTCCTGGAATGAAAACTGACCTTTTCCAGTCCTGTGGCTGCTGCTGAGTTTTCCAAACTTGAACATTCTTTTGTATTGCCCTTCTTATTAGTTATCTATTTTATACATAGTATCAATAGTGCATATATATCAATCCCAATCTCCCAATTATCCCTTCTCCCCTTTCCCCCTTGGTGTGTATATGTTTATTCCTTAGGTCTGGGTCCAGTTTAGCTTTGTAAATATTAAGATCATCTATACCAATTTTTTCAGATTTTGGTTTACACACACAGTATAGCACAACCTCAGACTTCCCTGGTGGCTCTAATGATAGAGTCTGCCTGTAATGCAGGAGAACTGGGTTTGATCCATGAGTTGGGAAGATCCCCTTGAGAAAGGAATGGTTACCCAATCTAGTACTCTTGCCTGAGAATTCTGTGGACAGAGGAGCCTGGCAGGCTACATACAGTCCATGGGGTCACAAAGAGTTGAACACTACTGAGTGACTAACTCTTTCACTGTCACAGGACAAAGAAAAACACATCTGTGGAACAAATCATACGTATGAAAGTCAAGACATAGCCTCTGAAACTGCTCCAACTGCTCAATATCAAAAATGACAAAGCACCATCCCAGAGAGGTGACATGACTCACCCAGTTCCATCAGCTTGTTACAGCAAGAGCTAAGAGAAGAATCCAGGCTTGCAAACTCCCAGCCTAATGCTTCCTCAATTTCCCACTCACTCATCACTCCTTTATCTATATGTAGCCATAGAGGACATTTCTGGCAGCCTCCTAGAACTATTCTCACCTTTCCTCATTGTAAAGGCATGGTGATTTTGGGGACTTCTCCCACCCCACCACTCACTGTATATTCCCTGTGTGCAAAGAGGTGAGGAGCTCTTTTCCCAGTTCCAAGACAATGCCATGCCCTTCAACAGTGATAGGTTCAGAAACTGGGACCTTCACCAATGACTGTATGCCACACAGAGTTATTTGGCAGCAAAGAAGCCTGCTGAACATACTTCAGCCCAGTGGTCAAGTCCATGTCAGGGGTGATAAGCCATATTGGTAGTTTGTAGACATGACATGACGTGATGACAATGCCACTCTATCTCAGTGGACTTCCTCTCCAGAACCTATAACCCCAGTCTGATCTTGAAAAAACAATCAATAGAAAAATTGCTATAGAGGATCAGTCTATGAAGTATTTGGCCAGTACCGTTAAAAATTGTCAAAGTCATCAGAAACAAGGGAAGTCTGAGGAAGTGTCATAGCTAAAAGTTGCCTCAGGAGATACGATAACCAAATGCAATGCAGAGATCCTGGGACAGAAAAAAACACGTTAAGTGGAAAAAAAAAAAAAGGAAATTTGAATCAAGTATGGACTTCAGTAATGATACATCAGCAATGGTTTATGAGTTGTTACAAATGTGTTAAACTAATGTAGATGTTAATAAAAAGGAAAATTATGGTATGTTATGTCTGCATGCTCAGTTGTGTCTGACTCTTTGAAACTCCATGAACTATGGCCCACCAGGTTCCTCTATCCATGGGATTATCTCAGGCAAGAATACTGGAGCGGGTTGCCATTTCGTCCTCCAGAGGATCTTCTCAACCCAGGGATTGAACCCGTGTCTCCTGCGGCTCCTGCATTAGCTGGTGAATTCTTTACCACTGAGTTACCTGTGTGGTGTAAATACAAACCCCTTGTAATACCTTCACAACTTTCCCATAAATCAAAACCTATTCTAAAATAAACATGTCATTAAAACATACACAGACACTCTTGGCTGTAGAACAGGCTGTACAAAAACAAGCTTTGGGCATGTTTGGACTGTGGGCCATAGCATACAAACCCCTGCTCTAAATTAGCTACTTTCATTCCTATTTGGTAGCTGAAGACACTGAGCTTGAAGAGTAATTCAAATCTTATCAGAGGTCAGTGAACCCTGTTATGAACAATTCAAAATCTGTGCCCTTTCTATCTGCAGCATTATAAGATTCTTCTTTCCCAGCTCAAAGCCATTCATGCCTCTTCACGGACTCTAGGAAAATTCTAGACTCCACAGGCTGATCATTCAGGTTGCCCACACCAGGCCCTTACAAGCCCTCTAAGCCCCTCTCCTCTTCCTTCCCACAGCCCCTGACTCAGATCTCTAAAAGAATGACAACTAGTAAAATAATTCTTGCCCTGTGACTCATTGGGTGATTAACACATATACAGCACAATTTCAAAAGCAGTTTACATTGCTTTAGACTGCAAAGATTAAGAGTACCCAATTTTAAATGACTTAAAACAATAAACACACTTATCTAGATCAGAACTGTCCACTAGAACTTTCTGTGATGATGAACTTGTTCACTATGGGGCCCACATGGCAACCACTCAGTACATACGGCTCCTGAGCCCTTGCAATGTGGCTAGTGCAATGGAGAAGCTGAAATTTTTAAATTTTATTTGTATGCTAATCACTTCAATCATGTCCAACTCTTTGTGACCCCATGAACTGTAGCCTGCCAGGCTCCTCCGTCCATGTGATTCTTCAGGTAAGAATACTGGAGTGGGTTGCCATGCCCTTCTCCAGGGCATCTTCCCAACCTAGGGATCAAACCCGCATCTCTTACCTTTCCTGCACTGGCAAGCAGGCTCTTTATCACTAGCGCTACCCAGAAGTTTAAATGTAGTTAACCATATATTATGACCAACCTAGATAGCATATTGAAAAGCACAGATATTACTTTGCCAACAAAGGTCCATCTAGTCATGGCTATAGTTTTTCCAATGGTCATGTATGGATGTGAGAGTTGGACTGTGAAGAAAGCTGGGCACCGAAGAATTGATGCTTTTGAACTGTGGTGTTGGAGAAGACTCTTGAGAGTCCCTTGGACTGCAAGGAGATCCAACCAGTCCATTCTGAAGGAAATCAGTCCTGGGATTTCTTTGGAGAGAATGATGCTAAAGCTGAAGCTTCAGTACTTAGGCCATCTCATGGGACGAGTTGACTCATTGGAAAAGACTCTGATGCTGGGAGGGATTGGGGGCAGGAGGAGAAGGGGACGACCGAGGATGAGATGGCTGGATGGCATCACGGACTCGATGGACATGAGTTTGAGTGAACTCCAGGAGTTGGTGATGGACAGGGAGGCCTGGCGTGCTGCAATTCATGGGATTGCAAAGAGTCGGACACGACTGAGCGACTGAGCTGAACTGAACTGAACCATATATGGCTAGTGATGCTGACAGAGCGCCTCAGAACTCAGGAGATCTAGTATCAAAAAGACAAGAACTGCAAATGCTGGCAAGGAAACTCTTGTACACTGTTGATGGGACTGTAAACTGGTAAAACTACTATGGAAAACAGTATCAAGCTTCCTTAAGAAATTGAAAGTAGAACTATTATATGATCCAGCAATCCCAAAGGAAACAGACTGAAAAGAAACATAAACCCAAAGGAAACAGGAAACAAAATCATTATCTTGAAAAGATTATCGCTCTCATGTTCATTGCACCATAATTCACAACAGCCAAGTCGTGGAAACAACCTAAGTGTCTATCAGTGGATAAATGGATAAAGAAGATGTTTCCTTCCTTAAAAAGGAAGGAAATCGGTCATTTGCAACAACAGGGATGCACCTGGAAGGCATTAACCTAAGTGAAACAAGCCAGAGGAAAGCAAATGCCTCATATCAGTTATATGTGTGACTCAAAAAATTCAAACTTACAGAAAACTGAGTTTTCTAAGAGAGTAGAAAATTGGTTGCCATGGACTGGGGGAGGTAGGTTGGGAGGTGGGGTCTGGGAATGGAGAGAGATTGGTAAAAGGCTGAACAAAGTTTCAGCCATTAGCTGAATAAGCTCTGAGTATCTAAAGTAAAGCATGGTGACTATGGTGGTGGCTCAGACGGAAAAGAATCTGCCTGCAATGCAGGAGACTCAGGTTTGATCCCTGAGTCGGGAAGATCCTCTAAAGAAGGAAATGGCTCCCCACGTTAGTATTCATGCCTGGAGAATCCTCATGGACAGAGGAGGCTGGCAGACTACAGTCCATGAGGTTGCAAAGAGTAGGACATGAATGAGCAACTAACACTTTCATTTTCACTTCACATGGTTGATAACAACATACTGTAAAATTGAAATTTGCTAAAAGTAGGATTTAAACATTCTCTCTCTCTCTCACACACACACACACACACACACACACAAGATACAGATGTTAACTAACTCTACGGGGGAAATCCTTTCACAGTGTATACGTATATCAGATCATCATGCTGTACATGAAATATCTTGCAATTGTATTTGTCAACTACACTTCAATAAAGCTCAGAAAAAATAAAGCCCTATTTTAAACCCCACCCCTGAAAGCTCCATTTCATCACTAAGCACCAGCTCTCTGTCTTCTGCCATCCTCAGAATTGCACAGCACCCTCTCATGGATGAGGGGAGTTTGCAGTCATTACAAGCCTTTGGTCTTGACAGAAAAGCACCCAAAAATGGGAAGTAATGGGCAGCAGAAGTCTGTGTTCCATCTTATCTCTCTTATCAGGGAGGAAATTCATTTTAGGAAGTCCAGTGAGATTTCCTCGAAGGTCCCAGCGGCCAACACTTAACCACATACTCAGCCTAAAAGCAAAGGCAACTGGAGTAGTGGATTCTTGGCATCTCCACCCAGGAGACTGAAAGAGGAGTAGAGAAATGGCAGTCGAGGAGGCATCAACAGGGTCTCCCAGGGCTGCTGTCAGCAATTTCTTACAATTTTATAGTTACTTCATGTGCATCTTAATGACCATAAAGCAGGCTGAGCACTGAAGAATTGGAGCTTTTGAATTGTGGTGCTGCAGAAAACTCTTGAGAGCCCCTTAGACTGCAAGGAGATCAAACCGGTCGATCCTAAAGGAAATCACATTAGAAGGACTGATGCTAAAGCTGAAGATCCAATACCTTGGCCACTCATTGCTGACTCATTGGAAAAGACCCGATGCTGGGAAAGATTGAGGGCAGGAGGAGAAGGGGGTGACAGAGGAGGAGATGGCTGGATGGCATCACTGACTCAATGGACATGAGTGTGAGTAGATTCCAGCAGATAGTGAAGGGCAGGAAAGCCTGGCATGCTGCAGTCCACGGTTCACAAAGAATCAGATACAACTTAGCAACTGAACAACAAATGTACATCTTTCTTACAGCTTTTCTGTTTGCCCCAAGAAGTAACCTGTAAAATCCTTTAACTGTAAAACTATGCCTTAAACTTATTTATACCTGAAAAGGTTTTCAAGTGTTGTTTTACACTCCACCTACAACGTTGTTTAGAAATAAAATCAATTCAGGCTCCTAGCCATCCTTCAGTTCCTGGAGACAATCACAGTGTTCAAATAATTACAGTCTTGTGAAATGAAGAAGCAGAAGCCATTAGAGCAGGGGAAGGGCCGGTGATCCAAGGCCAGCTGGAGAGTACTAAGTAGAGACTTAGGTACAAGTGTCAAAGAAATCAGCTTTCGGAAATTAAATTTAAACTGCTTTAAAATTTTTATCTGTGTTGTCATGCCCTTGCAATTCTGAAAAAAAAAAACACTAAATGATCTGGAGACAGAGCTGGACCATTTATAGGCGGTGATGCTCTGCTGGGCTCAGTTGTGTCCAACCCTTTGTGACCCCATGTGGCCCACCAAGCTCATATGCCCATGGGATTTTCCAAGCAAGACCCATGTCTCTTGCGTCTCCTGTACTGGCAGGCAGATTCTGCACCACTGAGCCACCTGGGAATCCCTAGTGGGTGAGAATCCCTGTTCTTAGAAACAGTTACCCTGTCTTGTGAGAACCCATACATGAGAACAGGGCTAATTCCAGCTCCTCTACGTTGAGAGACTATCACCAGTTCAACAAGTCCTGGGCAGCAGTTTACTCATGCTTACTAAATGCTTCTTTCTTCACAAATACAGCAAAGTAAAAAGTTAAACAAGATGGCAGAGTGTTTGATACACTGAGAAGAAGGGCACCTATCTTCCTCATAACTCTTCCACCATCCACAATTCACGAGCTGCAGATCACAGACATTAACCTTATTAACCTCCTCTGTGATAAGATCTGTGTCTAAAATAAGAACAAAAGAGAATAGTAATTGTTAAAGTGCTAAATGCTTAATGTGTACTGGATGTGGACTAAGTGATTTACATATATTCTGGTGTTTAATTTTCACAGTGACTCTCACTGCCCTGGAGAAGGATATGGCAATCCACTCCAGTATTCTTGCCTAGGAAATCCCTTGGACAGAGGCATCTCGCAGGCTACAGTCTATGGGATTGGAAAGAGTTGGATACTACTTAGCAACTAAACAACAATGACAAATACTCCAATAAAGAAAAAAATTGCTTCATCACTAACTCATCATTAATAAAATACAAAGTTTTCAAAAAAACAAGAGTTCATCTTTCCCCAACTTCAAAAAAAAAAACCAAAATAACTCTGCCCCCCCCCCAAAAAAAACAGGATAGGCTCAGAGTTGTTTGTTCAAAGTTGTTAGCAAGGAAACACGTGAAGCACGATTGCAATCCACTCTGCTCAAATAAACTGCCGAATAGCAGTGTTTACCATTCCTTCACCAGGCCCTTCTAAGTGTGATTCTGTGCTTGTTTATTAGATGAAGGTATGATTCAAAACAAGCTGGGAACTCAGGAGCCAGAATCCTTCTGGGCAGCCCTTGTTGCTCACCATCTGCCTGATACAGAACAAGTGCTCAGTGAGAGGTATTATATCGAGTCTTCAAATGAATAAGCGCAGGCCTATAAATGGGTTTGGGATTGGCCGCAGACCCTCAGAAGGCAGTCACATCAGCTTACAACCCGAACAAATGGCTCTGTTAAATTGCTTTAAAAAGACAAATTATCACTGATAGAAGACCATTTAGTTTTCCAAGCAAGTCCTTGAAGGATATCATACCTAATGAATTTGGTATCATGTATTAACAACATATGGAACTTCCCTGGTGGCTCAGATGGTAAAGAATCTACCTGCAACGCTGGAGACCCAACTTCGATTCCTGGGTCAGGAAGAGCCCCTGGAGAAAGGATTGTCTACTCATGCCAATATCCTTGCCTGGAGAATTCCATGGACAGAGGAGCCTAGCAGGCTGCAGTTCACAGGGTCGGAAAGAATCAGACACAACTGAATGACTAACACACTATATATGGAATCTAGAAAAATGGTACAGATGATCTTATCTGCAGGGCAGATGTAGAGAATGAACTTATGGACACAGTAGGGGCAAGGGAGAGTGGGATGAACTGGCAGAGTAGCATTGACATGCAGGCACTGCTCTGTGTGAAACAGGCAGCTATGGGGAGCTGCTGTATAGCCCAGGGAGCTCCGCTTGGTGCCCTCTGATGACTTAGAGGGGTGGAATGGGGGGAGGGTGGTGGGAGAGGGGTCTGAGAAGGGGATATTTGTATACTTACAGCTGATTCACCTTGTACAGCAGAAACCAACATGATATCGTAAAGCAATCATCCTCCAAATAAAAAATAAATTTTAAAAAAAGTTAAAAAAAAAGAATTTGGAAGATTAAAAATTATTTGAGAGACTGTGGGGAAGCAGCTCCAGATGAAGGTCACGGCAGCACTTGACCATGTCCTTGGGAGTCCACAGGAGATGGGTGGTTTCCAGGCCATCTCCTGGGGATGGAGGTGTCTGTGCCCTCCACAACCGAGTCTTCCCTGGGAAGATGGAAGTAAAACGCCTGCCTGTGTTCCATGGATGCTAATCAGCCCTGCTCAGATTTTGTTCTTACTTCACTTCCAAACACTCAAACTAAAAATATTACCCTATTGCACTGTATCATTTAATAATCAGAGTGTGAGTGTATCGCTATATCACTGGTAGGACTGGGGACAGATGTTNACGTTTCTTAAAGCTGTAGGTTCTCTGCACATCAAGTCCAGAAGCGTTTCTGGATTTCAGTGTACCTCAGTAGTCGTATGTGCTACATTTCACTGACAAATTCTGATGCAAGAGTTACAATGAGAATTTTTGTTATTTTTTTTCACCTTATAAGACAGTAGGGATGGTTCACTGACAAATAGGAGGTCAGAAGGGCTTCTGGAAGGAACAGGGAATGACTCCAGCAGCCACAAAAATGTACTCCTTGGACTATTTAAAATGTAAAAAAAAATTTTTAAGTAAGATTTTTTTTGTTTGATGTGTGTGTATTAGTTGCTCAGTCGTATCTGACTCTTCAGTGCTGTGAACTGTAGCCAGCCAAGCTCCTCTGTCCATGGAGTTCTCCAGGCAAGAATACTGGAGTGGGTTGCCATTCCCTTCTCCAATCTTCCCAACCCAGGGACTGAACCCGAGGCCTCCTGTATTGCAGGTGGATTCTTTACCATATCAAAACCAAATGTTTTCTATAATTTAAAAAAGAGAGAGAGAGACAAGTGCATCCTTGACTTGGTAACATTTATTCAATATTCTTTGAAATTAGCAAGAATCAGAAGAAGCACATATCAGTCAAATACAGCCACAAAAATGTCCTGGATATAAATAAAGATGTACTATGAGATATACTCACTACTGAAGGAATCGGTACACTCTTACAGTTACTACCTCTTAGCAAGGAACAACTCCAACATAAATTTAATTTACTCACAATACAAAAACCTTGACTTGTAGAGGAAAATACAGATTCAATTCGATCACAATTTGCCTCACTAGACCCTGTCATCATGTATGTTTTCAAGGCCTAGCTTGATGACTGTTACAAAAACGAAAGGAAAACAAACTCAAGAGAATGTTTCCGGTTTCCACAAGGTTCAAGAAAACAGTGCAGAAATAAGTTACTTACCCATGCACAGAATAAGGCAAAGGCTAATTTCATTCAGGTTAGGAGTAGTACATTTAACTAGTTTTTCACAGAACAAACATTTCGACTTCTTTTTAAGTTAATGGGTATACTGTATTATAGTTCATACTACAAGTGTTTCCTAGCTCTACTCAAAAAGTCAGCACTCACACGTCAAATACAAACTTGTCCTTGATTAGACTTACTCTGTAACCACTGCTGAAATCAATCTGGTTCATGAGAATACATACTGTGGAAGGTCCACACACTAGTCGAAGCCTACCATTTAGAGAGCAGAAAGTACATGAAAACGTAGCCTACGGATTTCACAAATTCCGTTTTTAAAATATTTTTTTCAAACTAAAAGCTGCAGAAAATTAGTTCTTAAATAGTCTACTGAAAACTTTTGAGCAGCTAACATCTTAAATTTCTTAAGCTTTTCCTTTTCTTAAAAATATTTAAACGAATGTAGTAGCCCATCTTTTGGAAAAATAATCCCCCGAAAAGATTACAAATCTTTTGTTTTAATCAGTGTGACCAAGGGCTTGTCATCAGGGCTGTAATCCTCATAGGCGATGGGGGTCACGTCATACATCGCAGGCCGGGGTTTCTTTCCAAACCTGAAATTGCACAGAGAGAGGACTCTGGTTAGAGAACTAGTGGCTTCTCAAGTCCTATTAAAGGTAAATGGTGACAATAACTTGCATTCAAGAATCAAATGGAACTATAAAATACTCTAAGATATCCTCTCTAGCAAGTACAGACATTTAAGTCTTCCTGATCTTAATATTGAGTGAGCATAAACATTAGCCTTTGGCGTGGGAGGCAAAAAATGGATTTCACACAAGGTAGAGTCCAAATTAATATTGAAGCTTGTAGGTTAAATCTTGGGAAAGCAGTCAGGCGTGAGGGCTCTTCAATAGGTTTTGAGAAAACATGTATCGATTGGTCTTTTTTCTTCTCAGACCCAGAGCGGTTTGGAGAGGTGAGTTTATTTTATATCCACTCTGATGCCTGGAATGTGGAATGGCTGGGTGGGCTTCCCTGACGGTGCAGACTCCCCCCTGGGACTTGCAGGAGGGCTGGTGAGGGCTCAGAGGCAACCTGAGTCCCAAGACCAGGAGAAAGGGAGAGGGAGGAAATGATTTCCAATAATAAGGTGTTGGTCCAGGATCTGTGTGGGCCCCCCCATCCCATCCCACCCACCTATCACTCCCCAACCCCCAAGGACACACAGGCCATTGTTTCTTTGAGCACAAAGCCTTTGTCCCAACAGATTTGTGTGTATCAAACACCCCTTGATGGCAGGTCTGATGCGCAGAAGCCCAGGAGTGTCAAAATCCAATTTCAGGACCTCCTGCTATGCCAGTGTTGAAATGTCAATTATTAAAACAAAGTCAATTCAACTTCTGGGTGGTCTCTTCCCATTCAGGACTTCACCTTCCATAAAGGTCCCTGGAGTGCAATGGGATTTAAACAATCTTCCCCATTAGCCCACCAACCCTCCTCTCTTTTATAAACAACATTTTTTTAACCATTTCAAGTGCAATGAAGTCTATTAAAAAAGAAATTTTAAAGGAATCTCAAATTTTAAGAGGATTGCCAGGATGGGCCCGCAAGGATTTCTTGGGACTTGTTTACCATGGCTTTAAATCCATCTCTCCACCTTTCCTGTCTCTTCTTTTTATATCTTGGAAAGTCTGTCTTCTCACGTACAGAGATGAGAAGTAGAATCAAGTGGGAAGTGAGAAAACGTTACATTCTTCATATGATCGTTTATTTTTAAACATTCATCCATCTTGTAATTCCAATTCACTCAAGACTTACTGACCTTCAGGAGAGCAAAGGCACAAACATGCTAGACGGGCACCAGGCAAAGTACAAAGATAGAGAAATGAGAACTTCCTTGGCAGTCCAGTGGCTAAGATTCCATGCTCCCAATGTGGGTTCAATCCCTGGTTGAGAAACTAGATCCCACACGTTGCTCTAAGAGTTTGCATGCCACAATGAAGATCCCGTGTGCCACAACAAAGACACAACACAGTCAAATAAATAAATAAATATAGAATAAATATTTTTTAAGAAAGAGTTATAGCATTTTGCCACTAAGAAACCACAGCTCTTGGAGGCATATTAAGAAGGCTTCAAGAACATCATGCCTAAAAGGTTAGCCTCACTGAAGGTCCGGAGTTGTGTGGGCATAAGTGTGGGTTGGATTCCATCCTGAGATGTGTTTATCTAAATTGCCTGAGGTCTGCACAATCTGAGAACAGGAAAGAAGCAACAATGTCAAAGCCAATCGGCTTTTAACACTTTCTCTGAAGTCTGAACATTTCAGAGGCTATTTTATGAGGCAAGCATTTTGACAAGATATTTCCCATAAAATAGCTCAATATATCAGTAACAATATGCCACTAACAATATTAATCTAATTAATTTTGAAAATCAGGAAATCCCAGTGTAAAACTCTCTGTATGCAAACATGGCAGCCATGGGATGGTTTCCTGCTGGAACTCCGACAAGAGGGTCACTGAATTATACTCTGCCTATGAATCAACTGGCTGGCCAAGAGGAAACATCCGAGCAACTTAATAGGTTGAATATAGGTTTATAATACCCATTTTTGTTTTTTACGTGATTCCAGTTTGAAGAATAATCTGTTTCCTCCAAATCTAGAAAATTCAATGCCTCCATGTTAGGCAGTCCATCCACAAGCTATAGTTCAAAGGGCTGTGACCTTAAATTATTGTCATGGACCTGGATACTGACAAGACAGGTTTGAGGCTGAGTGTTCCAGACCCACTGAACATGAAGGCAGTTAAGAACTTCCATGCATCCACTGTAGACACGCAAAGTCAACTGAACGACAAGGAGACACTGCTTTGTGTCCACATGGGAAGCTCAGCTGTGTGCATCAGTGCTAATGGGGTCACAAAGTATAATGCTGGCAACAACTCACTGCAGATGGTGACTGCAGCCATGAAATTAAAAGGCACTTACTCCTTGGAAGAAAAGTTATGACCAACCTAGATAGCATATTGAAAAGCAGAGACATTACTTTGCCGACTAAGATCCATCTAGTCAAGGCTATGGTTTTTCCTGTGGTCATGTATGGATGTGAGAGTTGGACTGTGAAGAAGGCTGAGCGCCGAGAATTGATGCTTTTGAACTGTGGTGTTGGAGAAGACTCTTGAGAGTCCCTTGGACTGCAAGGAGATCCAACCAGTCCATTCTGAAGATCAGCCCTGGGGTTTCTTTGGAAGGAATGATGCTAAAACTGAAGCTCCAGTACTTTGGCCACCTCATGCAAAGAGTTGACTCATCTGAAAAGACCCTGATGCTGGGAGGGATTGGGGGCAGGAGGAGAAAGGGACGACAGAGGATGAGATGGCTGGATGGCATCACAGACTCGATGGGCGTGAGTCTGAGTGAATTCCGGGAGTTGGTGATGGACAGGGAGGCCTGGCGTGCTGCGATTCATGGGGTCGCAAAGAGTCGGACACGACTGAGCGACTGAACTGAACTGAACGCCCCAGAATCACTGGAACTGGATTCTTGCACTATGACCTAATTAGCAGCTGAGAAGCCTCCTAATTCCTTAGGTGAGACATTGAGGTCTCCACCCAAAGCACAGTGTCTACCATATGGGGGCTAAGATGGTTTATAAAACAATAATAAGACTCTCCTTCAGTCTCCCACACCTATCACAGTGGCGAGTGCCAAACAAATGTGCATTCCTACTTAAATTTCCCGTGCTAACAGCTCTGCGTATTTCCTTTGTGTCTCAGAACTGGGTGGATGTTAAGGAATCAGCTAACACCTATAGCATTCCATTTTAAGCTGTCAGGCATTAAACCACTGTCAGAGCTTGCCTATGTTATGGCAGGAGCTTTCATGCAACTGTTCTTCTTAAGAGCAATGCGCTGTTTTTCCTTATGCTAAAGAGGCATATTAATTATTGAAACAATTTTTAAAAGGTGGAAGCCAAAGAACATTACAGTGTAGGCCTAGGATTAGCAAACCGCAGTCTGCAAGCCAGTAATAGCCTGCTACCTGTTTTTTAAAATAAAGTTTTATTGGATCACAGCTGTGCCCATTCGTAATGCCTCTGATGCTTTCACAGGACAAAGGCAGAGTTGGTCACAGAGACTGAATGGCCCACAAAGTCTAAGATTTTTACAGGCCATTGATGAAGACTATAAGGATCACCCATGGTCCTCTCTCCAAAGGACTTAGCACTGTGTCTGGCCATGTTATCACTGTAGAAGCACTAACAGCAGCCGTGCAGCAGGGCATAAAGGTAACTGACACTCAAACATCACAGCTGGTGACCAGTCCTATGTACCTTACTTTACTAAAGAGACAAAAGACACCAAAACCAATGTCGAAGGAGTCAAAGTATATACATTGTTCTAGTTCATGTTCCCCTGGAAATCAATAGCTAGTCAACACCTTGGAGAAGAGCAGGCGGATGTAAGCTTTAAAAAGGCCACAACGAGGCATTCTCTGGCTATCCAGTGGCTAAGACTCTGAGCTCCCAATGCAGGGGGCACAGGTTTGATCCCTGGTTAGGGAACTAGATCCTTTGTGTCCCAACTAAAGATGTCACATGTCACAATTAAGACCCAGTGCAGCCAAATGGGGCTCCCCAGGTGGTGCTAGTGGTAAAGAACCTGCTTGCCAATGCAGGAGATGTAAGAGACGCCGGTTTGGCCCCTAGGTTGGGAAGATCCCCTGAAGGAGGGCATGGAAACCCACTCCAGTATTCTTGCCTGGAGAATCCCATGGACAGAGGAGCCTGGCGCACTACAGTTCAAAGGGTCGCACTGAGTCAGACATGACTGAAGCAACTTAGCATGCATGCAGCCAAATAAATAAATATTGAGGAAAAAAAAGGCCCACATTGGGAGATGCTCTTTGAGAAAGAGTGACTTTGTCCTTTCCCAGCTTTCTGCTTTGTTTCCTGTAATCAGTGGTCAGCCTCTGAGTGTGACCTCAGATACAGAACTTGGAGAGTCATGACTTCCTTCCTGCCAGTCTGTTACAAAGTCTTTGCAGCCTGAGTATAAGCACAGCAGCTGAGAAGCAGATGAGTCTTAGAGCAAGGGGGAGTAGGGGGGCACTGATTCTCAGCCCATCATCAGCACCAACAGACAGACTGCTGAGGTCAGAATCACCGGCCACTCCCTGGGGAAAAGGGGAACGTCACCAATGACCCAGACAGTGCTCGTCCTGTGCAGCTTCTGAGCTGCAGTCATTCTGAACCAGTGTCACCTCCAGCATAGCGGCAGGGAGACAGGCCATGAAATACACACGTTAACCATAGCTGTTGCTCAAAACTAGGGAGTGCGGAATACCAAAAGGACTCTGTTTTTGTCATTGCCTTTCCAGGCTAGATGAGTCTTAGAGCAAGGGGGAGTAGGGGGGCACTGCTTCTCAGCCCATCATCAGCACCAACAGACAGACTGCTGAGGTCAGAATCACCGGCCACTCCCTGGGGAAAAGGGGAACGTCACCAATGACCCAGACAGTGCTCGTCCTGTGCAGCTTCTGAGCTGCAGTCATTCTGAACCAGTGTCACCTCCAGCATAGCGGCAGGGAGACAGGCCATGAAATACACACGTTAACCATAGCTGTTGCTCAAAACTAGGGAGTGCGGAATACCAAAAGGACTCTGTTTTTGTCATTGCCTTTCCAGGCTTTCCAGGAAAAGGGAGAAAAGGGGCCAACCTGCCAGAGACCCAGGTAGAGCCTCTGGAGAACCAGGCTGTGGAAACTCTAGGTCATAGCTAAATAAATGTTTAGACAGGAATGTTCTCAGATATATGTGGGAAGGCATTGTAATAACATCAAAGATTTTATGTACAGTCACTGGTGCATCCAGGAGTTTGTTGGTTAGGAATTCTGCCGTAAATATTTTTGATAAAAATCAGTACCAAATAAGAACCAGGTTTGTAAACGCTTTCAAGCTTCTCCTTTCCTCCCAAGGGTATTCAGTGAAATATCTTCCCAGTGGGCTGCACAAGCAGGAAGCCCAGAAGAATCTATCTTAACTTATTCCAGGGCTGAGATAGAATACTCTTCCTCTTGGATGCAAAAGGACCTTAGCCAGAGATTCCTTTCAGGGGAGGGGTGGGGGAGGGAATCTGATTTCCTTGGGTTTCCCAATACATCCCCATATAGAACCATGGATTCTGTTCTTTCTGGGTGAACTAATCCCTTCTGGGAAAAATTCTGAGTCACTAAAGGTTTTGCCTAGTCTTTATTAGGGCTTCCCAGATGGTAAAGAATACACCTGCCAATGCAGGAGACACAAGAGATGTGTGTTCCTGGGTCAGAGGATCCCCTGGAGAAGAAATGGCTACCCACTCCAGTATTCTTGCCTGGAAAATTCCAAGGACAGAGGAGCCTGGCAGACTACAGTCCCTGGAGCCACAAAGAGTTAGATAAGACTGAGCGACTGAGCACAGCAACCATAGCCTCTTCTTTTTACATTTTAACTGCTCATACAATAATTTCAAGATACTCCAAATACTCCTGCAAGCTGGTACCACTGACTAAGCTGGTGCCCTGGGATGAATCTATTTCTCAGGCATATCAAGACATCCTGTGTCAACCGCTCACCGAGAATCATCCATTCATTTCAGAGCTTACATTTTGTGAGGTCTACCACATGCCAGGACCCACTGGACATACAGTAATAAATCACATTGCCCTTTGTGCAAGAGGAAAGATTAACTAAACTAGAAGAGATTTGCAAGGATTCATCTCAGGGTTTCCCAGAAGCTGTGTTGCTGAGTTGATTCTAAAATGGGGTCCATGACAAAGGCTGATCTGTGGAGCCTGATGTGGAAGAGGGTTGAATCCTCCTTTCTCTGTCAAAGTTACAGAAATGGGGATAGTGCTACTCCTACAAAGAAGTTGCCTTTGGCTTTGGGACAGATGCCCTAAGTCCCCCAACTTCTCTCTTCCACTGGCTCTTTCCCTGGAACACAGGTTCTGGTTTTTGTTTCCACTGGACTCATCATAAGATCTGACCCCTGGGTTTGGAGGTTTCCTTCTGAAGAAGGCTAACTTTCTGACTCCAGGAGTTGGTGATGGACAGAGAGGCTTGGTGTGCTGCAGTCCATGGGGTCGCAAAGAGTCGGACACAACTGAGCAACTAAACTGCACTGAAATGAACCTTCTGACCCTCTGAACTTCCATTTCATTCACACAGAATTTGGATCTGCTTGTTCCTCGAACAATACTCGTCATAACATCCCAACAAAGATTATACAGGTAATAGTTCCCTGGAGGTCCAATCTTAAGACACCGAACTCAGCCCTCTTTTTGCTATAGCACATTGACTTTCTGAATCGGTGCTTTAGACTGTTCTACCAATTAAAGCAAAAGATGGTGTTTTAACATTCAATATCACTATCATTTTGATAGTAAATATTCCTGACCAAAATAAACAAAATTAGATTAGTTGATTTTTTTTCACATGTTGTAATACATTGGAGAAGTAAATACAGCATTATCTGTTTATACAATCCTTTACTATTTCTAATTTGATTGTCATAACTCTTTAAGGAGGTAGTTCTCCCTTCCTACAGTTGAAGGAACTGTATTTGTGGAAGGTTGAATCATCTACCTAAATTATAATCAAGTAATGGAGCAGCTGGGCTTAATAATGTCAGATGTCTGACACCCTGACTCAGGTTATTTCTGTACCACACTAACTCTTGTCTCTCCAGGAATCTTTCCCCCAGACACTATTTTATACAATAAGAACTCTAACAACAGAATGACTGCTATGTGACTTTCTTTAACTAAGCCCGTAAATCACACGTGATCATTTATAGTCACACTGAAGAACAACACAGCTAAACACATTTCAAAAAGAAATCATCAAAACTTGTTTCATACACAGTGATGAAGAGTCAAATGTTTATAGCAGAGATAAACACAAACGAATGAATGTATTCAATGAAAACAGAAAGTTGGCAGCAAATTGAAGGGGTTTGTTTATAAAGCAGTCTCATTATCTGGTCCCCCAATACTACCTTGAATCTATGCTTTATTCTTTGAAATCCCCTTTGCAGATGTAAAAAGTCTTTGAAATCCCCCTTGCAGATGAGAAGTCCTGTCCATAATATAACCCTGGCACCTAGCATGCTGACTCCCGCCACTCACCTGGCATGCCGGATGGAGGCGATGGCGTTGCTGAACTCGCTGTCGATGCTGCGGCAGTTGTAGAACTCCTCGTAAGCCGGCCGGGCAGAGCCCTGGTACTCAATGCGGCTGATGCGGCAAATCCCCACAATCAAGATGATGAGCATCAGGATGAAGGCGACGCAGAGGGCGCCGATGATGATGTAGAGAGAGTGCCGAGGCATGTGGTTAGACTCTCTGCCATATGTCCGGACTTCCACTGGAGGTCTGAAGGCGAAAACAAGCAAACGCCCAGTGGGTATCAGCTGGGGCCTTTTGAAAGGGAAGGACTTCCCTGTCCTCACAGGAACATAAAATATAAGAGCTGTCCAAACTGCAAAGGATTATTTTCTATGGATAATCCAGATGGCAACCCACTCCAGTATTCTTGCCTGGGAAACCCCACGGACAGAGGAGCCTGGTGGGCTACAGGATATATATTAATATCCTTAATATATAAAGACCTCTTACAAATCATTACCAAAAAACCAGGAATATGCCATAGAAAAATGGGTAAAGAATACAAAAAGGAATTCACCAAGGAAATATAAGTAGAAAATTGCTTGGCTTCATAATTTGTTTTAACTATGCAAGTCCTACATCAGTTCCCAAATATTATTTTAAAATTTTGATAACCACAGTAGACAAGGGTGCAGAAATAGGGACTGTGTGAACTGATACACAACCCCTGTATGGACTACATAGAGTATCCTTTGACCCAGAAATTCCAATTTTCAGAATTTTTGCTGAGAAAATGGTCCCCAAAAATGTATAAAGCCCTGTGTACAAAGACGTTCATCTCAGAAGCACAATTTTCAAATGTTAGATTATCAACTATCACACATTTAGAAAATAAGTTCAGAAAATAAGCACAGACCCAGATGCATTCCCTACTCAAAGTTAACATATATTCATATTTTACCTTCTTTGCTTTAAATGTTTATGGGTTTTTTTTTTTTAAAGAAATGAAATGTTACAAATAAAATCTAGTGTAACTGCTGGAGCACTAAAAAAATTATCTTAGTGATTTAAAACAATTTTTGAATGAGGCTTGAAACTTCTAATCCAATTCTGAGAATATATTAAAAAAAACGCTGTAAAAAAACAGGAAATTAACAAATGATACATATTATTAACTAATATATAGATTTTGTTCAAATTTCACAAAATTTTATGCTAGTGTCTATTATTTGTTTTCATCACTTATTAAGACTCCACACTGCATTTAATTCTACTGAGCAACTTCAGCTGCATGCAACAAATTCGGGTAAATTCTCTTTTCATTTTTACTCTATTACCAATATTTCCTAATTTTCCTTGTGATGACTTCTTAGATAGACCCAACATTTAAAAGTGGAAATTTAACTTACAAATACATGGGATTCTATTTAAAGCATCTTTAATATTAATTTCTGATTTTGATACTAATTTTTTTCATTTAAATGCTTTCTTCTCTGCAATCACCCTCTGTGTTTTTTTCAGTCTAACTTTATTGAGGCTTTCAATGGCTAAGTCGAAGATCTCTACATCACACTGCACTTAAAAATACGTGGGTTATTTTCAAATATCTTTTGATACTGATTTCTAACATAATTCCACAGTGATAAGAGAACAGGCTCTGGATGATTTCAGTACCTTTAGACCATGAAATTTCTGCATCTGCTGTTATCCCTGGATATGCTTTAGTGTCTTCTAGTTTATAGTCTAGGGCTTCCCAGGTGGCGCTAGTGGCAAAGAACCTGCCTGCCAATGGAGGAGATGTAATAGACCCAGGTTCGATCTCTGGGTTGGAAAGATCCCCTGGAGGAAGAAATGGCAACCCACTCCAGTATCCTTGCCTGGAGAATCCCATGGACAGAGGAGCCTGGCAGGCTACAGTCCATAGGGTCCCAACGAGTCGGACATGATGGAAGTTGACTTCACACACGGGCACACACGCAGTTTACAGTCTATGGGAACCTGAATAGAATTTGTATCCTACTGCTGTGTGAAAACTGTATAAATCTTAATTATGTTGAATTGGTTCACAGTGCTTTGCAGGTTTAATATATCCTTCTACTTCTCTGTAGAGTCATTCTATTAATTTTGAGAGTTTGATATTGAAACTCCAATGAAAAATCTTAATTTATCTATCTAAAAAAATAAATATAATATATAGTGGAGCTGTATATAACCTTGTCCTGTATTTTCCAACTCTCTTGTAAATGTGCTATCATATTTTCATAATTTAAAAAATAAAAATTAAAAAAACTACAGATATAGCTAGAGGTCCTCAACCCCATACTCTCTCCACCTCACCAACAGACAACACAATTCATAAACATGGAAAAATAGGAAACCACCTAAATATTCAACTCTTAGTGAAATGATTTTATTGTTATTTAGTCACTAAGTTGTGTCTCACTCCTTGTGACCCCACGGACTATAGCCCATCAGCCTCCTTTGTCCAGGGAATTTCCCAGACAAGAATACTGGAGAGGATTGTCATTTCCTTCTCCAAGGGATCTTCCTGACCCAGGGATCAAACCCATGTCTCCTGCATTGCAGACGGATTCTTTACTGCTGAGCCACCAGAGAAGGCCTAGTGAGATGGACAGCTACTCATCAAGTAGAAAAAGAATAAAAAAAGATTACCAAACAGAATCTAGTGGTACTACAATCACATATGAGCTTCCAAAAGAGAAGTCGCTCAGTCATGTCCGATTCTTTGCAACCCCATGGACTGTAGCCTACCAGGCTCCTCCATCCAATGGATTTTCCAGGCAAGAATACTAGAGTGGGTTGCCATTTCCTTCTCCAGGAGATCTTCCCAATCCAGGGATTGAACCAGGGTCTCCATCCACCTCAGCAACAGACAACACAATTCATAAACATGGAAAAATAGGAAACAACCTAAATATTCAACTCTTAGTGAGATGATTTTATTGTTATTTAGTCACTAAGTTGTGTCTCACTCTTTGTGACCCCACGGACTATAGCCCATCAGCCTCCTTTGTCCAGGGAATTTCCCAGACAAGAATACTGGAGAGGATTGTCATTTCCTTCTCCAAGGGATCTTCCTGACCCAGGGATCAAACCCATGTCTCCTGCATTGCAGACGGATTCTTTACTGCTGAGCCACCAGAGAAGGCCTAGTGAGATGGACAGCTACTCATCAAGTAGAAAAAGAATAAAAAAAGATTACCAAACAGAATCTAGTGGTACTACAATCACATATGAGCTTCCAAAAGAGAAGTCGCTCAGTCATGTCCGATTCTTTGCAACCCCATGGACTGTAGCCTACCAGGCTCCTCCATCCAATGGATTTTCCAGGCAAGAATACTAGAGTGGGTTGCCATTTCCTTCTCCAGGAGATCTTCCCGATCCAGGGATTGAACCAGGGTCTCCCACATTATAGGCAGATACTTTACCATCTGAGTGACCAGGGAAGTTTCAGATGAGCTTCCAAAGTCTATCTATATACTGAAAAGCTCAGGATGGAGCAATGCTAGTGATGAACCTATGTTGTTTTCTTACTATGCTAAGCTTTTTGAAAACATCTCATTTGATCAGCACAACCACCAGAAAATATATCATTATTTTTCCCCATTTCTATAGACAAAAGCTTAGAAACTGACATCACTTCCTGGGTGAAAGTGTTGACTGTAACTCCAGGTCCAACTTCTCAGCCTCTGCCTCACACAGCAGGGTGCTAACAACAGTGATCTCTGAAAAGCATGATTACATGAGATTTTTACTTCCTTTATATCTCTGTCTTCTTCAGCTTTTTTAAAAAAAGAATATAGTCTCTTTACAATAAAAAATAAGTGATAAGTCATTTGAAGAAAATACCCATGAGATTATCTTCCAGCATAACAGTGGAAGGCGTATGAGCTTTGGGATCACACCAACCTTGCTTTCATCACAGTTGCAGTATTTTTAAAAATTTTTGCATATTTATTATTTTTGGTTGCACTGGGTCTTCATTGCTGCATGTGGGCTTTCTCTAGTTGCAATGAATGGGGACTACTGTCTAGTTGCCGTGCGAGGGCTTCTCATTGGAGGGCTTTTCATTGCAGTGGCTTCTCTTGCTGCAGAGGATGGGCTCTGCATGCCATGGTGTGCACACTTCAATAGTTTGTGACATGCAGGCCCTAGAGCTGGAGCTTGGTAGTTGTGGCTCATGGGCTTATTAATTGCTCTGAGGCATGTGAGAGCTTCCCAGACTAGGAATCGAACCCATGTCTCTGGCATTGGAATGTGGATTCTTAACCACTGGACCACCAGGGACAGTCTCTAGCTGCAACACTGGCTTGACCTCCCTAAGCGTCAGTTTCTTCATTTATAAGACAACAATTATAACATATACCCTCTGGACATGTTGGGAGAATAAGTTAGAAAACATGTAAAGAAAAGAAAGTCCACTGCAAGGCACGTGATGGGTGATGGTGGTCCCATGGTGGCGGAAAAAGGAAGGATACAGAGGAGGAGGATGGTGTCCTCAAGGCACACTCTGAGCTGAAGATTACTGAACACTGCCCTGTGCCCATTCAAAACACACCAACCTGGACAGGCAAGAAAAAAGTAGACGGATGGGACACAGAGACTGTGCCAGTTTCCGTGTCTGGCACAGGTCAAGAGTGTCAAATTATGTCCTATTTACAAACCTGCAAACAAATGGAATGATCCAGATACCATGACCAGGATTTGAAAGGAAGTCACGAAGGTGAAAAGGGGCTAGGTTAAGACCAAACAGAAGCTAAACTTCCAGGGGAAAGGGGTTGTCTTCTCTATTTTACCCACGCTACCACCCCCACCAGCACCCTTTCCAGGCCATCATTTCCACATTAGGACTCTGGGTACCTGGAAATGAGATTCAAGGTATGGGTGAAAATAGGTTGTCTTCCTGTGAATGGCAACCCCCTCCAGTATTCTTGCTTGGAAAACCCCATGGACAGAGGAGCCTGGAAGGCTACAGTCCATGGGGTCACAAAGAGTCAGACATGACTGAGCAACTTCACTTTACACTTTACTTCCCGTGAAATCCTCAGGCCTCTTTCCACTGTTCTCTTTTAGGTGAAAGTATCTGTGACCTCTGAGTCCTCATACTCTCATCCCAGGGACATCTTCAGGGACACTGGAGTCTCAGAGTCAGCTATTCTTTCCCTTGAAAAGTTACAACCTTCTGAAGAGCACAAGTAAACAGCCAAACAAGGATCCAAGTGTGCAGACCATTTTCCAAGAAGCCTAATGGGAAACTGACTCGTGCCCTGAGCCTGCATGGTTCCTGAGAGCTTGAGAAGACCGGGGAGAATGAAGTGACTTCTGAGTTTGTGTCCAGATCGTCTGGCTCCTGAGTTTCTCACCACGGCCCTTGAAGACTGGTTTTGTCATTTGAGTCTGCCTACCCAAGCTCACACAGCCCGTGGAACAAGAAGACTGCCCGTTTGTGCATTATTCACCATGCTATGTGAGCCAACTCGCACACAGGCAGACAGAAAGGACATAAGTCACTGCAAATAAATGCTCGCAATGGAAGAGAGGAGGTGTTTTGTGAAACCAAGACTCGATCCCGACTGGCAGCCATTTCATTTGGCAATACCTGGTGCACATAGAGAGAGACAAGTCATCGTTCTGGCTGAAAAGGAACATGACTCACTTGATTTCCAAGTATTTCAACATTCTCTGAAAAATTCAGTTGTAGGCTGGAATCCAGGGCTCATGGAGTGTGCTATAACACTCACTGAGCATCATCACAAGGGCAGCCAATACTGTTTCTACTCCAGCTTGGTGGAGCGCTCAGATCTGATTGCTACGGCTGCCACGGGAATTCTCAATGCACACCTTCATGAGAATAGCTTACGCATCACACTGATGGCATATTCATAGCCAGTACACAATTGCACAGGGCCACTGTCACAAAAAACAAACAACTGTGCTAGGTTATGTGCTGGGCTCACTGCCCCAGGCCTGATGAGCTGTCCAAACCATTTGTATTTCTGACCATCTGTTCTATTTCCCAAAACTCTGAATTCCAAGTTGTTTAGACTTTTGAAAAAAATATCCCTAGATTTCTCCTGAAAGCTCTGTTTCTCCCCCTCTTCCTTTTCTCTTTACTCTTTCTACCTTAAACTGTCATCTAAAACTTGCCTGATAAAGGAATATGGCTACTTTGCACAGGAATTGGGTTAGTAGCCAGGCTGAATCTGAATAAATCCAACATTTGGTCTGCGAGGCAGAGGATATGTCAGCAGCAGGTGGCTGCAGCTGCCACTCCCAGATCGCTGCACCACATCCCAGGAGTCCCAAGGCAGGAATCATTTACTATATCAGCTACTGCAGAGCTCGGGGAAGAACCATCCACCAGAACACACTGGACAGCATGACCTCACCAGCCCCGGCAGGTACATGACCAGAACGCACACACACAAGCTATTCAGGGAAAATATCATACTCCTGCATCTCAGGGAGCATTTGCATTTCAGCATAAACTCAATTTGCTTGAGGTCTGTTATTTCCTGAAGTGCTGTCGCCTTTAAGATTTCAATGGGTCCTAAAGTAGGAGCTACGTAGGAGCTGGACTCAGCCTCTGCTTAAGGTAAAAACACAATCAGCCTCCAAGCTGACCCACTGACCATCTCTCCTCCACCACAAAGAGACCTTGATCGATTGGTAAATTTAATTCTAAAATACATAACCTGTATCTGTGCTTCTTTCACTTACCTGGGTGAATCTCGTCAGATTATTTAATTTGTCTACCTCTGTATTTAAAACGCCTTCATGAATCACAGCCTTGTCATGGCGAAGAGGATTGTCTAACTCAGTGAAGCTATGAGCCATGCCGTGCAGGTTCACCCAAGATGGACAGGTGACAGTGAAGAGATCTGAAAAAATGTGGTCCACTGGAAGAGGGAATGGCAAACCACTCCAGTATTCCTGCCGCAGAACCCCATGAACAGTACGAAAAGTCAAAAAGATATGACACCAGAAGATGAGACCCCAGGTTGGAAGGTGTCCAATATGCTACTGGGGAAGAGGGGAGGGCAATTACCAATAGCTCCAGAAGGAATGAAGAGGCTGGGCCAAAGTGGAAACAATGCTCAATTGTGGATGTATCTGGTGGTGAAATTAAAGTCCAACATTGCAAAGAACAATACTGCATAGGAACCTGGAATGTGAGGTCCATGAATCAAGTTAAATTGTATGTGGTCAAGAAGGAGATGCCCTAGAGAAGGAAACGGCAACCCACTCCAGTATTCTGTCCTGGAAAATCCCACAGACAGAGGAGCATTGGTGGGCTGCAGTCCATGGGGTCGCAAAGAGTCAGACACGACCTGAGCGACTAATCACAAGAAGGAGATGGTAAGAGTGAACGTCAACATCGTAGGAAAACAGTGAACTGAAATGGACTGGAATGAGTGAATTTAATTCAGATGACCATGATATCTACTACTGTGGGCAAAAATCCCTTAGAAGAAATGGAGTAGCCATCATAGTCAACAAAAGAGTCCAAAATGCAGTATTTGGGTGCAATCTCGAAATAGAATGATCTCGGTTCCTTCCCAAGGCAAAGCATTCAGTGTTACAATAATCCAAGTCTGTGCCCCAATCATACTTTAAAAAAGTTTGAAAGCGAGTAAAAGTCTATGGTTTTTCCAGTAGTCATATATGCATGTGAGAAGTGGACTGTGAAGAAAGCTGAGCGCCGAAAAATTGATACTTTTTAACTGTGGTGTTGGAGAAGACTCTTGAGAGTCCCTTGGACTGCAAGGAGATCCAACCAGTCCATTCTAAAAGAGATCAGTCCTGGGTGTTCTTTGGAAGGAATGATGCTAAAGCTGAAACTCCAGTACTTTGACTCATTGGAAAAGACTTTGATGCTGGGAGGGATTGGGGGCAGGAGGAAAAGGGGACAACAGAGGATGAGATGGCTGGATGGCATCACCGACTCAAAGGACATGAGTTGAGTAAACTCCGGGAGTTGGTGATGGACAGGGAGGCCTGGCGTGCTGCAATTCATGGAGTCTCAAAGAGTCATACACAACTGAGTGACTGAACTGAACTGAACTGAAAAGTGTGTTTTAGGAGATATCACTTAGACAGCTAGAGAATTTTGGAACCATCTATTGCCTAGAATAACTGTGAGGAAGGATTTCAAATTTCTTTATGTTTTCTGTAGCTAAAAATTAGCTTGACAACCAAAGCAGTCAATGAGACTGGGAAAAGTGAACACCCTTGTTAACCTTCATAAGAGGCAGGAGGGGAGGGAACAGAAGGCAGAGTTCGAATCCCTCCTAGTGATCCCATTACTGAACAAGTATCAGTAAGCAACTGCTATGTACTATATATGGACTGATGCTGAAGCGCCAATACTTCAGCCACCTAATTCAAAGAGCCAGCTCATTGGGAAAGACTCTGATGCTGGGAAAGATTGAGAGCAAGAGGAGAAGGGGCAGGCAGATAATGAGATAGTTAAACAGCATCTCCGACTCAATGGTCATGAGTTTGAGCAAACTCTGGGAGATGGCGAAGGACAGGAACGCCTGGTGTGCTGCAATCCATGGGGTTGCAAAGAGTCAGGGACAACTTAGGGGCTGAACAACAATAGCATGTGCTATGTGCCAGGCCTCACGCTGGATGCCTGGGACAAAGAGCAAGGGAAAACTTAGACAACAGCGTGCACATGGATCCCCTCGTCTCTTCAGAGATGTGGAAGTGCAAGCGTGCTAAGCCACGAGGGATGAAGGCGACAGTGCCTTGGGAGGGGACAAAAGCTGTGCCATCTAACTGGGGAATGAGGAGAGCTCTCATGGTGGGGTCCACAGCAAGCAAGGCTCTAAGGGGGAGTACATATTAGTCGGGGATGGAGGGGAGAGAAGGGAAGGCTGACCCAGGCAAAGACCTGGGAGGTGGAGAGCAGAGTGAGGGACTGGAATGGGGACAGGGTGGCTGCTTGCCCCCAGGTAGTGAAGCGGAGAGTGGCCAAGGAGGAGGGGGCACCTCCCCTCAGTGCAGGGGCAGTCCTGCAGCTTCCAGCAGGCGATAGCATGGCCTTTGGTCTTTAGTCATTAATATATTTTAATAGCAGCTTGGAGTGAAAAGGATGGAAACAATGGTGGGAAGGAGAATCTGAGGGGTTTAGATTTGCATCTTTGAAAAGATGCCCCTGCCATTTACAACCACATAGACGAACTGGAAGACATTCTGCTGAGTGAAACAGACCAGACACGGAAAGATAAATATTGTATGATGTCAGTTACACGCGCAACATAAAGGAAAAAAAACCCCAAGAGTGGAATGGAGTTACTAGAGGCTGGAGTGGGAGGCAGGTGACAGAAGGAAGGAAGAAACAAACAAAAAAGGGAGAAAGGAAGAAAACAAGAAGGCAGTTAGGCAGGTGACTGCCAGGGGCTAGGGGAAGAAGTATGGGGAGTTACTGTTTTGCAAGATGAAAAGAGTTCTGAAGAAGGATGACGGTGATGGTTGCAATACCACATCTAGCCACAATTGCTCCCCAGAGGTCAGTGGTGTTCAAAGTATTTAATAAAGTAATTATGGATTAAGTGGGATTTGCAAATCAATCTCAGACCCCAACACCATTGCTGCCAAGAGGAGAAGTTTTATTTGCAAAGAGTCAATTTATAAATAAATGCTCATGAAAAATTCAAGGACCTCTTCATTTGACTATTCCATTTTTGAGAATTTATCGTACTAATATTCTGATATTCTCACACAAGTAAATACATATATAAGAATTTTCACTCTTCTATTCTTTTTAATACCGAAAACCTGAAAATAAGTTATTTGTCAATCAACAGAGGTCTTATTAAGTAAATTATAGAGCACTTAAGAAACATTGTGTGATGTTAAAAATTGAGGAAGATCTGTACTAAGTCAGCATGGATAAGCATTCAAGATATATTAAGGATAAATGCAAGATGCTGAACAGTGTGTATGAAAGTGAAAGTATTAGTTGCTCGGTCATGTCTGACTCTTTGTAACCCAATGGCTGTAGCCCCCCAGGCTCCCCTGTCCATGGGATTCTCCAGGCAAGAATACTGGAGTGGGTTGCCATTTCCTTCTCCAGGGGATCTTCCCAACCTAGGGATCAAACCCACATCTCCTCCATTGGGAGGTAGATTCTTCAGCCACTAGGGAAGCCCATATATAGTAGTGTATATATGTTAATCCTAAATAAGTTTCATTTTTTAAAGAATCCTAGAAGGCAATGGCACCCCACTCTAGTACTCTTGCCTGGAAAATCCCATGGACGGAGGAGCCTGGTGGGCTGCAGTCCATGGGGTCACTAAGAGTCGGACAGGACTGAGTGACTTCACTTTCACTTTTCACTTTCATGCATTGGAGAAGGAAATGGCAATCCACTCCAGTGTTCTTGCCTGGAGAATCTCAGGGACAGAGGAGCCTGGTGGGCTGCCATCTATGGGGTCGCACAGAGTTGGACACGATTGAAGCGACTTAGCAGCAGCAGCAGCAGTTTGTAAAAATGGGAACCAAAGAACTGAATCTATCTGTACAATAAAGACTGCTCATATCACTGTTTGATGGGTTTCTTTAACCATTATTAAATTCAATGCATTTAGGGACAAGGAAGCCCCAGACATCCAACCTTGCTCTTTTCCTCGGTTCCTGGAGCTGCCTGCTGCTGCTGCTAAGTCGCTTCAGTCATGTCTGACTCTGTGCGACCCCATAGACGGCAGCCCACCAGGCTCCCCCATCCCTGGGAATCTCCAGGCAAGAACACTGGAGTAGGTTGCCATTTCCTTCTCCAATGCATGAAAGTGAAAAGTGAAAGTGAAGTCGCTTAGTCGTGTCCGACTCTTAGCGACCCCATGGATTGCAGCCCACCAGGCCCTCCATCCATGGGATTTTCCAGGCAAGAGTACTGGAGTGGGGTGCCATTGCCTTCTCTGGGAGCTGCCTGAGCGAAGTCTTATATAGCAACTCCCATCACATATAAGGATCGACCCTTAGATAATGAGATCCTGAAGGAAAGGGCTGCTTCATTAACCTTATATTCCGGGCACTATGCATGACTGAACAATAACAATGCTTGACACTTGACAATAGGAGGCCCTGGATTATTCACTAAATGCATAAATCCAGGATACCCTGTTCCCCTACTTCTCAACCGCAGAATGTTATTAATTCAATGGCTTAACAATAGATTCAACTGCTCAATATACGTTGTTGTTGTTCAGTCACTAAGTCATGTCCAACTCTTTGCGACCCCATGGACTGCAGCACTCCAGGCTTCTCTGTTCTTCACTGTCTCCTGGAGTTAACTCAAATTCATTTCCGTTGAGTTGGTGATGCTATCCATCCATCTCTTCCTCTGCTGCCCTCTTCTTTCGCCTTCGATCCTTCCCAGAATCAAGGTCTTTTCCAATGGGTCAGATCTTTGTATTAAGTGGCCAAAGTACTGGAACTTCAGCTTTAGCTTCAGTCCTTCCAACAAATATTCAGGGTTGATTTCCTTTAGGATTGACTCAGTGTATAGAACTGGCCCATTCTCAATCAGCAGGACTGTCTGTAACTCTAACAGCACCGTTGTTCTCCTTCTGAGAGTTCCTGTTGAGATTTACCAACCTGACCTTGTATCTTCCAGGCACCCTTGTCCTGGTTTCCAGCCGATTCAGAAAATCACAGATGTTCCAGGTTAGAAAGAAATTCAGAGACCATGGGTCCCATGGCTCTCAGAGGACTAGAGACCTCATATCATCTCTGCCCATGCATGGCCCAAATTTTCCTTTCATTCCTGGCCCTTAGATCTGTTCTTTTGATTCAGGTCCATTTATCTCGGCACTGGTCACTAGCTCCACCTGTGTGTCATCACGAATCTTACACATTCATTCTCCATTCTTACAGTCAGGTCAAGGATGGAAGCAGTCAACACTGAGACGTGACACAGCCCTATCTGTGATGACATTTATTTTTAACACCTTTGAATGGAGAGTGGAAGTGAGATCATCAGATGGAAAGTGCTATCCTGGGAGAACAGGGAACCCAGTGTGTACTGGGACGTGCCCAACACACCACACACTCAGAGTGGCCTGTGCCCTGGCCATAGATCATCTAAAATCACGATTGTCAAAGGCAAGTCCTCGCCTGCTAGCTCAAGGTATAAGAGCTACAGTAGCCCAGAAAGACAGAGAAAAGGCAACTAGCATCTATTTAAGTGTCGACTGCTGCACAGCAGACATCTGCACAAAGGATCCTTAATCTTAATCCTCCCAGAAACTTTTCTATCACCATTTTACAGGTGAGAAAGATGAGGCGGAGATATAGTTATTTGTCCAGGTCACAGAGCTAGAATATATCACTAGCACATGAAGTCACCTTTCATCCTGATTATTCCATCCATGTATATCTTTTGCCTATAATATCATCACCAGAAAGAAGTAAAATTTAGATTAAAAAAAAATAATAATGATACGATTTTACTTCAAAACTTCTCAAGGGCATCGTTTGTGTTTCTGAGTTCTTATCCATACTCTCCTCTCCTATATATTTATTTTCACAACTAGAAATGTAAAGTTATACATAGATCTGCCATGCTACTGCTGCTGCTAAGCCGCTTCAGTCGTGTTCGACTCTGTGCGACCCCGTAGACGGCAGCCCACCAGGCTCCCCCGTCCCTGGGATTCTCCAGGCAAGAACACTGGAGTGGGTTGCCATTTCCTTCTCCAGTGCATGAAAGTGAAAAGTGAAAGTGAAGTCGCTCAGTCATGTCCAACTCTTTGCGACCCCATGGACTGTAGACTACCAGGCTCTTCCGTCCATGGGATTTTCCAGGCAAGAGTACTGGAGTGGGGTACCATCGCCTTCTCCAAGATCTGCCATGAGGCATGAAATTTTTCATTTCAGAGAATTACCAAATTTTAGAATGAAAATGGGTCCCATTTTCATAAGTACTCTGAATAAGTACTTATGCACTTATCAGTACTGGGTAAGGACTCTGAGGCTCAGCGCAACTAACACAAGAAGTGTCACAGCCAGGGCAAGAACCAAGGTCCCGTTGGCCCAAATCTGGGATCCTTTCCTTCAACAGATCTCATAGACAGAATTTAATCATCCCGGACCTACTTTAGTTTTAATATCCTGTACTGAATCATAGCCCTTAGCATTTGTACCACTGGAATCTCTTTCCTTCCCTTTCCTTCAACAACAGAATGTTTCTCACCTATTGTAACCAAGGATCCCTAAGATCATTCTGTATATGGGTATTTGAAAAGATTGAGGATGAGTATTTGAAAAGATTGAAGGGGGAGTCCTAAAAGGAATTCATCTCTTCCTCTCTCAAGCCCTGAGCCAAGACGAGAGACAAAGAGTAGATAGGAACACAAATACCATTACCGGTCAAGTTGATGCTGAAGAATGTGGTCCATATTTGTGGATAAAAAGGTTTCCAGATACTGACCACACCTCCACTTCAGACACACATGAAGAATTAGCAGATAAGCCCGAGCTGGACCACCAGGAGGGGTCTGTTCTTGAAACACTACAACCTGGAGGAGAAGCAGCAGCAGGCAAGCCAGCCCAGAAGGGAGACTGACAGGGCTATGTCTACATAGCTGCCTCTTTCCAAACTCAAATAGCAGAGTCTTTGCCTGATGAAGAGGAAGTGAGAAGGCCCCAGAGAAATAAATATGCAAACTCCACTGCCTTGCTTAATTTAAATGAGAAGAAAAACACCATTCAAAGTTGAGTTTTTAGTGATTGACAAGATAAGAACAACCCAAATCCAGTGCAGTTCTCATTTTCACCTTGATCCTAGTAGCTACCTGACTTTCATATTAACATGTATAGTCCTGATTCTGACACTGTCGAATGTCTGTGAGTCCATCTGCAGAGAACACCTCGCTCTAAGCAGCTCAAAATGTTTTTCAGGTTTTGTGTGATGCCCATCCTTCCTGGACTTCTTTCTGGGCAACTGATGGAACCTAATACATTTGAAGACACAAATGCAAAGTGAATTTACATTCTTTGTGTGTTTTTTTTTTTTTTTTTAATTTATGCTTTCAACACAAAGATTCTCTTTTTGGATCGGATTCTCATACTTCTCTGCTAAGCAAATTTTGGCTGCCTTGCAGCCGTGAACTCGGGATGACATCGGCGCATTCTCATCCTGGTGGGAAGGCTGGATTCAGGCTCAGAAAGGAGGGGGAGCAGCATAAGGCAGTGAGCAAAAATACTCAACCGGGACCCGGGAGGCACAGGGGGCCCCGGGTAACACTCTGGGCCTCACTGCCTCTTCTAAGAGTGGCATCGGGCTGGCTGGACAGTCAGCCTCTTCTCATTGAATGAAAATGGAATGGAAAATCACAGGGGCTGAGCTGCAGGAATACTCACGGATTTCACAGTTTGCTCCCACCCAGCCATGTGGGCAGTGGCAGGTGTAACCATTGGGCTGGTCCAGGCAGGTGCCGGCGTGATGGCAGGGGTTACTGTCACATTCATTGATATCGATGTCACACTCTTCCCCTAAGGAGATAAAGGAAAGCAGCAGTGAGCCAGCTAGCTGCCCCAGTGCCTCTGACCCCCGTCAATTCTCTAGCTCAGCAAAGATCTATGGCTAGGTTCACGCTCTCCATGGACTTCCCAGGTGGCGCTAGTGGTAAAGAGCCCGCCTGCCAATGCAGGAGACATAAGAGATATGGGTTTGATCCCTGAGTTGGGAAGATCCCCTGGAGGAGGGCAGGGCAACCCACTCCAGTATTGTTGCCTGGAGAATCCCATGGACAGAAGAGCCTGGTGGGCTACGGTTCATAGGGTCGCACAGAGCTGGGCACTACTGATATGATGGAGCACACATGCTCGCCTGCATTGCACCCCAACTGGCTGTTTTCATGAAGTTCCAGAAGTCTCCCAGAAGTCCAGACAAGACACCCTTCACTCAAGCAAAACTTAAAAAGGAAAAGAAACGGTGCCAGTAGAAAGAATCTCCTTTAATCTATCAAATTCGTGATCTGAAGCTGATTCCCATGTCTGAACAATCCTTTCATGGTTTATGGGAGAAACAAACCTGGGTTCCTGATTTTATTAAAGAAATCATTTTGTTTTAGATGGAATCAGCTGAATCTTCTTATTTGTTTTTCTGAGTTCCAGAAAGCCAAAAAACTCACAGTTTATGATTTTTTTTTTTTTTCTGCCAAGTGTTTGACTGTGCGTGTCTGGACATCTGACTATTTTCTGGATAATTCTAGGGCACAGCTGCGTGCCTCGCCTGAGTCAGGAATACAAATGCAATCTCCTTTCCAAACCCTGGGATACGCTTCAGGGAGAGCATCAAGCCCACCTAAGGAAAGACAGCTGTGCTCTCTCGGGGGAGCCCAGGCTTTAACCCATCTTCCCTGGGAACAGTGCCCGAGGGGAGCTCACCACTGCTTGGGTCCATCCATAATGAAAATCGTGACCTGGGCTCTTCATGTTGCTCCTCCCAACATCTGGAGGCATCCTTACCCCTCTCAGAGAAAGCCTGGTTTAAACTAACAAACCAGAACGGGGGCTGATGTCACTGTGGTCAAAAGGCCAACTTACAAGCAATAGCTTGTTATTAGAAGTTACCAATATGAGGCCATCTTCGTGTGATTTAAAGCCAAACCATGAGTCAACACTAAATGAGTACACCTCTAGAAGAAGTGACATCAAAACTGAATACAGGATACTTCAAATTGAGGTAGTTACTTAAAGGTTTGAAAACGAGAAAAGCCAAGCGTTTTTTTTTAGAAACCTCTTGCTATCTTTTTTTTAAAAAATGTTTTATTTTGTATTGAAGTATAGCCGATTAACAATGTTGTGACAGTTTCAGGTGGATAGCAAAGGGACTCACCCATACATATACATATATCCATTCTTTCCCAAACTCCCCTCCCATCCAGATTGACAGATAACATTGCACAGAATTCCTTGTGCTATATATATAGTAGGTTCCTGTTGGTTATTCATTTTAAACATAGCAGTGTGTACATGTCAATCGCAAGCTCCCTAAATATACCTCCATTTGCTGAGATAAATGAAAAAGGTGATATTAAAAAAAAAATCTCTGAGCACTGCTATCATCATAACTAAAGCAAAGGAGCAAAATCAAATATTTTGTCAATCTTCAAAGGCAATGGCTCAGATGCATTTGGGTAATTGCTTCCAGGCTTATTTAATTAGTGTTAAAGTGCTTTTCTATCTGCCATGGGTTTACCTTGCATTTATAAAACCACCATATGTCGCTCACAGACCATTTTAGAGGCAGAATCTCAAACCAAAATAGTTCATGTCTGTTTCATTTCACACTTTTTTCACACCTGGCATCTATTTTTAAAGTAAAATCTGTCAAATGAAACATTTACTACGTCCAGGTCCTACTAGGTTGAGTATAATTCAGCAGTGTCTAAGTGAACTTGTTTCCTGCAATAAATAGTCATTTATGTCAATAGGAAAGACATGAAATTGATTGCCTCTTACTAACCTATTTCAAAGGTTGTCTTGCTATTAATGGGGCAATCACTCTGACTGGAAAAGCACATAGACTAAACTTACAAATGGCATTACATGGTATAGACTAGTTGAAGAGACATATAAACAAGAACGTGCTGAGAAACAATAAAAGGATGAAATCAAAGGCCCTGACAAATATACACATCAGTACTGCTTTCCATCCATTTAGCAAGACAAGCTTAACTGAGGTATTTACTAAACAATAGCTTTCTTTCCCTGGCTATCTGAATCCTGCAAATTCTGAAATAAGATGTTTTGCCACCTTTGCACCAATAGCTACAGAAATGACCTGACTTCTCCCTACTTCCACAGCCTGAAAGTGAAAGTGTTAGTCACTGAAAGATCAGTCCTGTCCAACTCTTTACGACCCCATGGTCTGTAACCCACCAGGTCCCTCTGTCCGTGGGATTCTCCATGAGAGAACACTGGAATAGGTTGCTAGCCTAGCAAAACTCAAAAGTCCCACTCTGCTCCAGAAGTTTAACATCAGGGTCAAACCTTTCTAATTCCCTAAGTTCTGGGCAGTCCTAGAGCTGTCAGTCCAGTCCTGCTCAGATCCAGAGAGCTTTCCTGGGGAGATAAATGCCAAGTTCAGGTCCAGAGCAGCCCTAATGCAAGTTTTGGCTCTTGGAGCTCCAAGTGGCTCTAAAATCATGAGAAAAGTCCAAGATCCGCAGGTTTATCTCTTCTTAGCACTCACTAATTTGGAAGGACTTGGTAGGAATAGAGAATGGCAGGGGGAAATAGGATTAACTTATTCTATAGACATTTATCAACTCTCTAAGACCCAGGAACCAAAGAACCAGGACCCAGAGAGAATTCCAAACCTATCCCAATCTGGTTTTCATCACCACCATGTTCTTAGAGCTATACTTGGGGTTCAGTGACATTAGTTTATTATAAAACTCCATGCCAGTCGGGAGCCCAAATAGCCAGCAGCTGTTTCCACAGCATAGGTACTCAGGAAGAATCTCAGAGCAGTTCACAGTACAAAGATGCTAAGCCACTTCAGTCGTGTCCGACTCTGTGTGACCCCATAGACGGCAGCCCTCCAGGCTCCCCCGTCCCTGGGATTTTCCAGGCAAGAACACTGGAGTGGGTTGCCATTTCCTTCTCCAATGCATCAAAGCGAAAAGTGAAAGGGAAGTCGCTCGGTCGTGTCCGACTCTTCGCGACCCCATGGACTGCAGCCTACCAGGCTCCTCCATCCAAGGGATTTTCCAGGCAAGAGTACTGGAGTGGGGTGCCATCGCCTTCTCCGCAGTACAAAGATACCTTTAGATTTACTCCACTGGCCTATCTTACATGAACATGCCAACATTTCTGCTTGAATTGTTATCCTTTAATTGGCTACAGCTGAGATCTTCATAGTGTTACATGCTTGGGGTAGGAATATGTGGTGATTCTGATGGTGGAGCCACTCAGGGAAAATTTCACCCAGGAGAAATTCAAAGATGACTGCTCTTTTGCCTTAGAGTAATAATGCACTTTGTTATTAGTCTTATTCAAAGCATGTGAAGATTTATTACAAATAATGGGCTTCCCAGGTGGTGCTGGTGAAGAATCTGCCTGCCAATACAGGAGACACAAGAGACATGGGTTAGATCCCTGGGTCTGGAAGATGCCCTGGAGGAGGGCATGGCACCCTGTTCCAATATTCTTGCCTGGAAAATTCCTGGGCAGAGAAGCCTGGTGGGCTACAGTCCATGGGGCCACAAAGAGTCAGACATGACTGAGCAACTGAGCACATAGGGAGTAAATGGAATTTCATTTATGTTTCTTTGTATTAGGAGTACTATATTTTTATGTACATTTCAACACCTCACCATTCTATCTCCAAGCAATATGCATTCTAACTTATTTTAGTAGAAGAGTCTTCAGTACATTATATCATCTTTCTCTACTCATGGTTTACTTAATAAATCTTATTGCTTTTGCTGGCTTGAGCCAGATTACTTTTTTCTTGAGTTGCTTACTTTTTTTATTTGAGTGGGGAAAATCAATTACTTTTAAATCATCATTGTGCTTGAATAACATTTGCAAAGAGAACATGAAATGAAATTTCTACTTGACTAAGGCTGGAAATCAGAGTCTGAGCTTTAAATCTTTTCCAATTGCTTTTCAATCTACTACTTTCTAAGAGGCAATCTGTATAGTAGGTATCACTTTTGGTAGTATTTATGCAAATTTACAAGTGTACTATTTAAATCTGTATGCTTCCCTTGGATAAATTAAAATGAGAAAGATAAGAAATCAAAAGTCACTGCTGTCAGTAAATCCCTGGGTTAATAGAGCCTCCACTGAATATATCAATGAAAGTTATTATAATCATAATATCTAATATTATAAAATTTCAGCCTACTATGTGCCAGGCACTGGAATGGGTGCTTTAACTATAACCCTTTCACACTTGCTGCTGCTAAGTTACTTCAGCCATGTCCGACTCTGTGCGACCCCATAGATGGCAGCCCACCAGGCTCCCCCGTCCCTGGGATTCTCCAGTCAAGAATACTGGAGTGAGTTGCCATTCCCTTCTCCAATGCATGAAAGTGAAAAGTGAAAGTGAAGTCACTCAGTCATGTCCGACTCTTAGCGACCCCATGGACTGCAGCCTACCAGGCTCCTCCGCCCATGGGATTTTCCAGGCAAGAGTACTAGAGTGGGGTGCCATTGCCTTCTCCACCTTCATACTGTACAACCTTTTATTTCAGATGAAATGAATCTAAATAATTACTTGGAACTTCTACAATGATGGAGTAACTGGAACCTGACTTGCCTTCCCACTGTAAATAACTAAAAAAGTAAACAAAACATATATATACATTTTAAAAAAACCTTTAAAACATTAGACAACAGGCAGTGCCTAACTGATTGCTGAGAGAGAGAAAGAAAACAGCAGAGTACCAACAACATCCTGGCTTTCTGCCTGGAACCAATTTAGAACACAGTGGTTTTGCTGAACTGAGGGGCCTAATTGGAATTTGGAGCAGCTCAAGCTTCAGGGGTGGTGCTAGTGGTAAAGAATCCACCTGCCAATGCAGGAGGCATACGAGACATGGATTCAACCCCTAGGCTGGGAGATCCCCTGGAGAAGGGCACGGCAACCCATGCCAGTATTCTTCCCTGGAGAATCTCATGGCCAGAGGAGCCTGGTGGGCTACAGCCCACAGGGTAGCAAAGAGTTGGACATGATTGAAAGGACTTAGCATGCAGGTAGAGAGTCCCTTGGACTGCAAGGAGATCCAATCAGTCCATCCTAAAGGAGATTAGTCCTGGGTGTTCATTGGAAGGACTGATGTTGAAGCTGAAACTCCAATACTTTGACCACCTGATGCAAAGAGCTGACTCATTTGAAAAGACCCTGATGCTGGGAAAAATTGAGGGCAGGAGAAGGGGACAACAGAGGATGAGACGATTGGATGGCATCACTGACTCAATGGACATGGGTTTGGTTGAACTCCAGGAGTTCGTGATGGACATGGAGGCCTGGCATTCTGCGGTTCATGGGGTCGCAAGGAGTCGGACACAACTGAGCGACTGAACTGACTGAGCTATAATTTGTAGGAAGACCACCACAGAAGATAGAGCCACACAGAAAAGGAGCACCAGAGATACGCTGCAGCCCTTGAGTTTGTTGTTGAATACTGTGCCTGAGTCGGTTGGAATGCCACAGGCAGAGCAAAGGGGAGGAAAGATGAACAGTGCCCACAGCTCACAGAGACTGGGAAGTATTTAAAACTTTCACAAGTTGGAATCCGGACATTTCACTGACCTCCCCACCACCCCTGCCCTGGGCATTCATAGAGGAAAAGGTCACATCTAAGTAGCAGGATAGAATTATCTCTACTGTAAATGCTACTAGAGTTTCACCTTCCAAAATACAAAACAAACCTTGAAAGAATCAATCAGGTCAGCGAGTAACTTACCTACTTGCCACAAAGAAGGCCTGCACTTTTTAAAGAAATTCAGTTACTTAAAAACTTAACTCACAATGACCAGCAGTCAAACAAAAAAAATACCAGATGAGCAAAAAAAAAGCAGGAGTATGGGATCCATATCCAGAAGGAAAGTCAGTCAAAATTCAGAGATCCAGAAATATCAGCAACAGATGATGATGAATAAATAAGAAATTTGTTCAAAATGTGAAGGGAAATCATGGGAAAGATGAGGATAAAAAGGGAAGATATAAAAAAAAGTGAACGGAACTTCTAAATATAAAAATGTCAAAGACAATATTAATAACAAGAGAAAACTACAAATATGCCTCATGAATATGGGCACAAAAATTCTGAACAAAATATTAAAGGACAGGATTCAGCGATATAGAAAAGAATTGTACACTATGACAAAATGGTGTTTATTCTAGAGAGACAAGAAATTAATTCAATGTTTGAGAATCAATCAATATAAGCCATCATATTAATAGGTTAAAGAAGAAAAATCATATGATAACATCAATTGATGCAGAAAAAGCATTTGGAAAAATTCAATAGCTATTCATAACTAAAGTTATCAGCAAAGAAGGAATAGAGAGTAACTGTCTCAACTTGATAGAAATAAATCTAAAAAATCTATAGCTAACATTATACTTGGGACTTCCCAAGTGACACAGTGATAAAGAATCAGCCTGCCAATGCAGGAGACATGGGTTTGATCTCTGGCTCAAGAAGATCCCCTGAAGAAGGATATGGCAAGCCATTCCAGGATTCTTGCCTGGGAGATTCCATGGGCAGTGGAGCCTGCAGGCTTCAATCCATGGGGCTGCAAAGAGCTGGACATGACTGAGTGATGGAACATGCACGGTAGTAAAGATGGAGTTGTAACAGCAGAGGAATGGAGACAGATCAATGAGACAGAAGGGAGAATCCATGCAAATATGACCAACCAATTTTTGACAAAGGTTTAGAAGCAGTTCTATTTAGGAAAGGCAGCCTTTTCAAAACATGGTGCTTGAGAACTGTACTTCTATAGGAAAAATAAAAGCAAGCCCTCTAGTTGGAAGATCCCAGAAAAGAATGCAGACTGTGAAAAAAATAATCCAAGAGTATTTACAAATGTATGACACAAAGCTCACTGAGGGGTGAGGGGCAGTGCTGACCTAAGTAACCTTGGGATGGGCAGAGCTGGTAGGACCAAAGGCCAAAGGAGCCAGACACCAGAGCTGTACTCTCTAGTGTCCCACAAGGACACAAGCTTTAGAATTCTGATACTGCTCTGCATGCACACAGGAATTAAACAAGTAAAACAATGTTGGATGGTACCAGCCAGGAATCTTGCTGTTGGTGTGGGAATTTCCAGATAAACAAGAGAGAAGACTGGAACGATCCATGTAGTAATGGAGTAGAGTTGGAGAAATTAGTATAAATTCATGTTTAGCTTAATTCAGATATAGATGGCTATGCAAAACTCAGCAGTGGCCACAGGACTGGAAAAGGTCAGTTTTCATTCCAATCTCAAAGAAAGGCAATGTCAAAGAATGCTCAAACTACTGCACAATTGTTCTCATCTCACATGTTAGTAAAGTAATGCTCAAAATTCTCCAAGCCAGGCTTCAGTAATACATGAACTACGAACTTCCAGATATTCAAGCTGGTTTTAGAAAAGGCAGAGGAACCAGAGATCAAATTGCCAACATATGCTGGATCATGGGAAAAGCAAGAGAGATCCAGAAAAACATCTATTTCTGCTTTATTGACTATGCCAAAGCCCATAACTGTGTGGATCACAATAAACTGTGGAAAATTCTGAAGGAGATGGGAATACCGACCACTTGACCTGCCTCTTCAGAAACCTGTATGCAGGTCATGAAGCAACAGTTAGAACTGGAAATGGAACAACAGACTGTTGTTCCAATAAACTGTAGTTCCTAATAGGAAAAGGAGTAGGCCAAGGCTGTATATTATCACCTTGCTTATTTAACTTATATGCAGGGTACATCATGGGAAAGGTTGGGCTGAAAGAAGCACAAGCTGAAATCAAAATCACCAGGAGAAATATCAATAACCTCAGATATGCAGATGACACCACCCTTATGGCAGAAAGTGAAGAGGAACTAAAAAGCCTCTTGATGAAAGTGAAAGAGGAGAGTGAGAAAGTTGGCTTAAAGCTCAACATTCAGAAAACTAAGATCACGGCATCCGGTCCCATCACTTCATGGCAAATAGATGGGGAAACAGTGGAAACAGTGGCTGACTTTATTTTTCTGGGCTCCAAAATCACTGCAGATGGTGATTGCAGCCATGAAATTAAAGACACTCCTTGGAAGGAAAGTTATGGCCAACCTAGACAACATATTAAAAACCAGGGACATTACTTTGCCAACAAAAGTCCATCTAGTCAAGTCTATGGTTTTTCCAGTAGTCATGTTTGGATGTGAGAGAGTTGGATTATAAAGAAAGCTGAGCACCGAAGAACTGAGGCTTTTGAACTGTGGTGTTGGAGAAGACTCTTGAGAGTCCCTTGGACTGCAAGGAGATCCAACCAGTCCATCCTAAGGGAGATCAGTCCTGGGTGTTCATTGGAAGGACTGATGTTGAAACTGAAATTCCAATACTTTGGCCACCTGATGCGAAGAGCTGACTCATTTGAAAAGACCCTGATGCTGAGAAAGATTGAAGACAGGAGGAGAAGGAGACGACAGATCATGAGATGGTTGGATGGCATCACTGACTCAATGGACATGAATCTCGGTGAACTCCAGGAGTTGGTGATGGACAGGGAGGCCTGGCGTTCTGCAGTTCATGGGGTCACAAAGAGTCGGACGCAACTGAGCGACTGAACTGAATTAACTGGACTAAATGCAATGGCAATATTTATAAATATATGGGTTAGTATACAGATGCATTCACTTGCTATGTCAGCTGAGAAGATCTAGAAGCAAAGGCATGTCTGGAATATCGAGCACAGCTTGAGGCCAGATCTTGGTTTCCAGTACCATTCTGCAATAAAAGGAACCATTCTCCTTGGAGAGATGGCTGATTCTAAGACTGGAGCAAGAAATATACAAGATAAGACTAGGGTATCTTCACTGCCAGCATATAAAACACACACAACCACCACCAACACAACAACGGAGTATGTTCATCGTCCGGGGACAATAGGAGCCAAATGAAAGAATTCCCAATGTCCAAATCTGGAACATTCTGAGAAACAAAATAAATAAAAATGTTCTGAATTTAACTCAAAATATAAAATAAATATCCATAACGTCACACTGATAGAAACAAATGTGGCAAAACAGACAAATCTCTCCTACAGAAGAATTTCACATAGTTTATGTAGCAACTTTTCCTTCAAAGAGGTTGGTATAACGCCCTATTCCTTCAGTGTGGTCCTTTCAAAGAGTAAAATATGCAAAGAGTGGGGAAGAATAACATTACAGAGGAAAAACTTGATAAACACTATCTCAGCTAAGTGATCAAGGTCAACGTCAGTGGTCAGAAATCATACTGATAGTATGTAGCCTTGATATGTGGGATGTGATTAGAAAGTCAACAAAGGACATGCAGGGATACTTGGCCAAAGAGTAAGCGTAGGTGTAAAATAATCACACAAAAAGGTGTCCAGCATCATTTATCATTCGTGTTTGCATCAGTCACTCAGGCATATCTGACTCTCTGCAATCCCACAGACTGTAGCCCGCCAGGTGCCTCTGTCCATGGGAGAGTTCAGGAAAGAATAGTGGAGTGGGATGTCATTTTCCTATCTTCCTGACCCAGGGATCAAACCCACTTCCTGTGTCTCCTGCACTGTAGGCAAATTCTTTATCTGCTGAGCCATCAGGGAAGCCCATATTTATCATTAGGGAATTCAAATTAAAACCACAAGACATCACTAAACACATATCAAAATGGCTAAAATAAAAAATGAAGGCAATAGCAAATGCTGGCAAGGAGAGAGATAAACTGGATTATTATGCATGGTTAATGGGAATGAAAAAATGGTTAAGCCACTCTGGAAATATTATGACATCTTTTTTTTTTTGTTTTTTGAAAAGTCTGCATAAACTACTAAATGACTCAGCACTTGAATTCCTGGGCAAATGTTACAGAAAAAAGTGAAAACTTATATTCACACAAAAAAACTGTAAATGAAGATTTACAGCAGCTTTCTTTGTAATAGCTCAAAATTGGAAGGAACCCAGATTTCTTTCAACAGGTGAATAGCTAAACAAACTGTGGAGTATTCATACCATAGAAGGCAGATGAGCAATAAAAAGGAAGACACTTGATACACGCAATGATCTGGATGGATTGCCAGAGAATTATGCTGAGTGAAAAAAAACTTGAAAGGTTACATGCTATATGATTCCATGCAGAAAATATTTTTGAAATACCAAAGTTATAAAGATGCAGAATAGATTAGCACTTTCTAGGGATTAAGGAAATTTTCCTGGAGTGGACAAGAAATGGGCATGGCTATCGAAGGACAGCATAAGGAATCCTTGTGATGGAAATGGTCTGGACCTTGACTGTGTCAGTGTCAGTAACCTGGGAAAGACACTGTACTGTAGTTTTACAACATGTTGTCACTGAGGGTAAATTGTACACTGGATCCCTCTGTATTATTTACTGAAACTGTTCACGAAGTCTGAAGTTTCAATTATCTCAAAATAAAAACTTTAATTTTGAAAAATCAGCCAAAGGGATAAAAAAAGACATACAGATAGTCAATCATTTCCTTAAAAAATGTGCTAATGAATTCTGTTAGTTAAGTTGCTAGGATAGCTTCGTACTCATATGGGGAAAAAATAAACTTCCATCCTTAAGTTACACCATACCCACAAAAAATTAACTCAAGACCTAAACGTAAAAGCAAAATCTATTTTTAAAATTCTAGAAGAAAACATTGGGCAAAATGCCATCATAAGGTAGGCAAAGAAAGAATAAACCAAAAGAGAAAAAAATTGATAAATTAGAGATTACCAAAAAAAAAAAAAAAGCACTTGCTCCTCACCAAAAAAAAAAAAACCATTAAGAATGTATGGTAGGTGCTCACTTCAGCAGCACATATAGTAAAAAAATTAGACCCATACAGAGAAAATGAAGGACCTAAGCCACCCTATTTTGTTAAAAAAGACTCCATTTCTGAGGAAAGAGTCTTTGAAAACCCCCTCACCGCACCCCACCACCTGTGAGCTAATCAGAAACCAGATTAGGATCTCCTGACTTTACCTACAGGACTTATGACCTGCCTGGGAAATTCAAATTAAGCAATTAAGCCCGGGAAATGGGAACCAATCAGAACCCAACACCTAACCAACTAGCCGTCTACCCTATATAAGCAATGAAACCCAGAGTTCGAGGCTCCTCCCTACAGCCGCTGCATCAGTGTCGGTGGGAGCTCCAGCTCGAGCTTGGCAATAAAGACTCTCTTGCTTTTGCATCGGATACTGGCTCCCTGGTGGTCATTGGGAGATTTCGCGACTTGGACATAACAAAAATAGCGTGGCTCCTGAGCAAGAATGACATACAAATTCATAAAGTGTTCCATATTTTTGCTATATGGCTCAAGAAACTCAAACAGGGGCTCTGTATCAACCTAGAGGATTGGGATGGGGAGGGAGACAGGAAGGAGTTTCAAAAGGGAGGAGATATATGTATACCTATGGCTGATTCATGTTGAGGTTTGACAGAAAACAGCAAAATTCTGTAAAGCAATTATCCTTCAACAAAAAATAAATTAATTTTAAAAAAGTATATGGATGGATGTACTGCTGGGAAAAAAATAAAGAATGAATGGTCAAGCCAAATATTCATCTGACAAAGGATCTGTATCTAGAATATGCAAATTACCCTAACAGCTCAATGATATGACAAACATTCAATTTTTAAAAACTGGGCAAAAAATTGGAAGACCTTCCCTTCACAAGGGAAGACATATGAAAGTAAAAAGTGAAAGTAGTTTCTCAGTCGTGTCCAACTCTTTGTGACCCCATGGACTGTAGCCCACCAGGCTCCTCTGTCCTTGGGATTAATCAGGCAAGAATACTGGAGTGGGTAGCCATTTCCTTCTCCAGGGGATCTTCCCGACCCAGGTATTGAACCCATGTCTCCTGAACTGCAGGCAGATTCTTTACCATCTGAGCCACCAGGGAAGCTGAAAGACATCTGAAGGATCAGTAATTACATGAAAGATGCTCAACATCAAAGAAAGGCAAGTTAAAATCTCAGTAAGAATAAAGCACTGATGACATTTGCCTGTGAAAATGAGCTGGAAATTACAGAATATTCTCCTGTGAACTGAAAGACAAATACTGAAAAGTAGCTGAAAAATGTTGAAGAATGACTACGGCTGAGTAAAAACAGGCATTTGTTATTTTCAAAGACCAGTTAGAGTGATGTTTGAGCCTACTTCAATCGGAAGAGTCCTCCTGGTTGCTGTGATCACAGTAAGAACGATAAGAAAGGCCTGCTGCTGCTGCTGCTAAGTCGTGTCAGTCGTGCCCGACTCTGTGCGACCCCACAGACGGCCTCCCACCAGGCTCCCCCGTCCCTGGGATTCTCCAGGCAAGAACCCTAGAGTGGGTTGCCATTTCCTTTTCCAATGCATGAAAGTGAAAACTGAAAGTGAAGTCGCTCAGTCATGTCCGACTCTTAGCGACCCCATGGACTGCAGTCTACCAGGCTCCTCCATCCATGGGATTTTCCAGGCAAGAGTACTGGAGTGGGGTGCCATTGTCTTCTCCGAAGGCCTAGGGGTGGACTTTCCACCTAGAACATAAGTCGGACATGATGTAGCAACTAAACAGCAACCAAAAGGTGTATGGCCAGTAGGGGAGGCAGAGGGGGTTGAGAGGCAGGAGACACACAGGAAGAACATTACTGAGAAGAAGAGCAGGACACTGCTGTTCGGGAATCAAGCAGGCAAAGGGGCCCAGGACAAGCCTGGAGAGACTGGATGCAGCCAAACCTCCCAGGTCTTGATGATCCAGTTAAAAGTCTTAAAGACAATGATATGCCAGTAGGTGATTTTAAGTAGGGAGAGACAAAGATTAGATTTTCATTTAAAAGGTCTCTGTAGCAGATTCATGTTGATGTACAGCAAAACCAATACAATATTGTAAAGTAATTAAAAAATAAATAAAATAAAAGGTCTCTTCAGAGCTTCCCTAGTGGCTCAGTGGAAAAACAATCCACCTGCCAACGCAGGAGATGCAGGTTTGATTCCTGGGTTGGGAAGAACCCCTGGAGAAGGAAATGGAAATTCACTCCAGTATTCTTGCCTGAAAAAAAAAATCCCATGAACAGAGGAGGCTGGCAGGCTACAGTCCATGAGATCACAAAGACTTGGACACTACTTAGTTACTAACATTTTCATTTTCAAGGAAATAAAAGCTTCTTTGCACTCTGGATAGGAGTAAATATTGGTACAAGGTTTCTTCCTGGAGAGCAATATGGAAATAAGTATGTTTTCTCCTGGATCCTGGGATTCCATTCCTAGGAAATTAGCTCAAAGAAATAATCATACAAGTTTACAAAAACACGCATGCAAGAATATTCACTGTAATATTGTTTACAATAGGGAAAATTTCCATCTCCCCAAAAGTTGAATTGAGCATGGGTTATAAAAAGAATCCTGACATATCATGGACTGGATGACAGGACAGCCAATAAAAATGATAAACAGAAGCATATTCCTTAATGTGAAAGTACCATTTATGAAATACACATATCTTTAAGCGAAAAATAGTATGAACAGTATGATTCCTTTTATGTTCAAATATATGCATTTACAGGCTTTCTCGGTGGCTCTGCGGTAAAAAATCTGCCTGCAATGCAGGAACTACAGAAGATGTGGGTTTGATCCCTGGGTTAGGAAGATTCCCTGGAGGAGGGCATGGCAACCCACTCCAATATTCTTGCCTGGAGAATCTCATGGACAGAGGAGCCTGGTGGCCACAGTCCATAGGGTCGAAAAGAGTTGGATATGACTGAAGCAACTTAGCAGGCACGCACATATGCATTTACGCTACACACTGTATCTTAAACACAAACAAACCTTCAGGAAAACCCCTGGATATATGTAACAAAATGTTAACAATGGCTGTCTCCTAGTAGCACAGTTTTAAGTGGTGGGTTTTTTTTTTCCTCTATGGCACTGTATTTTCTCATTTTTCTTCCAAGCTTTTTATCATTTGTGGGATATAGATGTCTAGGGGGGGAAATGGAATGCTTCCCCAATATTATCTTTGCATTTATTGATGAGAACAAATGTCCTTGCATGTTTATAAACCGGTCAGAAACAAAACCACCTACAGATAATTTTCTGAGTGAGCCCACTTCTCAGTCCCAGGAAAAGCCAAAAGGAAAACAAAGGATGTGACACAGATAAACAGAAGGAAGATCAGAGGTCACTCCTCCTGATCTTGACTGTTGGCATCTTCCCCAGAAGCACAAATGAGGCTCCCCAGGGATGGACTGGGGGTCCAGGTTCTGTGGAATTCTTCAGGGTTGGGGAGGTGGCCACTGTGGCTTAGCAGGGAGAAGTGAGCATGCAAGGCACTCTCCAGCCAATGATAACGTATTTCCAGAAACTTTAGTGCCCACCTTTTTCTGTCTGCCCCCTGTATATTAACCTTTCCCAACCTGCAAGCCAGCGTGACCCTGACACTATTGTTGGCTGAGCGAGTGCTCAAAACAAAGACCTGACCTACGCTCTGTATCTCCGCACTCCTGTGCTCCGTTAACAAAGCAAAGGATGGCATCTCCACTACCCACATGATTTTCAACTTCTTTTGAGAATCTGATGAAAATTTAAGAACTTCCCCCTCAGTATTTACACATGCATATGACATTCCACATCTGTTTGGGGTGTTTACAACCCCCTGAGATCTTTGAGGGGTGACTTCGAAGAGCCCTCGTTAGGCTTGTTCCCCTTGCCCACAGTGATTTCCCACTCAGCCCAGGGGCCTCCGAGCTCCTCTTGATCCCAGCCCTGTCCTCCCCACCTATTCGTCCATCAGATGTTTTCTCCCCCATCCACTCCCTCTGCCCACACCTCTCCTGTCCTCATTTTCACTACTAATTCAAGATCTCCCCCTAACCGCCTCCACCATCTCTCCACTATGCAAAATCCAGATGTTCAGTTCAGTTCAGTTCAGTCACTCAGTCGTGTCTGACTCTGCGACCCCATGAATCGCAGCACACCAGGCCTCCCTGTCCATCACCAACTCCTGGAGTTCACTCAGATTCATGTCCATTGAGTCCGTGATGCCATCCAGCCATCTCATCCTCGGTCGTCCCCTTCTCCTCCTGCCCCCAATCCCTCCCAGCAGCAGGGTCTTTTCCAATGAGTCAACTCTTCGCATGAGGTGGCCAAAGTACTGGAGCTTCAGTTTTAGCATCATTCCTTCCAAAGAAATCCCAGGGTTGATCTCCCTCAGAATGGACTGGTTGGATCTCCTTGCAGTCGAAGGGACTCTCAAGACTCTTCCCCAACACCACAGTTCAAAAGCATCAATTCTTCGGCGCTCAGCCTTCTTCACAGTCCAACTCTCACATCCATACATGACCACAGGAAAAACCATAGCCTTGACTAGACAGACCTTAGTCAGCAAATGTCTCTGCTTTTCAATATACTATCTAGGTTGGTCATAACTTTTCTTCCAAGGAGTAAGCGTCTTTTAATTTCATGGCTGCAGTCACCATCTGCAGTGATTTTGGAGCCCAAAAGAATAAAGTCTGACACTGTTTCTACTGTTTCCCCATCTATTTCCCATGAAGTGATGGGGCCAGATGCCATGATCTTTGTTTTCTGAATGTTGAGCTTTAAGCCAACTTTTTCACTCTCCTCTTTCACTTTCATCAAGAGGCTTTTTAGCTCCTCTTCATCGGGTGGTGTCATCTGCATATCTGAGGTTATTGATATTTCTCCCAGCAATCTTGATTCCAGCTTGTGTTTCTTCCAGTCCAGCGTTTCTCATGATGTACTCTGCATAGAAGTTAAATAAGCAGGGTGACAATATACAGCCTTGACGTACTCCTTTTCCTATTTGGAACCCGTATTTTTCACTCTCCTCTTTCACTTTCAACAAGAGGCTCTTTAGGTCCTCTTCACTTTCTGCCATAAGGGTGGTGTCATCTGCATATCTAAGGTTATTGATATTTCTCCCAGCAATCTTGATTCCAGCTTGTGTTTCTTCCAGTCCAGCGTTTCTCATGATGTACTCTGCATATAAGTTAAATAAGCAGGGTGCCAATATACAGCCTTGACGTCCTCCTTTTCCTATTTGGAACCAGTCTGTTGTTCCATGTCCAGTTCTAACTGTTGCTTCCTGACCCGCCTACAGATTTCTCAAGAGGCAGGTCAGGTGGTCTGATATTCCCATCTCTCTCAGAATTTTCCACAGTTTATTGTGATCCACACAGTCAAAGGCTTTGGCATAGTCAATAAAGCAGAAATAGATGTTTTTCTGGAACTCTTTTGCTTTTTCCATGATCCAGCAGATGTTGGCAACTTGATCTCTGGTATGCACAGTAGCCCATCAGAGCATCACCCAAAGTTAGAAACTGAGCAAGGACACCACAAACACACACACACACACATGTGCACACACACAAACACACACATAAGAGTAGCTATTTATTGACTTACTTAAATGAGTTGGGATGATATGATTTAAGACCGGATATGTATGTTTAACTAGATCCTCAGGTGGCGCTAGTGGTAAAGAACCCACCTGCCAATACAGATGTGGGATGCGAATTTGATCTCTGGGTTGGGAAGATCCCCTGGAGGAGAGCATAGCAACCCACTCCAGTATTCTCGCCTAGGGAATCCCATGGACAGAGGACCCTGGTGGGCTACAGTCCATGAGGTCTCAAGAGTTGGAAACCACTTAGCGATTAAGACAACAACAACTGTGTGAATGTATGAAACATATATTTTTAACAGGCAGTTTAGTTTATCATCTGCCTTATTTCAAGCTGCTACAGCACAGTACTATATAATAATAATAACAGGTTTGGAAACAGCAGGAATTTATTTCTCGGTTTGAAGAGCGGATGTCAAAGATCATGGTGCTCTAGCATGGTAAGGTTCTGGTGAGAGCCGTCTCTCTGATTATGAACTGCCAACTTCTCTTTGTGTTTTCACATGGTGAGAAGAGTGAGAGAACTCTCTGGGTAATCCCATTCATGAAGGCTCCACCCTCAAGACTTCCCAAAGACCCAGCTCCAGAGTGGGATTTCAACATAGGAATTTGGAGGGGACACAAACATTCATTCTTATTGCATCGTGATAATGTATGTTTTAAACATTTTCATCCCCATGATTCAATTATAAAATGATGATATTTAAATTTTCTGATATTCAAAGTACTTAGAAAGAGAAGCTTAGAATATTTCCTTTGTTACAACTATAAGGATGTAATGGTTCTGATACTTATTTTGTGAAAAATGTTGAAAAATTCAAGAACTGCTTAGTAGTCAAGTGGTGACAGTATCAATTATCCTTCATATGATTTAAACACTTTTCTGAGCTTTCTGCAAATTTGCAGATTAAAGCTGGAGTCAGAAGAGTGTTCTGAGAACACATAAGGGACAGGAAAATGAATTTTGCCCTTAAATTTTTTGATGAAAAAGAAAAGAAAATTTAATCAGCCATTTTACATTTACATTATTGATTACCAGTGTATTACCTGTCACAGGTAAATGTCAGGAATGCTAATTAGATTATTTCAAAATTTATGTGAAAATCAACAGCAGAGTTTATTGAATATAAAAACACAAAGTTAGAAGAAAGGAGTTTTATTCTTTTAAGTCTTTTCTTTCCTCATAAGGCTGCTTTCTTTTCCTATATCTTTCATATCCGTAGGATGATGGGATCAAACTGTGCACGACTCAGAATATAGATTGGTGCTGGGATGTTCTGTAAGTTTAAGTATGCAGACAGTGTGATTCTTATCCCTGATATAGCAAGAGTCTGCATAGCCACATGGAAAGATTAATTACGGCTCACATCAATTTTGGCCTCTAGATGTCATGTAAAGAACGTAACATTGGAGAGGAAGCTGCAGAATTTTGATTATGGCCATCTGAAAAACTGTATAGGTAGGAGTGGGAGAAAAAAAGGGGGGGGCTCATATTCTTTTACTGGGAATACACACTTACATTATTTTATTAGGCAAAGGCAGAAAATCACATATTGGAAATGTTGTTTTTAGGAAATGCTCACTTCACTCCAATTAGTTCACTCTTAGGATTAAAGGAGATGAGGACTTCGAAGTAGTCTGTTTCTATGACTAGTCTCTAAGACTGATACTGTTGAGGGATTCAGAATATTCAAGAAAATGCAGCAATTAATATCCTATCTTATGTATAAGAGGAAAATCGGAAACAAGAACTAAGACTTTTGGACATTTTAATGATCTTCCCTTGAAAAAAAAAAGGGGGGGGCTCATATTCTTTTACTGGGAATACACACTTACATTATTTTATTAGGCAAAGGCAGAAAATCACATATTGGAAATGTTGTTTTTAGGAAATGCTCACTTCACTCCAATTAGTTCACTCTTAGGATTAAAGGAGATGAGGACTTCGAAGTAGTCTGTTTCTATGACTAGTCTCTAAGACTGATACTGTTGAGGGATTCAGAATATTCAAGAAAATGCAGCAATTAATATCCTATCTTATGTATAAGAGGAAAATCGGAAACAAGAACTAAGACTTTTGGACATTTTAATGATCTTCCCTTGAAAATAGAATAAATGAGAGAGAAGCAGATTTGAATGAATCTTAATTAAATTATTATATATATTTAATTACAGTGTTCTCATGTGAGACCAGATAAATGATATGGGCTTTAATTTTTGTGCAAGCTGTTTCACAGCAGGAAAATAAAATGTGCTTCAGCCTGCTTTGCAAAACCGAACAAAAAGGGGGCTTAGATGAATCACAGAAAAAATTCATCACAAAAATCATATAACATGGATTAGAAAAGGAGACAATATCCATTCAACCCTATGTTTCTTACAATCTTCAGTTAATTCATCACAGTGTGGCTCCCTGGATATTTAAAGACAATGGAAAATGTCCACAAGCCCTTTTCTTATTTCCATTTGGAGCTCTAGAATGCAGTGGGTTGCAAACAACAAGCCATTTAAATGCCTCCCAAGCTGTGAGTAGGCAAGCTTGCTGTAAGATGAGCAAGGAAACACAAAGCAGACAGACAGTGAGGATAGGGAAATCATGCAGAAGAACTAAAAGGAAGGAAGAGGAGCAGCATATAAGAAAATGAGAGTCTGCTTAAACCAATGTATGGTAATAAGCTCAGACACTGGAAAAACTTCACAGTCGAAAGTGAAACAGCACATCTGATTTCGGAAGCAGAGCAGTGGAATAATGAATAGTGTTGAACCTTTTGGTCCTTAAAACTAGGTTCAGATTTATCCCCAGGAAAACTCCAGTGATTGAAAAAGTGTTGGATTGCCCGTGAGTTGCTAAAGTTGGATTTCTTCTTTTTCCATCCAGCTGCCAAAATAGAAAATAAACTCAGAGTAATTGCTGGACTTGGTTTCATAGTTACGGGTCTTATTTGTGCATCTGAGTTAAGCAATCTTTAACCAAGTAGTTTTTCTGAATGCACAAGATATTATTATTATTTATAAAGTTAAATTATATCTTTTCTCTAAAAGAAAAGCCACAGTATTTTCAAATCTTTGTAATATTAATCTCAAGCATTTTTTAAGCTTAGGCCACACAATCTTGATTATCTCTTTCACTGATCGGTATTTAGAAGCCTCTCTACAGTAGAAATGGTATTAAAAGAGATTACTAGACCCAAAGCCTAGAATTACTAGTAGCTGAAACCTATGGGCCTGTAGTTCAAAAGCAAGTAGAGGGAAGTTTCCCTTTGTAAACGGCATCTGTCACTCAGCTCATGACCAAAATTCTTCTCAAGATATCAGCCAAGTGTAAAGGAAAGCAAGAACACAAAGGAGAAAACTCACAATAGCATACACCATAATTCTTGGTCAGTCTATTTCTAGAATCTGTAGGAATTTGCACTAACCAAGAGTTTCTACAAACTGACTTAGTATATGTGTATCTGTGGTCTGTCCAGATTCAGTCTCCAAGAGTCTTGCTGAATTAGGAGTAGAAGGAGGACACTGTCTACATTTCTTACATCACTATATCAGAAACTCAACTGCCGAGTAAAGGATCTCAATGAATTGGGAAGTTGAACACACAACCCACATCTCCTTATAAAATATTTTTGTGTCTTATCAAAACTTCTTCACTTAATATGTCCCTCAACTCTCTTTGTCTCGCCACCATCATCTGCATNAAAAACCAGGGAGAAATCCGATGACTCAGATTGCTCTGCCATCTGAGTGTGCCTCGTGACTCTGTCACGGGTGGGATTCCTCACGCTGGCTTCCCACAAAGAAAGACACACAGACAGAGAGAGCCAGTGTCTGAAAAGCGTCACAAAAGATTGTTCTCTCTTGAGATATTGTGTTCAAGTTTCTTTGAGCAAGGAACTATTTTAAGAGGCAAATATCTGAGCTTGAGAAGAAACTGCCTTGACTCATTATTTCCTCCTTAAGCAGTAACACCTCAGAGGACTGTTAAAATATATAGAGAGGAGAAGCAACATTAGTCCTCATTTTCTCTTCTTTTCTCATCTCTTTTCACATTTGGGTAAATTAAACAACCAAAATTCTTTATCATAGTAGTAGTCATTATATATATATATATATATATATATATATATATATATATAT
>SJXQ01010244.1:174928-230778 GCA_006408695.1 Aepyceros melampus | reverse complement strand
CTTTTACTTTGCACAAAATTTTACATTTCTTTAAAAATCTATTTCAAGTATACATAAAGAAAACAATCTAATAAAATTCCATCTTCCTGCCAAAAAAGACAACATACTTCATATATACTTTATATATTCTGTCAGTATTTGTTTTCTGCTTCTTAAACTCTAGATTGATTTTTATTCACCATGATCAATGATATGTTTCTTTCATGTATTTTCACAGGTTTTGAAATATTTCTGCAAAACTTTCTCTTTGCCTCAGTTTCATAACTGAAAATTGACTGGGTTAGACTAGAAATGATCTTTAGATATCTTTTCCCTTTAACATCATTAAATTCAGAGCTATCTTCAACCTTGTAATAACTGCTCAAATCCACCAGATGTCAATGCAACATAGCAACCTATTTTTTTGTCTTTTAAGCCACTTGGATCCTAGATTTAAAATCAGAGGATTAATGGCAATAGTAATTTTCATTTGTGTTATGTAAATTTATGTAAATTAAAAGATAAATGTAAAATAATCCTGTTTAAAAAGACCATAAATAAACCTGTTCTACTTCAAAGGCTAGAAGCTTAACTCTACTAAAGGTAGTAATTTTTTCAGAGGTTTCCTCTTCTCATTGTTTAAGTTTAAACATTCATGTCCTCTTCTACAAATCAGCACTTGCAGGCTATTTCCTATCAGATACTAAGCTGCTAAGTCACTTCAGTTGTGTCCGACTCTGTGTGACCCCATAGACGGCAGCCCACCAGGCTCCACCATCCCTGGGATTCTCCAGGCAAGAACACTGGAGTGGGTTGCCATTTCCTTCTCCAAGCAGCAAAAACATTTGAAAATCAGTTATTCATCCACTTTGGGTGTGTATGCTCAGTCACGGCCGACTCTGCGACTCCATGGATTGTAGCCCACCAGGCTCCTCTGTCCACGGAATTTTCTAGGCAAAAATAGGAGTGGGTTGCCATTTCCTTCTCCAGGGGATCGTCCCAACCCAGGGATCAACCTGAGTCTCCTGCATTGGCAGGTGGATTCTTTACCACTGGCACCATCTGAGAAGCCCACTAAATAATAGCTTACCATTTGGTTTGTTTAAGAGAAATTTATTCAATATAATTAGAGTTAATAGCCTTGCCAAAAAAGTATAATGTTTAGAGTTAAATTTTATATTGTGTGAAATTATTTATTAAATTAATTTAGTAATCTGCTCTATGACATATTTTAATTCCTTTATGATAAATTATTATTTGCAGATAATATAAACATAGTATTCTTTCCCTCCTCCTCTTGAAAAAAAGGAATGATAATAAAAATACTTATGAATATAGAATACTATCATGTTTAAATCAGAGTTTTGGAAATAGTAGTTAATTTTTTCATTAAAATTTCAAGTGAGGTAGTGTGAGAATTACTGATATTTCAGTTCAGTTTTTTAAAAAATTCTACCCTTGTACTTGTTTTGTTGTTCAGTCGCTAAGTAGGGTCCAACTCTCTGCAACATCATGGACTACAGCACACCAGCTTCCCTGTCTTTCACTGTCTCCTGGAGTTTGCTCAAACTTATGTCCATTGATTGAGTCACTGATGTCATCCCACCATGTCATTCTCTGTTGCCTCTTTCTTCTCCTGCCCTCAATCTTTTCCAGCATCAAGGTCTTTTCCAATCAAGTGGCCAAAGTATTGGAGCTTCAGCTTTAGCATCAGTCTTTCCAATCAATAGTCTAAGTTGATTTCCTTTAGGGTTGAAAGGTTTGATCTCCTTGTTGTCCAAGGGACTCTCAAGAGTCTTCTCCACACCGCAATTTGAAAGCATCAATTCTTCAGCACTCAGCCTTCTTTATGGTCCAACTCTCACACCTGTACATAATTCCTGGAAAAACCATAGCTTTGACTAGATGGACCTTTGTTCATAAAGTAATGTCTCTGTTTTTTAATATCCAATCTAGGCTGGTCATAGCTTGTGAACCATTACAAACAGCACGCTAAATGTTTGAACATGAAACACACACACACAGACATACACACACATACACAGCACATAGTTTTTCCTAAACAGAAACTGTGAAAGCTAGCAAAAGCCCATTGCTGGAGAGAATAATACAAATCATTTCTCATTTCCCTAAATCAGCAACGATCTGGGTTGCAACAGAAGGTTGGGCAAATCACATGAGGCAACTATTAATAATTTAAATAAAAGTTTCACTTCACATTAATTACTGAACTATTTATGTTATAATCTCAATTTTAAACTGCTGATAAGAAAGTCTTCAATTTAGAATTACAGATTTCCAGTTAAGGTCAAGATAGTAATCTATATTCATTGAGATTGCTTTCTATCTGCTTCAGCAAATCTAAATCTCTATTTTACATTCTTTTTGTAGCAAATTCATTACTAAAAAAAAAGTAATCAATTTAACAAAATGACATATTCTATTTACAAATACTTTATTGTTTGAACTTTAATACAGAGACTCAGTTTTTAACCCAGCAACTGTGTTATGGAAAGTTTCATTCTTCCTGAAAAACAGCATAGCTTGTAACATCCTGTAATTTCACACCATTTTCTCACACTTAACTTGTATGAGATTTCTAGGAAGTCACTGACAGATTCAGAAATCTAAGCTTTTTATTGAAAGCTACATAGTTCTATTTTATATTTTAGGTGTACTTGGAACAGTGAACATGTGATATTGACAGTCTCCAACCCTAACACAAGAAGGAAAGGTACATATGCTTTAGTAATTTCCTTCTGTGGGGAATTCCTCCTTCCAGAAATGGTTTGCAAAGGCTTTATTCGTGGTTATAAATGTTTACATTTGGGGGAAAAGATAACTGGAGAGGTAGACCTGGAGGGTTGCAGTCTGAGGGGTGTCGTGTTCCAGACGCCCCTCACTGGTGTCTCTGTTGAGTTACTCCTGAGAACCAAACAGCTGCCTAGTGAATGTTTTAAATAAAAATTGAAGGAAAGCTTGAGGAATAGTATTAGGCTTATGTGAAAATGACAGTCGTATTTATAAATTACTTATTTATATCTTACTTGTTGAAAAACATTTGAGTTATCAAAAAATAGAATAAAAAGCATCAGAAAAGAATAGTTGTTATAGGGGGCTGCAGAATGGGCAAATTGGGGAGGTGTTGGTCAAAGGATCCACACATGCAGTTAGAAGGTAAGTTCTGGATATCTAACAGCCCAGCATTGTGGTTACAGTCAACAATACTGTATCATCCACTTCAAGGCTGCTAAAAGACTGGATTATAAATGTTTTCACCACCAAAGTAAATGATAATTATGTGATGTGATAAAGGTATTAGCTTGGAGAAGGCAATGGCACCCCACTCCAGTACTTTTGCCTGGAAAATCCCATAGACTGAGGAGCCTGGTAAGCTGCAGTCCATGGGGTCGCTAAGAGTTGGACACGACTGAGCGACTTCACTTTCACTTTTCACTTTCATGCATTGGAGAAGGACATGGCACCCCACTCCAGTGTTCTTGCCTGGAGAATCCCAGGGACGGGGGAGCCTAGTGGGCTGCCGTATATGGGGTCGCAGAGTCGGACACGACTGAGTGACTTAGCAGACTTAGCAGCAAAGGTATTAGCTAATGCTAGGATGACAATCGTATTGCAATATATAAATGTGTCAAATCAACAAATTGTACTCCCTAAACTTATACAATATTGCACATCAATTATGGGCTTCCTTGGTGGCTCAAATGGTGAAGAATCTGCCTGCAATGCAGGAGATATGGGTTCGATACCTGGGTTGGGAAGATCCACTGGGGAAGGGAATGGCTACCCACTCCAGTATTCTTGCCTGGAGAATTCCATGGACAGAGGAGCCCACAGAGTCACAGAGTTGGACACGACTGAGTTACTAACACACACTTGTCAATTATATCTAAATTTTAGAAATGAATACAAAAGGAAAAGTAGGAAGGAAATCAGTGGTGAACTACACTAGTGTCAAGTTTTATGAAAACTCAATACAAAGGAGAAAGCAAAGGCCATCCTCTGCTAGCAAATTACCTTGTAACAGAAAATTAATGTAAACATGACTGAATGAGATTTAAACCTGATTTAATATAACTATTTATTGTTATATATATGTTATACATATGTGTAGTAGCAATATATATATATATATATTCTATATCTAGATATAAAGCATCTGTCTATGATGCAGGAGACCAGGGTTCAATCCTTGGGTTGGGAAGATCCCTTGGAGAAGGAAATAGCAATCCTCTCCAGTACTATTGCCTGGAAAATCCCATGGACAGAGGAGCCTAGTAGGCTACAGTCCATAGGGCCACAGAGAGTCGGACATGACTGAGCGACTTCACGTTCATGTTCATTCTATATCTATATATCTGTTTATACTGTCTTACCTTAATTGCTATCTAGTAATTTAAATTCATAAAGTTGTCATATGTTTAAAGCAATTTAAAGAAATTTTATAATTATATAAGTAAAATATTTCACTGCAGTACATTTGGAAAGTATTTCACCTGGGAGTACAGAATGAAGCAGGGCAAAGGCTAATAGAGTTTTGCCAAGAAAATGTACTGGTCATAGCAAACACCCTCTTCCAACAACACAAGAGAGGACTCTACACATGGACATCACCAGATGGTCAACACCGAAATCAGATTGATTATATTCTTTGCAGCCAAAGATGGAGAAGCTCTATACAGTCAACAAANGTGAAGATCTTTTTTGTACAGTTCTTCTGTGTATTCTTGCCACCTCTTCTTAATATCTTCTGCTTCTGTTAGGTCCAGACCATTTCTGTCCTTTATCGAGCCCATCTTTGCATGAAATGTTCCCTTGGTATTTCTAATTTTCTTGAAGAGATCTCTAGTCTTTCCCCTTCTGTTCTTTTCCTCTATTTCTTTGCATTGATCGTTAAAGAAGGCTTTCTTATCTCTTCTTGCTATTCTCTGGAACTCTGCATTCAGATGCTTATATCTTTCCTTTTCTCCTTTGCTTTTCGCCTCTCTTCTTTTCACAGCTATTTGTAAGGCCTCCTCAGACAGCCATTTTGCTTTTTTGCATGTCTTTGCCATGGGGATGGTCTTGATCGCTGTCTCCTGTACAATGTCACGAACCTCATTCCATAGTTCATCAGGCACTCTATCTATCAGATCTAGACCCTTAAATCTATTTCTCACTTCCACTGTATAATCATAAGGGATTTGATTTAGGTCATACCTGAATGGTCTAGTGGTGTTGCCCACTTTCTTCAATTTAAGTCTGAATTTGGCAATAAGGAGCTTATGATCCAGATGTTAATATACGATATTTGCCTTTCCCTTTCTGACTTCCTTCACTCTTTATAAGAGGCTCTAGGTTCATCCAACTCACTAGAACTGACTCAAATGTGTAGGGCAGTAAAGGAGACGCATACATAAAGAGCAGACTTTTGGACTCAGTGGGTGAAGGAAAGGCTGGGATGATTTCAGAGACTAGCACTGAGACATATACCTTTACCATATGCAAAACAGATAACCAGTGGGAGCTTGATGTATGATCCAGGGCACCCAAAGCCGGTGCTCCACCCAAAGCTGGAAGGATGGGGTGGGCAGGGAGGTGCAAGGGGGGTTCAAGATGGAAGGGACACATGTATGCCTGTGGCCGATTCATACTGATTGAGTCATATTGATGTATGGCAAAAAACCATCACAAGGTAGTAATTATCCTTCAATTAAAATAAATAAGTAAATCCAACACTGCCATATCTTTCGATAGAAATAAACCTGGTGGTGGAATGCAGTTGCTGCAGAAGACACATTTGACCTTTCTATTCTCCTTCTCGCCTCCATTAGCACTGACACTTTATCAGGTGGGAGTATAATGGCTCATGTCTCACGTTTCAAAGCTACAGGTCAGAAAACGTACACAGCAAGAACAGTCTCAGCAAGTCTTCGAACCAAATGCTGATCTCCTAAGAGCCTCACTTAATGACAACACAGTAAATTGTTTTAAAACAGGTCTCCATCCAAGTGATCCCTGCCTACCTTCTGCAGTGCAATTCATATTTTGCAATAATGTATGCATAGAGGTTTCTGGGTTTTTTTCACAGCTGCAATCTCAGGGATTTTGCAGTAATTTGAAAACTCAGTTTCTGGCTCACTTGCCTGTAAATCCTGGTGCACAGACACACGTGCCATTGAGACCTTCGCTGTCACAGGTGCCTCCGTTCATACAGCTGACATTAGCGCATGGGTCCTTGTAGGATTCGCAGTGGATTCCTGCAGAGACACAGATGAAAAAAGGGTAACTTGTTAAGGTCTCCAGCTCCCATGGCCCTTGAAAGGAAAGTGTTTGAATAGATTTGAACAGTGTGAAGGCTATTCCCAGAGGGGTGCATGTGTGTCTGCATGTACACGCATTGGTGCACACATGTATATGTATTCATGTGCCCACCCTTGACTTTTGCTGTTGTTTAGTCGCTTAAGTCATGTCTGACTCTTTGCGACTCTATGGACTATAGCCCACCAGGCTCCTCTGTCCATGGAACGCTCCAGGCAAGAATACCGGAGTGAACTGCCATTTCCTTCTCCAGGGGATCTTCCCAACCTAGGGATCGAACCCACATCTCTTGCTTTGGCAGGCAAATTCTTTACCACTGAGGCACCAGGGAAGCCCACCCTTGACTTTAAGTTGTAAAAACACACCTTACTAGAAAATAACAAATTCAGGACCCGATCATAAGTCCCATCATAAAGTCTTCTCTGTATTTTCTCTGCCCCACACCCCAAAGTCTGGGCAACAAAAAGTTAAAACATTGAAAGATAAAATTTATCAGTGACACATGCTTTCTAAGTCTCCAAAAGAAACAGAACGTAGCCAGAGAGTCTACAAAAAATGTCAGTATAACTGATAAACAGTATCCTGAAGGTAAAGATTTGGAGTCAGATATTTAAACGAGCTCCAGTTGTAGTTTTGGAAAACTGCAGGGGAGAGGAGGTCCTTAGACTTCATCCCCAAAGATCAAAGCAGTTCACCAACAGAAAGGCAACGTGTTGCCCACATACTGTGTTCCAGACCCTTCTGCTGTGCTTTATGTATAAGGTGATCCTCCAGTCAACTCTAGGAGACAAATATCCAAATGCAAGGTCAGCAAGCTGGCGGGGAGGGACCCAGTAATGATGGTCACTTGAATGTGATCCTGTGTTCGCTGAAAAGTTCATGAGAGGAGCTTCAACTGCCGTGGAAATATACAACAGTCTGTGGAGCTCTGCACCCATTCAACAACAAACAAAAGAGGCACTGAAAAACAGTCTTTATAACAAACACAGTTCCCACTGTTGTTAAAAAGCAGTCTACGTGTATATGTATATATGCAGAGGCTTGAAGCTGAACTGAGAGAAAAATGAATTACTTTGAATGTCACTTTGTACATCTCTACATTGTTGGAATTTTTCACCATGACTATATAGCATTTTCATCATTTTATTTTTAAAAAGAACTTTAAAAATCCAGTGCTCTTTGAAAGGTAGAATTTCTGGTATTTCACCGGAAGGTCAGATGGATGAATAGAGAAATCTCTCTCTTTGTTCCCCTCCCCTTTGGAGAGGAAGATAAATTACATTCTGTGTAAGAAAGTATATAATGATACACTTATCCTTTCTGACAGTCTCAAGAAAATATAAGCATAAATCAAACAATAAAAGGATATTTATTTAATTTCCACTTTCTTACTTCACTCATATTGTACAAAAGACTGCCACACCCAGTGACTCATTTTGACACTGAAATTATTCTTGCGGGACTTTTTTCTCTCCTTTCTTTTCTAATTTTCAATGTCTTAAGAAGCAAGGTTCAGGAAACGGGATGGGCAGAGGGCGTGGAATGCAAGAGAAAAAGAAAATAGAATTCCCTATCTGTAGTCACACTAATGATTTATTGGAGCCTGGTAAAGGGAAGAGGAACTAAAGAGCCTCTTGATGAAGGTGGAAGAGGAGAGGGAAAAGCCTTAAAACTCAACATTCAAAAAAGTAAGATCAAGGCATTCAGTCCTGTCATTTCATGACAAACAGATGGGGGAAAGAATGGACACAGTGACAGACTTTATTTTCTTGGGCTCCAAAATCACTGCAGACAAGTGATTAGCAGCCATGAAATTAAAAGGTGCTTGTTCCTTGGAAAAAAAGCTGTCACAAACTTAGACAGCATATTAAAAAGCAGAGACATCACTTAACTGACAAAGATCTGTATAGTCAAAGCTACGGTTTTTCCAGTAGTGATGTACTGATATGAGAGCTGAACCATAAAGAAGGCTGAGCACCAAAGAATTGATGCTTTTGAACTGTGGTGTTGGAGAAGACTCTTGAGAGTCCCTTGGACTGCAAGGAGATACAACCAGTCCATCTTAAAGGAAATCAATCCTGAATATTCATTGGAAGGACTGATGCTGAAGCTAAAGCTCCAATCCTTTGGCCACCTGATATGAAGAGCCAACTCACTGTAAAAGACTCTGATGCTGAGAAAGATTGAGGGCAGGAGGAGAAGTGGGCAACAGAGGATAAGATGGTGGGATGGCATCAATGACTCAAATGACACGAGTTTCAGAAAACTCCAGGAGATGGTAAGGGACAGGGAAGCCTGGTGTGCTGCAGTCACAAAGAGTCAGACACAACTTAGAGACTGAGAAATGAACAACAACAAAGCATCTTAGAATGGATGCGTTTTCATTTCTTTTTATCCTTTGCCATCATATCCAACTTGTGAACAATATCCTACCAAATATTTTTCTAAACTGCCTTTCATATCTTTGCCTGACTTTTCTCCTGCAACTACCACCCCAAGCCCACTGCCTCATGCCTGGTGGGAAGCACTCTCAGCCCTCAAATATCTCCTAGCTCCCTCTCTGCCTCCAGAGACTTGATGGCACCTCCGTGACTCATCCTTAACAAACCCACAACTCACAGTTAATATTCAAGGTCAAACTAATTTAAAGATTGGACTTCCCTGGTGGTTGAGTCATTAGGAGTCTTCCTGCCAATGCAGGGGACACGGGCTCAATCCCTGGTCCAAGAAGACTTCACATGCTGCAGGGCAACTAAGCCCTCGTGCCACAACTACCGAGCCTGTGCACCTAGAGCCCGTGTTCCACAAGAGAAGCCATTGCAATGAGAAGTCTGCATACCTCAACAAAGAGCAGCCCCTGTTTGCTGCAGGCAGAGAAAAGCACATGGGCAGTAATGAAGACCCAGTTCAGCCAAATAATTAATTTAAAAAACTTATTTAGAGATTAAAGTATAAAACTGGTCCTTGCTGGTTGCTTGAGTCTGTACAGTCTCTTCACCCAGGAGTCTCTATTTTCATCTTTCCAGTGATACCCAAGTAGCACAGGCTGAACTGAAACAGTAAAATGCAAAAGAGCATTTTCTGCCTCCAAGTGTTATGAAAAACAAGAATTCACATATTTGCAAGTTCAGGGAAGCCTGATGTGCTGCAGTTCATGGGGTTGCAAATAGTCAGACATGACTTAGCGACCGAACAACCACAAGAAGTTCCTAGGAGGCTGATCACTGGGAACCACGTGACAAATAAGGCTTTCGATTATAACAGGAAATACAGCCACACCAAAGTTCAGAAGTGTTCTGAAATCTAAGAGCAAAAGTATCCATTAGAACTAAAGAGCAATCAAGGACATGTTTTTCTGGATTTTTAGTAATACATTTGCCAAACTAATCTTAAAATATTCATATAACTAATACATTAACACACAAATTACCACATTCCTCAAATAAGGCTGAAAAGCATGTTCTAGGCTGAGTATTTAAGCATCTCAACTTTAAAAGCCTTCGTAAGATGCATTTGATGAAAACACTCAAGATAATAAGCAACTTCAATCTTTTGCGTGTTTGCGCAATGATTTTATCCTTTGTTATTTCTCTTTTTCAAAAGATAAGATATTCAGTCACTTGAGGTTCATTGAGAGTTTTCTGGCAGCAAGATGGGACAAAAACTAATCTTCACACCAAGAGGATAACTTCACAGCAAGTCAGTCTCAAATGTCCCCAGAGAGCACTCTGCCGACTCATGTTTCTATACGCTGAGCCTCACTAAGCCCTTTGCAAGAAACACGTTGGTCAGAACTGAACCACTATGAGCTAGAAATCTTAAATGCAGAGAAGAGAGTCATGAATACCACTGAAATGCCCAGGACACATCCCCTTCAACTCTGCTCTTCAGGGCCCCTGGGTTCCCCTCAATTGCACCCCCAGGGCCCTCATTCCCTTGCACAACACTGAGTGTCAGGCATCCTGTGTCCTCTGAGCAGGACGCTTTCCTTCGCCCTCCCTCCTGCAGTTGACTCTCCCAAGGCAGGACTCTGTTCTTCTGCCACATTGAGGGCGTGTGGAGATCCCAGGATTCCAGAGTTCAGTGCTAAATCACCACTATGTGTTTGCTGTCTGATTCCCCCATGTATCTCTGAGGTCCTTTAGAGCAGAGGCTGTATCAGACCGCGGGGAAGAAATGATGGCTCTACCACTAGAATCCTGTCCTTCCAGGAGGGGCGACAGTCTGTGTACTTTGGCTGATACACAGGTAGAGTTGCCAGAGGAGTGAGACACCATTCCAAATCTGCCTCAGAAACACCCTATTCTGTCAGGGAAAACCAGGTCCACACTTCAGACTAAGTCTGTAGAATGACGCACTCATCACCCACTGGCAAGGGACGCAGCACGCACTATTACGCAACTTATGTTTAGTCTCAAGCAAAAATAAACTGTAAATCAGTCAAAACTAATAAAAAATCATACTTTTTATATTAAGGCATAGAGCAGCAATGTTTCGGAAGAGATCTTTATTTCAACAGGGCTCTTCTAGCAGCTAATTTTAGAATTAAAATGAGCAAAAATTCAAAGAGTCATACTCCAATTATAAACCTCTGTTGTCATCATAATTTTTGGTCGTGATCAGTATTTTCACAACTGAAAAATCTTTATTTTATCTCTAAGAACATTAAGTCAGGTAAAGAAAATTAGCTTGAAGTGTTCTTTGAACTTCCTATTCATTTGAAGATATCATCTTACTTTATTCAAACTGCTTTCCTCCAAGAAAGCTTTTCCAGGGTTTCAACCTCACAGAGCTCAGCCTTTTCTAATCTGTTTCAGAAATTACAACTGACACCTCGACCTTCGCCTCATTACTTCCTGTGTGTGCCAGTCCCAGTCTGTTCTTCTGGTTAAACAATAAGCTGATAAAGGAAGAAACCGTGAGTTAACCTTGTTTCTATCAATCCCAGTACTTGAGAATGGCTAGGTATACAATCCAGAAATTCTTGTCCACTGGTTACCCAGAGGAAATAATTCTAGCCAACAAAGAAAGAGTTTTCATCTTTTCAATTACACACTTTTCTGGACTTTAAAAATCAACAACCAGGTACAATGTGATCAAACTCACAATCCAATAAACTTATTTCTGAGATTCTATCCCTCCAAATTAAAAATTCCAGAAAATATGAAAATTAGATGAATAAATATGTTCATTCCAGAATTATTATAGTAGCCTCACATCAGATGTAATAAGGGAATATATCACCATTTTAAACAGAGCTAGTACACTACTGATACTATGTATAAAATAGATAACTGATGAAAACCTACGGTTTAGCACAGGGAACTCTACTTAACGTACTGTGGTGACCTAAATGGGAAGGAAATCCAAAAGGGAGGGGGGATAGATGCATATGTATGGCTGATTCACTCGGCTGTACAGTACTAACACACACTATAAAGTAACCATACTCCAATAAAAATTAATTTAAAAATCAAGTAAAACTAGTAAAATTATAACGTACTGTGGTGACCTAAATGGGGAGGAAATCCAAAAGGGAGGGGGGATAGATGTATGTGTATGACTGACTCACTCGGCTGCACAGTACTAACACACACTATAAAGTAACCATGCTCCAATAAAAATTAATTTAAAAATCAAGTAAAACCAGTAAAATTTGCTAATAATTTCTAAATCAAAAATATTTATTTTCATAAATTATTTTCATTATTCATAATCATCATATTTTCATTATTAAAAATTGAAGTATTTTTTAACTTCTGTCACCAAAAATTCCAAGTGGGCATAGTCTTGACCATTAAATTTGTTCTTCTATAAATAATAATTCAGCATAATTGGGTCTGTAACTTGCTGTTTTGGCAACATAAGGTTGATGAATGCTAACCAAAGTCCCATGGTGAATTAGCTGTGAACTAGTTTTAAAGAAGTATCAGCTTTTCAGTATATCTGAAAAGAGATCACTCTGAGTCCCTCCGCGTATTTTGTTTCTAGCAATTTCATAATCCACAGTGGAAACTTATGGGCAAAAAGCTCAAGTTGCTTTGGTGTATTTTACTAGTGCGTTAAGCAGTAGTTTCCATTCAAGTACAGATAGCTATGGAGTGTTTACTTTGAGTAAGCCGCCACACCAAGAGCAGATGATAAGTTTAAAAAGAAAGAAGAAGAAAAGAAAAAAAAAGAGGGACTTCCCTCGTGGTCCAGTGGTTAAGATTCTGCTCTTCTTCATGAGTTCAATACTGGGTTGGGAAAGTTCCACATGCCATGCAGTACAGCCAAAAAAAAATACATTCATTAACAAAAACCAAAAAAAAAAAAAGCATGTGTACTCACTGCCATTCAGGAGATTATAATTAAGTGTCAAGAAAAGTAAAGCCTGGAGCCAGAAAGAGCTGACTACAAGGCTGACCATAACTGTCATACCAAATATCAAGAAAATGCTTTGAAAGTTTAGGAAGGCGAAATCATGCCTATTCAGAGATCAGTATTTCAGTCAGTGGATACAGATGCAACTGGGTTGGGAAAGTTCCACATGCCATGCAGTACAGCCAAAAAAAAATATATTCATTAACAAAAACCAAAAAAAAAAAAAGCATATGTACTCACTGCCATTCAGGAGATTATAATTAAGTGTCAAGAAAAGTAAAGCCTGGAGCCAGAAAGAGCTGACTACAAGGCTGACCATAACTGTCATACCAAATATCAAGAAAATGCTTTGAAAGTTTAGGAAGGCGAAATCATGCCTATTCAGAGATCAGTATTTCAGTCAGTGGATACAGATGCAGGACAGGATGATGGCAAAGAGGAGGAGAGAGAAAGGGCCAAGAAGTGAAGCCTGCAAACAGCCTGCATCCATGGTGTCCAGAGGACAAGGATTCTTTCCAAAAGGCCAGAGGGAAGACTAGGGTTGGGGGTGGGATGGGGAGAGGAACAGGGCTGCAGAGGCTAATGCAGGGGAGTTTAATGAGGAGCCCTGTGATCACAGGGTGATGGGGCAGGAATGTGGAGTTGAAAGCCTTGGGATTTCAGTCTTTAATTAGGTCACTGGACAGCAACAAAATCAAACCAGTCAATCCTAAAGGAAATCAACTCTGCTTATTCACTGGAAGGACTGATGCTGAAGCTGAAGCTCCAGTACTTTTGCCACCTGATGTGAACAGCCAACTCACTGGAAAAGACCCTGATGCTGGGAAAGATTGAGGGCAGGAGGAGAAGAGGACGACAGAGGATGAGGCAGTTGGATGGCATCATGGACTCAATGGACATGAGTTTGAGCAAGCTCCAGGAGATGGTGAAGGACAGGGAAGCCTGGAGCGTTGCAATCCATGGGGTCGCAAAGAGTTGGACAGGACTAAGTGACTGAACCACAAATCTATTTAGCAGAATGAGATCCAAATTGTGAAGGGCTATGAAAAGAAAATTAAAGGAAATAGAGGTGTTATCTATACAAACTCTAAGGAAATTTGATTGTAAAAGAGAAAGAAGGGAGGAAGTAAGCAGATGAGGATGCAAAGTCAAATAAGAGTCAGACTGTTTTTTTTACATTCACATGGAACTTATTTAGAAGTGTGTGCAGGGACATTTCTTCTTTTCTGTCTAGCAACTCAGGTTTTTTTTAGCACCATTTCTTAAGGAAGAATTCCCTTCCCATTCATAGCAACTCTTTGTTAAGTGTCATATATTATTATAGATGAGGGTTTCTAGGCCATTATTCAGTTTTGGTTAGCTGTCCATTCTTGCCCCCATTATGTGAGAATGCAATAATAACTGCAGCATTATAATGGGTTTCAACATCTGGCAGAAGTTCCCCCTCAATGCCTTCTTTTTTCAAAAAGTTCTTAGCTATACTTGCCTGACCTTATTGCACTCATTCTTCTCAGAAAGTTATATTCATTTATTTACACTTTTTAAAAACAGAAAAGATTAGAAATCACCATGCGAAAAGCACATATGTAAAGTAAGAAGTTAAAGTACCAATCTTCCCCTCAACATATCACTTACCCAAGGTCTAAGTGCAGAGGTGAGTGCTAGTTAAGAACTAATGTTCACTCATCTGATAGTTTTCTAAGTTTATACAGACTTCTCATATATAAATACATGTTGGGAAAAATGCCTGCAAAGAGGGACAGGAAAGACAGGTCCAGGGTCTTGTGACCTTCTTCTGGATTGAGGGCATAAATTGGCCCCTTCTGCTTTTCTTTTAATCCCTTCTACCCCACACCTCAACACCTGCCCATCACTCTAAGTTCTTTCATTTATTGCTACTTTGCTAAGGTTTACATGCCTGTTTAAACCCAAACCTAAAGATCTCTGTAAATACCTCAAAATGGAATAATCACTTTATCTGCCCACTGAGATGAGATCTCTAACACACCCGTGTGCCTTCCAATCATTCCCAAACACCCACCAACTCACGTGGTGACACACTCTAGGGAGACCTTCCTTAATGAGTCAGACCCTTGTATAATTCCCTCCCTTTGAATGAGAACTTCTAACCAATGGCATTCAGCAATGGTTAGGAAAGTTTGAAGATGCAAAATCTAATCAGTTGACTACAGTTAACCTTGGGTGGGCCTTCCATAACCAGGTGAGAGCTTTAAGAGGGTTCAGACCTCTCTTGAAGTAAGAGCCTTGAAACAGCAGAGGTTCTCTCTCATCACTTTCAAGAAACTGTCAACAATTCTCCAGCCACAAGGATATGAATTCTACCAACAACTTGAGGGAACTTTGAATCTGATCCTTCCCTATTTAAACCTCAGATGAGCATTCAGCCCAGCTAATATCTTGATTCCAGCTTTGGATACCAGACCTTGAACAAGGAATCCATTAATCCATGCCTGAACGTAGGAAATTGTTAGCTAATAAAAGGGTATTGTCTTAAGCCACTACCTTACAATAATTCACTATGCAGCAATAATATTAATAGTTAATACAGTATGCATGTCTATTCTTTCAAGAGACTTTTTTTCACCACTAAATTAATTAGTATTTACAATGACATGAATGCCATCTATTTGGGTTTATCACCACAAGTAAAGAAGTCTGCTCAACCTCCTTCCTTTTGCTGTCTATTGTCCCCTATCTGGTTATCTTTGTTCTGATTTAGTTCCAATTTGATGAATATACCTCGTAAAATAATTTTCTTAGAGAGGGTACATGGGGTTCCTTAAGTGTAGAAAATGTCTTTCTTTATCCCTCAAACATAAATGAACCTTTAACTACCAGACTTTTTCTCTGAAAAATATAAAACTCTCTTCACTGTTGTTTAGTCTCATTTTATTTTTTTAAATATTTGATTTATTTTGTGGCATCGGGTCCTGCTGCAGCACACAGGATCTTCATTACAGCACACAGACTTCTCTAGTTGGGGGGCATGGGCTCCAGAGCACATGGGCTCAGGAGTTGCAGATCGAGGGCTTAGTTACCCTGAGGCATGTGGGACCTTAGGTCCCTGACCAGGGATTGAACCCATGTCTCCTGCATTGGAAGGTAGATTCTTAATGACTGGACCACAAGGAAAGCCCTTAGCTTCATGTTCAATGCTGATTTGCCTTTCTTTTGTGTGTAACTTGTACTCCTATGGAGAATCTTGCAAAAAATATTCTCTGTATTCTTGGATTTGGAAACTCTACCAGGAAATCACAAATTATATGTCATCTCCTTCATTAATCCTCTGGTACTCTGTAAGCCGATTCTCTGTGAAAATTTCAGTTTTATTTATCTCATAGCCTTCTCCTTCCAGTAGCTGATTGTTTCTGCTTTTATTTCCGTGTGTTCTTTCTTCTTCCCCAGCATCCATCATTCAGATGAAACACCATCTCTTGGATCTTTTCTCCATATTTCATGTCTTTTCACTCATGGTTTCCATTTCCTCATACTTTTACTTCTATCATGACATAGTTCCTCCTTTTGCTTTTCCAGACCTAAATTCAATTTTGAGGGGCCTTCTTTACTTTTTTCACTTCCCTTTTTGAGTGTTTAGAGTTGTGGGTTTTGCTGCAATTTTGTTTTTACTTCCTAGATTTTTTTTTCCCTCAATGAGTTGCTCGTACAGACTCCCTGGACTGGCCAGGCTTGAGGTTCCAATGAGACAGATGATACTGCAGATTCTCCTCCAGTGCTGGACAGGCCGACCAAGCCAGCCCTGTCTACGAGGGGTAGAGGCCTCCCAGTTTGCACTTTTCAAGGTTCTCCAGGTGTGACCAGGGGCCCGTTCTCTTTATTTCTCTTTCTCACATACACACTCACACGTACACACAAGGACCAGCTCAGTCTAACTGCAATCTTCCTTTTTCTTTAATTAGTGATTATTTTATTTTGTTTATTTTTGGCTGCACCAGGTCTGCACTGCTACCTGTGGACTTTCTGCAGTTGCAGTGTGAGGGCTTCTCACTGTGGTGGCTTCTCTTGTTGTGGCACTCAGGCTCTAGATTGCATGGGCCTCAGTAGCTGTGGCATATGGGCCTAGCTGCTCCATGGCATATGAAACCTTCCTGGACCAGAGATGGAACCTGAGTCCCCTGCATTGGCAGGTGGATTCTTAACCACTGGACCACCAAGGAAGTCCAGCAGTCCTCTTAACGAACAGCCAGGATCCTGAGATAGGGAGCCCTTTGTCACGTGCAGCACACTATGGTGCGTATTTCCTCTCTATAAGCTGAGGGGTCTTTATGGCTCAGCTGGTCTTCGAGTCCTCTGTTCTCCCCAGAACCCTATCTCCTAACCCTGTGGTGTTACATAAAGGCTCCTGGCACTGCGCCCTTTTCTTGAAAACCCACATCCTCAAATGCAATTGAGATCCCCTCCAGGATCTTGAGTCATCTCAAGTCAACCCTATCCTCTTGAGTCATCCACGGCAGGGCATCTGTAACTGATGGAGGAAGGTCACAGAAAAATAGAAGGGGTGGAATGAGGAACATATACAGAAGGATTAGCCTTGAGCAGAATGGGGAGCATTTGACAGTTAATAGGGAGGACAATCAAATTTGAGCAGTTGTGATTGGAGATGAGTTTGTAGGGTGGGGCTTCTCAAACGGCAGCAAGAATCAGCATATCGGTATCATCCGAGATCTTACCAGAAATTCAAATCATTGGACCCTACCCCAGATATACTGAATCAGGAACTCAAGGGTTGGGGCCCAGCAGACTATGTTCTAGAAAGCTCACCAGCAGATTCTAACACATGCTCAAGTTTGAGAACCACTATTGTAGGATGTGGAAAACAAAGGAAATTTAAAAATGTCTCTAAATGATAAGCTCTTTTTCATTCCATGAAGGTGAAGGAGTGATTTAATATAAGGCTTGAGAGAATACCCGTTGAGAAAAATGGATTAAAAAAATAAAAAAGCGAGGCTCACAGTCCATGAATTTGTGGAGTCACTAGCAGGTCATCATATACAATTTCACTTTTTATTTCTTAGTCATGATATCATGAGCACTGCTTCCAAGCCAGGAACACAAGAAGCAAATTCGGAGTACACCTCATTAATAATTTTTTCATTTATAAAGATGAAACTTACTCTCTGAAATTCTATCATAAACTAAAGAATTCTGGGATTTAAATTTTTGAAGCACATCTGCCACTACTAACGCTGTCATTGAAGAATCTCAAACTCTCTCATCTCAAGTCAGTTGAAGAGGTTTATCCAGGGTCATCCGTATGCCAACGGCACAGTGAGGATGAGCTACCTAGGTCTCCAAGTTCATTGCTCTTTTATTCTTCCCAGACTTGAGAGGATGCCCTATTTCCTGATACTCAGATCCACCTAGAACTTAAATCCACGTGGATGAAGCTAGAACACCTGTCCTCATGGGAGCTGGCAGAGTTCAGCTATAAGTGGGCATCACGCTGCTGCTGCTGCTGCTAAGTCACTTCAGTCGTGTCTGACTCTGTGCGACCCCATAGATGGCAGCCCACCAGGCTCCCCCATCCCTGGGATTCTCCAGGCAAAAACATCAGATCTGCCAAACATACAGCAAAGACGGGGTCCAGCTTCAGCCCTTCCACCCAGGGGCTAGATCAGGTTCATCCATGTGCCCTACAAACCTTCAAGGCTCACCAGAAAGACCTCTAAATAAAGGTGGGTCCATCCAAAGAGAAGCAACGTCAGCCACAAAGCAAGGTCACTAGCAGATCAATGCTATCAAGCAGGCGGTTGTGTGGGCAAAAGGTTAAGTGAAATGGATATAAATAGAGCCCTCAAAGGCATTACAAAAGTCTACACCAGCACTGAAGTCATGCCTTAGAGAAACATGCAGAGCAGCTGATGACCAGGCCCCTGACACAGTGCTGGCTGAGGGTGCTGAGGCTCCAGTGAAGCCACATCAGTGAGCCCATGGGGGAGGAAGATGGAGGGGCTTATGAAGGCTGACACTACGTCCTCTGGAGTTACACTCAGGTCTTTCTCATGAGTTTACCCATGTAAGGACTTAGAACAGGGTGTGTGTGTGTGTGTTAGCTGTTGAGTTGTATCCAACTCTTTGCAAACCCATGGACCACTGTAACCTGCCAGGCTCCTCTGTCCATGGAATTTTCTAGGCAAGAATACTGGAATGGGTGGCCATTTCCTTCTCCAGGGTGTCTTTCTGACCCAGGGATGGAACCCAGGTCTCCCTCACTGCAGGGAGATTCTTTACCTTCTAGTGACCAGGGAAGCAGAACAAGGTTTGGATGCTATTAAAAAAAAAAAAAGGTGACAAGGTTAGTCACTCAGTTGTGTCCAACTCCTCATGACCCATGGACTGTAGCCCACCAGGCTCCTCTGTCCATGGCAAGAATTCTGGAGGCAAGAATACTAGAATGGGTTGCCATGTCCTTCTCCAGGGGATCTTCCCAACCCAGGGATTGAACCTCTGTCTCTTGAGTTTCCTGCACTAACAGGAGTCTTCACCACCAACACCACCTGAGAATGTTATAAACTCTTCATCAACATCGGCCGTTTTTCCAGAGTGACTTTGACACAAGTTCACTCAAATGAACTAACACTTGCCTCCCCTTTAACGACTCATTTAACGAGAATGAATTTTTTCTGCCAACCTGTGAGACTCCACCCGCCTCCTCCCACTGAAAAGCACAGCACTGTCTCCTCACCCAGAGAGCACTTCAGGGCAGATGCTCTCTTGCCCCGGTGCCACAGCTGCAGCCTCTGACCTGAGCCTGAGAGTCCACTTCACATTCCTTTTTATCCTCAGCTTTTTACATAAGAGAGGAGAAGAGAAGAAGGATGAGAAGAAGGAAAGGACAGGAGAGTGATGCTTCAGTTTATCAAGAAGAAACCACAGACGTGCACACTGCTCTCCTTGGCCCCCATAAATCATTCCACTACCAGCATTTGATTCTTATTCATAACAGTTTCACACTCCAGTCAGAGGTCTACGCACGTGCATGGAGAAATCCATGACGTCATGGAGAGCCACGCCGGCACACGTCTACCCCACGATGCTCACCTTTGTACTCTGCCAGGCACACGCACTCGTAGCCGTTGACGAGGTCCCTGCAGGTGGCAGCATTCAGGCACGGGGCGGAGAGACACTCGTCGTATTCCTCCTCACAGTAGAGCCCATGATAGCCTGAGGGACAGAAGGAAAGATCTGAGGTCAAACCAGAACCGTCTAAACGCACACTGGGTCAGCCTGCCAGGAAGGCAGTGGGTGTTCAAGGGAAGTGAAGCACAAGTAGATGGGACTGAAGGAGCTGGGTCTCTCGGGATACACTGAGATGTAAATTTCCAGCAAGGTTATGAAGAATCTGCTCTTAACACTTTTTGTCATGAGCCCAACCACTGTCATGATCCACAAAGGACCCCATTATGTCACGTCCACTGGTACTGGGGACCAGGAGACATAGGCTACGGAATGCTTCCGCTGTGATCACACAAGAGCACAAGGTACAGGACTTAATAGCCAAACAGCTCCTTTCAAGGATGTGGACTCCATATTTCCTCCAATCAATTAGAAAAACAGACCTAGCTAGACAGAGTTTTATTCCAGAAGAAAAGGATCCCTGATTTCCTTTGTTTTTCAAGTCAGGAATGAAGCTCAGCTAACAAGGGCTTAACTGAACCTCCTGATGAAATGTGGGGTGGTTTTTTGTTTATTTAAAATGACAAATATCTAAATTATAATATGGTACTCTGTGCTTAAAGTTTTTAACTGTTAAACATAGAATAACAGCAATGAAGAAAAAGAAAGCAACGATTTCTCAAGAAAGATGGCTCTTACGCTCTTCTTTTGCAAAACAGGTGTTTATTCTAACAGACAAGAAGACAACATTCTTTGAGATTCACTCACGAATGTTAGGCTGTTTTTAACTTTTAAAAACATGTGTTCCTGCCAATGTGCAATGAAACCAGGCCATTTTTTGTCTGGCCCTGTCCAAACAAAGAGAAACATGTGAGCACTTTCAGAAATCACTCTGCCTGTGTTGGTTCTGAATTCAGATAAGCAGAAAAAATAAACGCTTGCTCAAGCGGGCACTGGAACCGCCAGCTCGTTTTCAGCAGCTCAGAGCCAGCCCTGGAGCTCAGAATGTCCCGTTAGCACAGGCTAATGTGTTGAATTGTTCTGGTTTTGGTGCCTATCACTAAAGTAGGTTAAGCTCACATTTGCATTATTTATGGAGCACTTTTCAAGTAAGTTGCCATTTCAGTCCTTTTTGAATTGTTTTCCACCTTTCAGCAGTGATAGGGCTCCTTTAAGGGGACCTTGACCTCTCTGAGACAAATACCCTATGGATTTCCATTCTTCTATCTCTCCAGGCTTCTTGTAGCTCTACAGAAATATTTCCTATCACCCTTTATCAGATTATTTTAATCATCTTGATCTGAGTTTCTCAACCAACCACAATTTTGCCCCTCAGAAGATATCTGGCAATGTTTGGAGAGATTTTGAGTTGTCACAATAAGGGTGAAGAGGAGGGGATTACTTCTGGCTTCTGGTCTAAGGCTCCTGCAAACCACCCTATGATGCACAGAACAGCCCCCAACAAAAACCCACCCAGCTTAACAGTGGAGACAGATGCAGAAACCCAGCTCTAGATTTAGAATCAGCAAATTGTGGTCCACAGGCCAAATTCATCCCTGTTTTTATAAATGAAGTTTTATTGAGACACAATCACACCCATCCACATATATATTGTCTATGGCTGATTTCATACAATAATAGATTGAGTAGCTGCAACAGAGACATGTGGCTTGGAAAGTCCAGAATCTTTACTCTCTGATCGCTTATAGCACAAGTCAGGAATTTAGATTTCTGATCCAGATTCAACAGAAAATCTTTTTACAAGAGTTTTAGATATTAACAATTTATTAAAGATAGAGTGTGCAAACAGTTCCTTCCACTCTGAAGTCTGCCTTTGACTCTGTTGATTGCTTCCTTTGCTGGATAGAAGCATTCAATTTGATATAGTCCTACTTTATGTTTGCTTTTGGTGCCTATACTTTTGGTGTCATATCCAAAAATCAATGCCGAGATCAATTTTATGAAGGTTTTCCCCTAAGTTTTCTTTCAGGAGTTTTATAGTTTTAGGTTCTTAGATTTAAGTCTTTAATTCAGTTGGTGTTGTTTTTGGTGAACTGTGTAAGATAAATGGCCAACAGGTATACCAAAAGGTGTTCAACATCACTAATCATCAGGGAAGTGAAATCAAAACCACAAAGAAGTATCACCTCATCCCAGTTAAGCTGGCCATAAGAAAACAAAGCAAAACAGAAAATAACAAGTGTTGTCAAGGATGTGGAGAAATGGGAACTCTCGAACACTGTTAGTGGGAATGTAAAAGGCTGAAGTTGCTATATAAAACACCAAAAATAGAGAGATCCCTCAAAAATGAAAAATAGAATTACCATATATCTATAACTTCACTTCTAGTTATATATTCAAAAGAGTTGAGAATAAGATCTTGCAGATATATCTGCATTCCCACATTCATTATGGCATGATCTTGCAGACATATTTGCAGTCCCATGTTCATTTTGGCGTGCTTCACAATAGCCAAGAGGCAGAAACAACATAAATGTGCATCGACAGATGAATGGTTACAGGAAATGCGATACAATATATACATACAATGAAATACCATTCAGTCTTGAAAAAGAAGGAAATCCTGTCATATGTTATAACATGGATGAACCTTGAGGCCATGTGCTAAATAGAATAAGCTAGTCACAGAAGGAAAAACCCTTCATGATTCCACTCAAATGTGGAATCTAAAGTAGTCAGACTCATAGGGGCAGAAAAGAATGATAGCTGCTGGGTGGAGGAGAGGGGAAACAGGGAGTTGCTGCTGAATGGATATAAAGTTTCAGTTATGTAAAATGAAAATGTTCCAGAACCCTGCTATACAACAATGAGTATGTAGTTAACAATACTGCACTGGGCACTTAAAGTTCTGTTAATAGGATAGATTTCATATTATCTGATTTTTTATCACAATTTTTAGAACTTACACATCTAAAGAGTTAAGTCTCTCTTGCCTTCTTCTCAGTGAGGAGCAACGACCACCAGCAGCATCTTTCTGCTCATATTTGCTCTTCCAGCAGATCTTTCAAAAATCAACTTGCAAGGATAACACATAACCTTATAAGCATCTTTGACCTCTGAATTGCGGTATTATTTATACAGATGCAAATCAAAAGCAAACTTCTTGAAATCCTCCAGAATTGTTTTTGTTTTTTGAAAACAGTATCATCTTTTTCCACTAGCAATATGAAGAGCAAACGAGGAAGTTTTTTACAGAGATAATTAAGCTGGTGATGTTTTTCTTCCTTGGGGGAAAAAAAAATAAAGATTTCACATTCTAAAACTGTTTCTTTAGAGAGGGTAACATTTAAATGTCTTTATGGAAATGTCAAGACACCCTTTGCACAGCCAAAGTACCTAAATCGGACTGTTTGAAGAAAAAGGCATCTCTTCCAAAACAGAAGGATTTTATGAAAATGAGACTGCCACCCCCTGCTGGTAATTAATTCGGGCAAACAAATTAGCTCAGGGCAGTATGCCCAAGGTCTAGAAAAATTAGGTTAGTGCAGAAATTAAAATAAAATAAAACTGAAGGTCAGAAGGGTGAGATAAGAGTAGCCTCTTCTGGGGCACTGTTTTTCATCCCCAGTGACCTGATCTTTGCAGGACTTGATCCAGAATATTCAGCTCCAATCACTCCCTGAGACTTGAGAAAACAGATCAACCAACTGGATGTGAGGAGTGACAAAGAGAGGTTAAGACAGCTGCCATGTCTAGGATGTGTGAGTGGATGATGTTGTTGTGAACACAACAGTTATGACAAAAGGAATAAGAAGTTTCAGAGGAAGCTGACCAGTTGGATTTTGGACATGTTTAACTCAGAGCTCATTTAACCAGGTCCATGTGGCAGCTGGGAAAATCAGCCAAAAAAACATAAGAACGGCACTTTGGATGCGAGATGCCTGGAAGATGTGTTCAAGTTTTCATAGAAGAAGAACATGAAGAGGAAAAAAGAAGAGATCAAGGTTGTATCTACATGGATGGGCAGGTGGAGAGCATGAAGCTAGAGAGAGAGATGAGCAGAGATGGAGGAAGAAGAGGGGAAAACCCCAAGCGGTGTGGGCATGGAAGCCAAGAGAAAATCGGGAGCCAGGGAGGGCTTGTTAACAATGTCAAAGACCCCAAGAGCAAGGATAGCAACTGGCTAGGAGATCAGGAGGCCGCTGCAGACCCTCAAAACACTGGCTCACAACAGGGGCCATATTGTCTTTTAGAAGCTATTTGGAAATTGGCAGTGGGAGGGACTGTTTATCATAATGACTATAGGGTTTTATTAGAATTTGATCAAAAGTGAACATGAAAGTGTTAGTCGCTTAGTCGTGTCTGACGCTTTGTGACCCCATGGGCTGTAGCCTACCAGGCTCCTCTGTCCTTGGAGTTCTCCCAGCAAGAATACTGAAGTGGTTTACCATTTCCTTCTCCAGGGATTGAACCTGAGTCTCCCACATTGCAGGCAGATTTTTTTTGACCATCTGAGCCACTGATAAGAATTTGACTAAACACCTTGAAATAGCTGGGATTCTCCTGCACAGCCAGTGGTGGTCTGGCATCCTTCACAACTTTAGACCATCCCACTGGACATTCCCATAGGTGAAAACCCTGTTTACAGCTTTCAAGGCCTAGAATCTGACTGCTTTACATGTACAATGGTTTTTTAAGAGATATTGAGTTTTCCTGGAATGTATTATACCAGTATATATATATGTGTGTGTGTGTGTACATATATATAGACAGATAGATAGATACAGTAGATAAATCAAGAGAAGATGGTACTAACAGTTATTCCCCATTTTGGAATATCACTTCATAAGAGCAATAGCTCTTAAAGAATTTATGTCACCAATAAAACACACCTATATCAGCAAACAAAACAGAGTAAAAATCCTTTCTTTGGATAATTTTTCAAAACATTCTCCAAAGCAGCATCCCCTGCCAATTTCTCATTACAACACTCAACTGATAGCCATCAGAATACTTCCAATGATCTGAAATCGTATTAACCTTGTTTTTTATCAATTGCTATTTCTCTTCCTCCACTGGAATATAAGTTTGAAGGTAGAGGCTGTGATGGCAGAGTTCACAGCTATGCCTGCAGGATCTGGTACAGAAAGGAAGCTTAAAAAACAGCTTTTAAATGGGGACCTAAAATGCCATTGATTAAATCAACATAAGGATTGACAGACACACATTAGCATGTGTAAAAGAGACAGCTGGTGGGACCTTGCTGTATAGCACAGCACTCTGTGATCACCAGATGAGCGGGATGGGAGGAGGGGGTGGATGGGAGGTTCAGTAGGGAGGAGATGTATGCATACACATAGCTGATAATGGTTTTTCCAGGAGTCATGTATGGATGTGAGAGCTGGACCATAAAGAAGGCTGAATGCCTAAGAACTGATGCTTTCGAACTGTGAAGAAGACTCTTAAGAGTCCTTTGGACTGCAAGGAGATCAAACCAGTCAATCCTAAAGGAAATCAATCCTGAATAGTCATCAGAAGGACTGATGCTGAAGCTGAAGCTCCAATACTTTGGCCACCTGACGTGAAGAGCCAACTTACTGGAAAAGACCCTGATGCTGGGAAAGATTGAGGGCAGAAGGAGAAGAGGAAGGCAAAGCATGAGAAGATTAGGTAGTATCACTGACTCAATGGACAGGAATGTGAGCAAACTCCAGGAGATACTGAAAGACAAAGGAGCCTGGTGTATTACAGTCCACGGGAATGCACAGCCAGCCGAGACTTAGCAACTGAATAACAATAGCTGATTCACTTCATTGTACCGTGAAAACCAACACAATATTTTAAAGCAATTATACCCAATTAAAAAAAAAATCAACACACATCTAAGATGCGCCTGTGTTATGCCAGAAACTTCCAGATGCTGTGACCACACAACTAAATGGCAAGGTCTCCACCCACAAGGGTTTTCTGTCCAGTTATCACTTGAGTGGCCTCTGCTTCCTTATTGACCCTTTACCTGTGTTAACTTGTTTAACCCTCATGACATCCCAAATGATGAGCGTGACAAGTCCCAGCTGAGAGATGAGGGATGAAGAGTCAGAGAGGTACAGAAACTCACTCTAAGGCCACCCACTCAGTGCTATGTGGTGATCTTCCTACTTTCCTGGGTTGTTGCAAAAAATAAATTACACCGTATAGGGCTGCCATAGCACAAGAACACAGACTGGGTGACTTAAACAACAGAAATGTATTCTCTCAGAGTGCTGGAGGCAGGAAGTCCTAAAATCAAGGTGTCAGCAAGCTTGGTGTCTCCGAGGCCGCTCTCCTTGCCTTGCAGACACTGCTTTCTCACTGTGTCCTCGAGTGACCTTTCCTCTGTGGCCACACCTCTCCATGTCTCGCCCCCATCTTATACGGTCAGATGACACCAGTCATAGTGGATCGGAGCCCTGTTCTGATAACCTCATAGAACCTTAGTTACCTCTTTAAAGGCCCTATCTCTGAACACAGTTATACTGGGGGACTAGGGTTTCCACTTATAAAAGAGGGAGGGGACACTTCAGTCTATGACACCCAGAATCAGGATTTCTCAACTGTGACACTATCGACATTTTGGACCAGGTCACTACTATTGGGAGCTCCATACAATGCTGAGCAGCCTCCCTGGCCTCAGAATTCCCCCACCAGATTCCTGCAGCATCACCCTTCTCTCCCTCCTTGTGACAAACAAAACACATCTCCAGATACCGCCGTATGTCTCCCAGAGAACAAAAAACCTCTTTGGAGAACCACTGTGCTAGATCTTCTTTATAACATGACTGCAACTTGAGGAGTTTTAAAGATGTGCAGGTTTGAAACACTAGTTGGGCAGAGTAAGAGTGAATTCACCAAGAAAAAAGATTGGGAGGCAGAACCAAGTGGTCAGCTTGCAGCCGTGGATCTAAGGTAACACCAGCCCGTGGGGTGACTCTGTCCAGGAGTGCCATCCTGCAGAAGCAAGCAGGCGCTCCGCTCACTGGGCCGGAAACATGCTAGACCCGATGGGATAAAGAGAGGAGACAGGATGGGGACTCCGTCTGGTGATTATGAGGCTGCCTAGAATCCTGTCGAATGTTCTGCTGCTCGGGTGGGACTCCTCTGTGTCCTCCTGGGAAGACCAAGGTCCACCAGGATCAACCAACTCAGCGAAGGCACAGTGAACCAAATTCCACTGCCCGGGTCTGAACTGTCCAGACACAACGGCCACCTCCAGGTTTAAGAGGCGCTTGCTTGCTTCCCACTGTCCCCACTGAAAGGCCTCCGCCACCTTTTCTTTGCCTTCTCTCTCCTCACCATCCAAGACAGCATCTTCCTACCAGCAGGGGACAGGCTCCTGGCCCCACACTGCATTTCCTCTAGAGTTCTTTGCCCCTCCACTCCCACTGCCCGTGACATCCCACTTGGAAAAATCCCAAACTATTTGAGTCCAGTGGTAACCAGGTGGCTTCACACTTTGTGTAACAAGTTGCAACCACTCCTCCCTTTGTATCACACCTGGAGAGCTATCTGTGCCTCCTGCTGCCTCAGGAAAAAGAATGCTAACTGGACCTTCAAAGCTCTCTGGCGAGGACCTCCCTGGTGGTCAAGTGCAAGGACTTCCCTGGCGGTCCAATGGTTAAGTCTCCATGAATTTCCCCTGCTGGGGATGCAGGTCAGATCCCTGGTCAGGGAACTAAGATCCCACATGCCACACAACAAACAAAAAAAAAGAAAAAAAATTGCTTGAACTGAATAAAAACAAAAATACAACATATCAACTTAAAAAAAATTATATGGGAACAAGAACAACAACAGGGGCTTTCCAGGTGATGCTAGTGGTAAAGAACCTGTCTGCCAACACTGGAAACTTAAGAGATGCCAGTCTGACCCCTTCACCCCCACCACCCCTGATCCCTGCTGGTTCAGGCCAAGCTCAAGGTCAGAGTGAATTTGAAGTGTCTGGGGGGGGGCGTTTGTTTGATTTTTTTGTTTTGCTTTCAGCTCAGACCTGAGCAACTTCCCTTTCACTTTTCATTTTCATGCATTGGAGAAGGAAATGGCAACCCACTCCAGTGTTCTTGCCTGGAGAATCCCAGGGACGGGGGAGCCTGGTGGGCTGCCGTCTGTGGGGTCACACAGAGTCGGACACGACTGAAATGATTTAGCAGCAGCAGCAGCAGGCTGAAGTGAGCAGGGAGACAGGGAGAGGCTCCTCTCTTTAGGGGTGTCGTGTTGGATTCAAAGGCTGTCTCCTCTGCCTTTCAGATGGAACGGAGAAAATGTGAAAACCCAGTGGCCCCTGATTCAAGTCTGGGCCAGTCCCCAGGAGATCAAATTTCAAACATCTCACCCACAGTAGTTAAATATGTGGGCAAAGAAACAATAATCCTATTCTTTTAAGATGACCATCTGTGAGCTTTCAAATTGTGGCTAAACTCATTCATTGTCATAGAGTCAGCCTCTCGGCACTGCGGAGGGTCAGGCAATGCATTCACTTCACTGAGAACTTTGTTTCAAGGGAAACTGTGTGTGTGCCCCTGTGTGTGTGTGTGTGTGTGTGTGTGTGTGTGTGTGTGTGTGTGTGTGATTCTCTCTCTCTCTCTTTGCTGGTATATTCACAGTAGGAATCTTAAAAACAGAAAAACACAGGCAAGAACTTCTGCTTGCACTAATCCTATCAAAAGGTGAAATGCTCTGTTCTGAATCTAAACAGACCTGCAGTACTGCTATTTTACAGATCTCCATGGAGTAATTATGCTCCTGGTACACACACACACACATACACACACACACACAAGAAAATATCAGTGAACATGCAGGAAGCTGAATAAGTAAATACCGAGTATCTGTTGGCTGTGGAGAAAAGTGGTGCTGATGTTGCTGCTTTCTTACACACCTTAATTTCTTACCCTTTCATGACTAAGGGCTCCTGGGCCAGACAGAAAATTGATGTGAAAAGATGCGGATCAGTCAATATTTCCATCGTTGTGGTTCTTACTGATACAAACATTCAATTGGGAAAGGATGATAGAGGCTAAGTTGAAGTGTTAAGATTCACCAGCCTCCCTAGTATTTATGTTATTGAGCCATCTACAAATTTCCGCCTCCTTCCCTGTCTTCTGAAAGAATGGATAATCGAAAGCAAGCTGCAAGTCATTTCCTGACTGTTCATGTGGTGAGTCTATATTCTCCATCACTGCAAAGGCCTGCTGCCTTCAATAGGCATGTGCTGAAGATTGGTGATTCTCTGAGGCTCTTGTCTCCCCCACCAATTTATTCTTTAATTCAAAAAATAGTTATTAAATGCCTACTATGTGCCAGGGCTCTGTGACTTGGTGAAAACACTGTCTCTCTACCAGGGCATTTAAAGGGGAAAGACACCAAACAGGAATTTGAATACATGTAAAATAATTGAGTGAGTGATGGACAGGGAGGCCTGGTGTGCTGCAATTCATGGGGTCGCAAAGAGTCAGAAATGACTGAGCGACTGAACTGAACTGAACTGAAACAATGAGGGGCTTAGGATGCCAGGAGGAAGAAGGAACAGCAAAGCTGACCTTGGCTGAGCCCAGGGGGCTGCCCTCTGAGGAAGGAAAAGGGGGCTCCCAGCTGAGGAAGGGACAGCAGGCTGAGAGGTCGGGGTGTGTCACATCAGTGAGATGGGAGGAGCGATGAGAAATTCAAGGAGGCAACCAGTGTGTGTGGAAGTCCCATAGTACAGGGAGCGTGGCTTGGGGCTCCTTCTGAAGATGGGAAAAACCCACTGAAGAGCAAAGGGCAGAGAAGAAACAAGAGGCAGGCAGGTTCCAGATCAGGTAGGACCTCTAATGAAGTGTGTGAGTGAGTGCGTGTGTGTGTGTGTGTGTGTGTGTGTGTGTGTTGGGGTGAATGGTGTTAAATGACAAAATCCAATTTGCATTTCAAAATGATTACTCTAGTCACCTTTTGGAAAATGGAGAGACCTGCAAGAACTTTACTGGTTGAGAAACCAGTTAAGAGGTTATTTCTGTAGTCCCCAGAAAAACATGGCTGGAATTAGGATGGTGGCAGCACCAGCTAGAGAATGAATGTCAAGAGCCATTTAAAAAGTAAAACAAGGACTTTCTAATCCTGGTAGTTCAGTGGTTAAGACTCTGTGCTTCCAATGCAGAGGACACAGGTTTGATCCCTGGTTGGGGAACTAAGATCTCATAAATGGCATAGCACAGTCAAAGAAAGAAAGAAAGAAAACATGTAGTTTTGAAAGTAAAACAGCAATACTTGGTAATGAAGACCATGTGAAGAGTGAGAAAGAGGGAGAGATTGAGGATGAGCCTAGGTTGCTGGCTTGTTTTAGCCAGGGATGTTACAATACCTTTCAGAAGAAATTGAGGAACTGACAGTATTGAGTTGCTTTCTATAGACCAACTTCTTTTCTAGGCGTGTTCAAATATAATAGAATCCCATTAACAGGAGCAGGGTAGGGATAGGGGATGGAATGTTTGTTCTTGCTACCCCAGTTACAGCAGGGGCCCCAAATAAGACTTGCATGAATTTCGTGTCTGACCTCTAGTTCATTTCTATTGATGGGGGAAGGTGAAGGATCCTACTCAGTATAAGCTTGATCACCCCGAGTCACTGCTTCACATGGGCAGCAAAGACCACTTCCTGGAAAAACACCAGCAGCATCAGCCCTGCACGCTCATGATTGATTAGCCCAGCTCCCACCAAAAGTCAAAGTGAAAGTTGCTCCATTCTGTCTGACTCTTGGCAACCCTATGGACTACACAGTCCGTGGAATTCTCCTGGCCAGAATACTGGAGAAGGGAAAGGCTTACCCCTGGCTTACCTCCAGGGGATCTTCCCAATCCAGGGATCGAAGTCAAGTCCCCACACTGCAGGCAGATTCTTTATCAGCTAGGTCAGCAGGGAAGCCCAGGTCACCAATCAGGAGCTCAAATGCCTGAATTTTCCCACATATAAAACCCAGTTTGTTTATATTTGGCTTTAAGAATACCTCCTCGTTTCATTTCCTCAGGCTCACCCCTGAGATTACCCTCTGTGCTGGATCCAGTGTCCTGCTTGGCAGTCACACTCTGAAACTCTGCTCAATCTTTGATTCCCAACTGTGTTTTCCCTTTAACAACTGTCTGTTCTCTTCTCACGTCCTCAGCACACAGGTGGGTGAATACAGGAGGTGCTCAGTCACAGTGGGTGAGTTGAATTTGCCAGGAAAGTGGCATCATCACGCAAAATAACCTTTGACACAGAAATACAAAAATGTGGTCCTTTTCTTTACAAATGCCTGATTTGTACAAATGCAATAAAAGATGTCTTCCCAAGCTGACAGTGGGTTTTGTTAGGCAGTGAAACTGAGGGAATTATTTTTTATATTTCAGATATGCATGCTCATGTTTTCTAATTTTCATAATGGAAATATGTTACCAATCCTTGTGTAATGCAAAGGGATGATATGATAGATACTTTATAGGTATTTTCTGGGTAGAATCACAACTCCAAGACAGGTGGCAAATAACCAAGGGAAATGACAACTGTCACTGGACAGCAAGGGCACTTGTCATTTAGGAAAAGACTGACTTTATTAAAGGTACTTTTTAGCTGGAAGCGAAGGAGGTGGGGGCAATTATCATAGTGTATAGAGGGGGAAATTCAGTCTTAGGAGAAGAGGAGACTTTTGAAGATGTAAGGATCAGCCATCACATATGGATACCAAGGGGGAAAGGGAGGCAGGGATGAACTGGGAGATTGGGATTGACATATACACACTGCTCTGTATAAAACAGACAACAGTGAGAACCCATTGTACAGGGCAGGGACCTCCTCTCAGCGCTCTGTGGTGACCCAGACTGAACAGAAATCCAGAAGAGAGGGAATATGTCTATATGTATAGCTGATACACTTGGCTGTTCAGTAGAAACTAACACAAAATTGCAAAGCAAGTGTACTCCAATAAATTTTTTTTTAAGTTATAGACATAATTGCTAAGCATAGGACAGAAAAGCAAACAACCACTACTCCGAGTTAGTCCTTACAAAAATCAACAGTTAGCATTCTCCTTTGAAAACTATTTAAGAACAAATGAAAGAGCGTATTTTAGGTGATACAGCTGACTTGGGACTTACGAAGGGCCTCAGAACAGAGAACTCAGCAATGAACACACTGAAACAGAAGCACTTGCAAATCTAAAGGCATTTGAATCTTAAACTTGTCCGTTATCTTGGGAATTATTTTAACCATGCAGATCTAAACATTTCTAGAAGCTTCCTCTTGAATCTGCCTTCAGAATTAGGTCACAAACTAGTCACACGGAAAAAAATCAATCTCTTCCTAACTTTTTAGCCTAGTCTTTTAAGTCTTTTTTTTTTTTTTTTCATGATGCTTTTGGCCACTAGAGGGTAGATTTTACCTATGATCTATATCAACTAAATGAAAAAAATGTCACCAGGGATTTTAACAAAAAGGGAGCAATGTAAAGATATGTTTTACAAAAGGGAGATGTATGCATGAAAGGAAGCAAATTTGTAAAGAAGAAATACTGTTTCCTTTAATAATAAATTTTAATATTCATCTATTTCTTTTATATAAGTTTACAAGTGCATCGATACAACCTCTAAACATACAGTGTGCACGTGCGTGCTAAGTCTCTCAGTTGTGTCCAACTCTTTGCACACCCATGGACTGTAACTCGCCAGGCTCTTCGGTCCATGGGAGTCTCCAGGCAAGAATACTGGAGTGGGTTGCCATGCCCTCCTCCAGGGGATATTCCCGACCCAGGGATGGAATCCAGGTCTCCTGTGTCGCTTGCACTGGCAGGCAGCTTGTTTACCACTAGTGCTACCTGGGAAGCCCAAATATACAGTAGCTACAGTTAAAACCATTCATGATAAAGTGGTCTATTTTTCTTAGTGATTCTCTAAAAAATTGTTTTTTTTTTAAATGCAAATGCTTGTAACACCATGACAAAGCTCCAGGGTTCAAGATTAAGTATAACAAGAGAGTATCTTCAATTTCATTTTAAAGATAATTGTCATATGTGTATTTAACTATGAACAGTAAGTGAAATATTTTAATGGAATAATCTCATAACTTCAGTTGATCATCTAGGATGTTTATAAATACACGTAAAATAACTTGGTTTGTAGTTGAGGTGAGGATAAGGAGATTTGGACAAGAAAAGGTAAGCATAAAGCCTTCAGGTTCTAGAGGTTTTCAGTATAAAACAAACACACCAAGTTGGATGTGGGGCCCAACACAGACAGCAGATAGGTGACAGGGCAAAATCAAAGATCAAGGTTCTAATAGGCACTTCAGAGAGAAAATAAAACCTAGATGACTATTTTCATGCAAATATGTATGTGAACAAGTATGTATGTGAACCAAGAGGAATTTTAAAAGGCTAAAGTCATGACCAACCTAGATAGCATATTGAAAAGCAGAGACATTACTTTGCAACAAAGGTCCATCTAGTCCAGGCTATGGTTTTTCCAGTGGTCATGTATGGATGTGAGAGTTGGACTGTAAAGAAAGCTGAGTGCTGAAGAATTGATGCTTTTGAACTGTGGTGTTGGAGAAGACTCTTAAAGGAGTCCCTTGGACTGCAAGGAGATCCAACCAGTCCATCCTAAAGGAAATCAGTCCTGAATATTCTTTGGAAGGCCTGATGCTGAAGCTGGAACTCCAATAGTTTGGCCACCTGGTGGGAAGAACTGACTCATTGGAAAAGACCCTGATGCTGGGAAAGATTGAAGGCAGGAGAAGGGACAACAGAGGATGAGATGGTTGGATGGCATCACCGACTCAATGGACATGAGTTTGAGTAAACTCTGGGAGTTGGTGATAGACAGGGAGGCCTGGCATGCTGCAGTCCATGCAGTTGCAAAGAGCCGGACACGACTGACCTACTGAACTGAACTGAAAATACAGGAACATTCTTTAACTGTTTCATTCCTTTTCATTTATTTTACAAACTATTGGTTAAAACTGATTTTAACTTGCTACCCACCCAGTGATCACAATATATTCTCTTGAGCTGTTTGCCCTCATGGGGACTTGTATCTGTGTTCATCACACTAAACCAGTGGTCCCCACAGTATGGTCCCCAGACCAGCAGCATCAGAACCTGGGAATTTGTTAGAAATGCAGGTTTTCAGGTCCCACCTTAGACTTGCTGAATCAGAAACTCTGCAGGTAGGGCCCGGAAATCTGAGATCTAAATAAGCCTTCTACCTGATTCTGATCACACACTTAAGTTTGAGAATCCCTGAGTTACAGAATAGCAATGTACCCGTCTCCCACCAATTTCTGATTCTCAAAAATGTATGGCTTGATACAGCAGAGCAATGCTTTGTAATAGTCTTGGCGACTCCTCAGCATATCAGTAAACCAACCACAAAACACACAGTCAGAACATGCACCAGTCACAGGCAGAGAAATAAACCGACAGGGAAACATGCAGTCAGATAACCTGCCAGCATAGACACGGGGACTAAACGAAATGACACTCCTTTGGGGAGTGTCACTCCTTTGCTTCAGGGAAGAAAGCAGTGCAAAGAAATCCCGAACCAACAGCAGATGCCACACTTGAAAAGGAAGACCAAAATGAGGGAGGGCAATAAGGATATTCCAAACATTTATGATTTCTCACTGTGTGACTAGGAGTCACATATACCTATTCAGAAGGAGAAGAAGTCCAAATTCAGATTAGTGAGCACAATTTTTTCTTACATCTGCTGCTGCAGCTTCCTTAACCCATGGGAACAACATTTTAGCTGAAAAGAACACTATCAGAAAATGGCAGATGAACTCATAGAAACAGAGAGGACAATGGTGGTTGCCAGGGGCTGGGGGTGAGGGAAATGGGAAGAGACTGGTCCAAGGGTATAAACTTCCATTTATAAGATGGAAACATTCTGAGCACCTAATGTATAGCTGAGCACCAAAGAATTGATGCTTTTGAACTGTAGTGTTGGAGAAGACTCTTGAGAGTCCCTTGAACTACAAGGAGATCAAACCAGTCAATCCTAAAGGAAATCAAGCCTGAATACTCATTGGAGAGACTTATGCTGAGGCTGAAGCTCCAATCCTTTGGCCACCTGATACAAAGAGCTGCGTAACTGGAAAATACCCTGATGCTGGGAAAGACTGAAGGCAGGAGAACGGGATGACAGAGGATGAGATGGTTGGATGACATCACTGACTCAGTGGACATAAGTTTAAGTAAACTCTGGGAGATAGTGAAGGATGGGAAGCCTGGCATGCTGCAGTCCATGGGGTGCAAAGAGTCGGATATGACTGAGTGATTGAACAATGACAACAATGTATAGCATGGCGCTTAGACTTAATAATACTATACTATACACCTCAAAGTTGCTGAGAGTGTGGACCTTAAATGTTCTCACCACAAATAAAGAAACAGTAATTAGGGAGGTGTTAACTGACACTCTGGTGGTTCTGCAATACACACATGCAGCTCATCCGCATGCCGTACACCTTAACACATTACATATCAGGTAAATTTCAATAAAGCTAAAACAATTTTTAATTAAGAAATTTTAAGGAAATGGCCATCTACCATGATTTTCATGAACCAAAAATTGGGGAATGTGATCTGACAAAGTTGTGCCATTTCTAGTGAGAAAATGCAGTTTCATGGAAATACAGCTTGGTATCAAGGTGTTTGTGTGATGAAAGGAAAAACTTGTCACTGGGACTTTTCAAGAAAATTCCAATGCTTGGACTCTGCAATGCAGAATGTAGATATTGTCCCCGCTGGGTATACTTACTTTCATTCCCATATCACTGGGGACATTCAAAGAGACAATGCAAAGATACAATCCTCTAACTTCCCATTAGTCACTGTCATTTTCAAGTAAACATGCTGAATACTAAAGATTGGTAAACACTATGGAGATGCATCATAGTCATTCAAAGAATATTTTTAGAAGTGCACACCTTCCTCCCACTTGGCAGCCATCCCCCAAGGCTGCAAACTCATAAGGGCTAAAGCTGACTCTCAGAGTAAGGACTTCACCTAAGGAACTTCATGGAGAAGATTAATCCCCCAGACTGTATCTCAAGGCAACTGGATTACAAAGAACATTTTAAAATGGAAATAGGCCAGATGGCCCAGCAATCCCACTGCTGGGCATACACACCGAGGAAACCAGAATTGAAAGAGACACATGTACCCCAATGTTCATTGCAGCACTGTTTATAATAGCCAGGACATGGAACAACCTAGATGTCCTTCAGCAGATGAATGGATAAGAAAGCTGTGGTACATATACACAATGGAGTGTTACTCAGCCATTAAAAAGAATACATTTGAATCAGTTCTAATGAGATGGATGAAACTGGAGCCAATTATACAGGGTGAAGTAAACCAGAAAGAAAAATACCAATACAGTGTACTAACACATATATATGGAATTTAGAAACATGGTAATGATAACCTTGTATGCGAAACAGCAAAAGAGACGCAGATGTACAGAACGGACTTTTGGATTCTGAGGGAGAGGAGATGGTGGGATGATTTGGGAGAATGGCACTGAAACATGTATACTATCATGTAAGAAATGAATCACCAGTCCATGTTCCATACAGGATACAGGATGCTTGGGGCTGGTGCACGAGGATGATCCAGAGAGATGATATGGGGTGGGAGGTGGGAGGGGGGTGCAGGATTGGGAACTCATGTACACCTGTGGCGGATTAATGTCAATGTATGGCAAAACCAATACAGTATTGTAAAGTAAAATAAAGTAAAAATAAAAAATTTTTTTAATAAAAAAATAATAATAAAATGGAAATGAATTGGAGTCAGAACTCAATGATTTCAGTAAATCCTAATTCTATTCCTAGTAACTCTACTGAATGAATGTTAAAAGATGCCTAATAATAAGGCATTTATTCATTTAGGAGGTGATAAAGCAGTGGAACATCAAAAGTGTGGGTTTATTTGGTGTCTTAAGAGACTACTAGAATATGTACATTAATAACCTAAAGTGGAAAATGAAACTTTGTTGCAATAGAGCAGGAATAAGGCTCAATCTACACAGAATTGTGAAGAAAAGAAGTTGTCTTCTAGACATTCCTTATCACTGAGTAGGCAAATTTAGTGGGGCCTTAACTGTACTTTAAGCAATCAGTGACTACATACTGGTTTAGTTTCTCAACCTTCCTTCTCTTCAAATCAGCATTACGTACACACACACGTGCATACATACATACATATATATATAAACACGTGCACATATATGTGTGCTAGGTCGCTTCAGTCATGTCCGACTCTTTGGGACCTCGTGACCATAACCCTCCAGGCTCCTCTGTCCATGGCATTCTCCCATGGACAGAGCAAAACTACTACAAGCAAGAATACTACAGTGGGTTGCCATGCCCTGCTCCAGGGGATCTTCCTGACCCAGGAATCGAAACCATTTACAGTTTGAAATGTTCTTTGTAATCCAGTTGCCTTGAGGTACAGTCCAGGTGATTAATCGTCTCCGAGAAGTTATTTAGCTGAAGTCCTAACTCTAACATCACCTACGTCTCCTGCCTTGGCAGGTGGGTTCTTTATCACTAGTGCCACCTGGGAAGCCCCACTCATGTGCGCGCACACACACACACACACAAACACACATATATATGATTCATTCACATTTTTCACATATGTAGGTTAAGACTGTGGTAGATTGCAACGACAACAACAGCAAAAGCCACAAATTCTTTGTAGCTTCTCCCATCACAAAATCAAGTCTATGGGCTTGGTCCTATGATCTGCTTGTGCCAATCAGACATTAGCAAACATAACAGAAAAAGAATCTGACCCTGCAATTCCACAGCTGGGCATAGAACCTGAGAAAAACATACTCCAAAAGGATACACGAAGCCCAATGTTCACTGCAGCACTACTTACAATAGCCAAGACATGGAAGCAACCTAGATGTCCACTGAAAGAGAAACAGACAAAGAAGATACGGTACACATATGTAATGGAATATTATTCAGCCATTAAAAAGAATGAGATCATACCATTTGCAGCAACATAAATGGACCTAGAGAGTGTCATACAGAGTAAAGTCAGTCAAACAGAGAAGGAGAAATATCTATGACATCCCTTACAGGCAGAGCCTTAAAAGAAATGATACAAATGAACTTATTTACAAAACCAGAAAAAGACTCACAAACTTAGGTAACAAACTTCACTGCTGGGGGTGAGGGTGGGGGGAAGGGAAAAAAAGGGAGCTGGGGATGAACATGTACAAACTGCTATATTTAAAATGAATAATCAACAAGGACCTACTTATAGCACAGGTAACTCTCTGCTCAATGTTATGTGGTAGCCTGGATGGGAGGGGCATTTGGCAGAGAATGGATGCATGTATGTGCATGTCTGAGTCCCTTTATTGTCCACCTGAAACTATCATAACAGTATTAATCAGCTAAACTGCAATACAAAACAGAAAGGTAAAAAAACAAAAAGTGTGCAGTGGGCTTTGTCCTTGCTTGCAGCTTTTGGGACCCAAATGCCAAACTGCCATGTGAAAAGGTCCAGACTGGTCTGCTGGGTGATGAGAAATGTGTAGCCTGGCTGCTGCCATTACTCCAGCCACTGCCAGACATGTGAGTGATGTCGTCCAGGATCAGCCAAGTCCAGCTGATCTGCCAGATGACCACAAAAGCAGAAGTGAATACATATGCAACCACATGCAGCAGAGAAGACATATCCTAGTTGTTGTTGTTCAGTCGGCCAGCTGTGCCTAACTATTTGTGACTCAATGGACTGAAGCATGCCAGGCCCCTCGTCCCTCACCATCTCCTGGAGTTTGGCCAAGTTCATGTTCATCGCATCGGTGACATCTTAGTTAAGCATGCCCAAGTTATCAACCACAGAATTATAAGTAATAAATGCTACATTGAACTATCAAGAAACAAAAGCAGAAGTGAATACATATGCAACCACATGCAGCAGAGAAGACATATCCTAGTTGTTGTTATTCAGTCGGCCAGCTGTGCCTAACTCCTTGTGACTCAATGGACTGAAGCATGCCAGGCCCCTCATCCCTCACCATCTCCTGGAGTTTGGCCAAGTTCATGTTCATCGCATCGGTGACATCCTAGTTAAGCATGCCCAAATTATCAACCACAGAATTATAAGTAATAAATGCTACATTGAACTATCAAGTTTTTGGGATGGTAGACAACATATTGAAAAGCAGAAACATTACTTCACCAACAAAGGTCCGTCTAGTCAAGGCTATGGTTTTTCCAGTAGTCATGTATGGATGTGAGAGTTGGACTATAAAAAGAGCTGAGTGCAAAAGAATTGATGCTTTTGAACTGTGGTGTTAGAGAAGACTCTTGAGAATCCCTTGGACTGAAAGGAGATCCAACCAGTCCATTCTAAAGGAGATCAGTCCTGAGTGTTCATTGGAAGGACAGGCTGAAGCTGAAACTCCAATACTTTGACCACCTGATGCCAAGAGCTAACTCATTTGAAAAGCCTCTGATGCTGGGAAAGATTGAAGGCGGAAGGAGAAGGGGATGACAGAGGATGAGATGGCTGGATGGCATCACCAACTCAATGGACATGAGTTTGGGTAAACTTCAGGAATTGGTGATGGACAGGGATACCTGGTGTGCTGTGGTCCATGTGGTTGCAAAGAGTTGGACACGACTCAGTGACTGAACTGAACTGAACTTGTTACTCAACAGNGGGAGTTCATGTACACTCGTGGCTGATTCATGTCAATGTATAGCAAAACGAATACAGTATTGTAAAGCAAAACAAACTAAAAAATAAAAATTAATTTTAATAAAATAAAATACAAAAATATATATTTTTTTTCAGGTATAGCACAGATTTTTAAAGCAGAGGTATATGGAAGCCCTCTGTATTTTCTAGACAATTTTGCTGTGAACTTAAAACTGTTCTAAAAAATGTTATTGAAAATATTTTCCAGATTTTTAGTTTTACTCATTAAGAGGGTAGTCCAAATACCTTTTTTTTCCATGATTGCAAATTTATTCTTTTTTTAATTTAGAGTAACTGTCCCAGGTGCACTAAAGCTCATGATAGAAAAACAGCAGCATTCTGTTGTAAATCATCTTTTTCCTCTTGGGCTCAACCTCTGTATCATTTCCCAGTTTCTTACCTTCTAGTGCACAATTGATAAAATTTTATAATTTTGATTATGGAAATATTCTTCAGTGGAGAGTCAAGTACACTTACATGTTCTTTGATTTGTTTGTTGTTTTATAGAGTTAGTAATTGTCTTCAAATTCCTCACTCAGTCCTTGAGCTCTTTCTCCTGAAATACTCTTTCCTCTGATCTGGCCTAGTATCCTGGGAATTTTCTTGGTTGCTGTTCTTATTTGATCCTCTGTATCCTGGATCACATGGCTTGTTCTTCTTGATTTTATTCCTTATTTTGAACAAAGCACAGTCTCTGGTTTGTTAAGAGAAAAATGGTACATATCACAAAGGTTTTTTTTTTTTTTTTTTGTATCATTTCCCAGTTTCTTACCTTCTAGTGCACAATTGATAAAATTTTATAATTTTGATTATGGAAATATTCTTCAGTGGAGAGTCAAGTACACTTACATGTTCTTTGATTTGTTTGTTGTTTTATAGAGTTAGTAATTGTCTTCAAATTCCTCACTCAGTCCTTGAGCTCTTTCTCCTGAAATACTCTTTCCTCTGATCTGGCCTAGTATCCTGGGAATTTTCTTGGTTGCTGTTCTTATTTGATCCTCTGTATCCTGGATCACATGGCTTGTTCTTCTTGATTTTATTCCTTATTTTGAACAAAGCACAGTCTCTGGTTTGTTAAGAGAAAAATGGTACATATCAAAAAGGTTTTTTTTTTTTTTTTTTTTTTTTAAGATATAAATTACCTGAAAATGCCATTAAAAGGAAAAATAAGCAAACAAATTTGTACCTAATTGAGACATCAGTTTGAAAAAGTTGGAACTAGTTTCCCTCCAAACTTTTGAAGTCCATTTATTTAATCTCTCATCTACCTTTTTTGCTGAGAATACTATTACAATTCTTATTCACTGACTTTTTTTCTTTCCTTCTTTTTATGAAAATTTCCCCATTGCTGTGAAAGTTCATAATCATACTATTTTTATTTTTATATGTGCACATGCTAATCCATTGGTCATATAGTCAGTAATTTATTTTAACATGGATAATGTTCAGAGTTCTAGGAAATTTTGTTATTTGATTTACTCCCTTCTAGTCTCTTTACTCCCAGTTCCTAGAATTATTATTAGTAGCATATAGGATAGGTATTTTTAAAAAATCTAATCCTTTTCTCTTTGTCTTTCATATTCTTTAAATTTCTTATAATTCGGGCCTCAGCATCTTGTATCTGTGTCATGGATTTAATATATGAGGATCATTATTTTCCCTTTATCTTCATTGTCAATCTTTTTCAAATTTCATGATCAGGATCAACTTACTTCTCTGATTATGCCATTTATACATTTTAAATATTTCCTTATTGTTTTCCTTCCTGTATGATTTCCTCCTCTCTCTCTCTCCCTCCCCACTCTCCCACTTCTTATTTTTCATATTACAATATTTCCTAGAATGCCTGGTGATGATTGCTAGTCCAATCATATTTAAATAAGACTAAATAATCTATTGTAAGTTCTGTGTGCATTGGTGGAACTTGTGAAGTGGTGGGTGTTTCCATGGAGTGTGCTGCTGGAAATCCAGTTATTTTTTGGAATGTAGACAAGTTTCAGAATATAAAGATAGTGTTTTTCAGATTCTCCAGAGATTAAAACATCAATTTATTCTGTGATAAAATGTGTGTGTGTGTGTGTGTGTGTGTGCATGTACATGTTAGAGGAGAGTCCAGCAGGGAGGGAGAGGTTGAGGTGGGACTTTGAAAACTATTTAAGTGTTCTTGGAGATTTGTAGCAGAAGGGGGCTGCCTAGACACCAGACATTCAGTAAGTTGACTTTTAATTAACATCTGTATTTTTTCTAAAACATACTTCCCTGTCCTTTGTTATTTATGATATTCCTGGGTCTGGCTGATTTATAGTTTAGTAAATTCCTCCACCTCTTGTTACAAATATGAGGAATTGATGGTGACAAGGAAGATAGTTGTCTCACAGCATGGGATGTGGGAATAAATCAGGGACCTAATTTCCCTTATATTTTTCAACTGATTTTTATGACTCCCCCATTCCTCACTTTCAGTGATAATTGATACCCTTAATTCCTGAGCCTTAGCATGTTACCTGTTTAAGGACTTTTTTTTTTCTTTTGCAATTGCTTGATATTAAACTTCCTCAGCTTCCACTGCTAATCTAGTTTGAATCTTCAAAAAGCTTGTTGATATCATCAGTAATACTTTCTTCTTCTTTCTTGTATTGAATGTTGCATTAACACTAGTTTATTGCTCAGTCTGATGTATTGATAATACAAGAGGGAAGGATAAAAATGCTTCTAATCCATCATATTTCATCAGAAGTCATATGAAATAAAGTTTACCCATTATCTAAACCTGAATAACTAAGTTTTTTTTTTTTTTTTCTCTTTGCTTTTATCCAGGGAGCTTAATTTACTACTTAGGTATACACTGAGTGCTAATTACTTGTAAACATATTGAGAAACCATTGTAGAGGTTTTTTTTTTAAAGTGGTGTTCCATTATTAATAAGAGAATCTGTTAAAAATAATATTTAAGTAGTTTATTAGCAGACCAATTTAGTTAAGAGAAACAAAGCTAATTCATCTGTTGAAGAGCCAAACTTAAATGGTCATCTGAACTATACTCAATCTATACTAAAAAAGTAAGTTCTTATCAGAACTTGTGATAAGTTCTTATCAGAAGGTGTGATACACATACAATGGATTATTAGTCATGAAAAAGAAGGGAATCCTACCATTTGTGACAAAAAGGAAGAATCCTGAGTGCATTATACCAAGTGAAGTGTCAGGGAAAGACAAATACTGTATGATCTCATTAATAAATGGAATCTGAAAAAACTTCACTCATACAGAGAGTAGAGTGGTAGTTGTTAGGGGTTGTGGGTGAAGGATTTGGTAGATGTTGGTCAAACATATAAGCTTCCAGTTAGGAGATGAATTAAGTTCTGGGGATCAATGTAAAGGATGGTAACTATACTTTATAATATTGCATTATACAATTGAAAGTTGCTAAGAGAATAGATCTTAAATGTTTTCCCTACAAAAAAATGGTGTTATGTAAAGTGATAGAGGAGTTAGCTAGTGCTATGGTGACAACCATTTTTCAATAACAAATGTGTAAAATTAACATGTTTAATAGCTTAAATTTACACAGTGTTATATGTCAATTATATCTCCATAAAGCAGGGGAAAATAAGTTTAGTGGAATATGATTATGTGAGTATAAATATTAAAAGGGGAGAAAATAGGTTTGTTTAATAAATTATTTAAATGTAATGGTAAAAATAGATTATACAATAAAGATTTTATAGAACAAATTCTGAAATGTCTTCCCTAGAAATAATATTCTAGTAGTTCCAAATTTTTCATTGTAGGTAAGACTGTGAGTTGAGTGAAGTATGTTCTAAATCCATGATGATATCTATTTTGGAGTTTTGTTAGGACTTTATGTTATGTTTAGACTTCCCTGGTGGCTCAGATGGTAAAGTGTCTGTCTACAGTGTGAGAGACCCGGCTTCAATTCTTGGGTTGGAAAGATCCCCTGGAGAAAGAAACAGCAATCCACTCCAGTATATTGCCTGGAAAATCCCATGAACAAAAGAGTCGGACACGACTGATCGACTTCACTTCACTTCACTTCACTTCACTTAAACTTTTGTATTGTGTAGGGAAAATATTTTAGTTTGATAAAACTATGAAATGATAAAATTTTCAAAATGATGGATAGTTTCTTTTTTCCCAACCAGAAACCAGAGTTCTCTTCATAATTAAAGTTATATTGAGTAAAATTTCAGTTTCAATAATTTCAATATGCCACTTTTCCTAAAGCAAACTTAATTTATTATATGTCAAAAAATCAAAGTAAATCTGTGATATTAGAAGTACAGCACCTTTGTGAATGATTCATTGTTTAGTGTATTAACTTATGAAAAGGAAAATTAGAATCATAATTTTTCTATATCTAACTTGAAACTTATTTTTGTATAAGGAAAAGATAAATTATTCTTTTTAAAATTTAATATATATTAAATAAATAATGATTAACTGTTGAATAAAATAAACCTTGAAGTGCAAAAAAAAAAAAAAAAAAGCAAGCTCTATACAATTAATTTTTAGTTTTTCTTGTCCTGAAACATATTAAAAGCTCTATTTCACGTCGAAGGGACATTCTATAATTTTGTATGTCAATAGAAATTTTGCACAAATATTGATTTACAAATTAGTACTTCAATGGCATGCTTTTATGGTAATCAAGCTTAGGGGTACTTGCATTAAGAAACTTATATCTAAACTGATTTGATGCATTTATTAAAGTCTGGCATTTGGATTTTGTATAAATAATTTTAAAATGATAGTCTGTAATTCATGGCGTGTTGTGTGCTTTTCATTAATCTTCTTCCTTTAGTAGATCCTTTCAACCACCAAATAATAGCTGATCCTTTCTTATAAGAGCCCAGAAGTTTAATTTTTCCATTCTTTAGATTGCAAATAATTTGTTACAAGATAAATGCTTTGAGATATTTTCCCATTTTACAAAGACAGAAGTCTAAAGTCTTTAGAATCATTTGATAATCTTCTGTGATATAATTCCTACCTAATTCTTCAATTTCATAACATTTCTTCATAGGATTCTTCAATCCAGTTTTTAGAACATCACTTCTTTTGTGACAAAACATTAGATTTTTCTCTTTTATTACAAAGCACAGGTGATGTGCCTATTAAATATTTGATAAGTAAATGAAGGATCAAGTGAAATTGCTTCCACTGTCACTCCTTTTGTAAAATATTTGCTAATCTATTACTCCTTATGTACTTTCCACTGTTCTGGTGACATCTTGAATTTATGCCAATATGGTGCTTATAATGTTCTTAAAGATAATTTGGTATGAATTTATCACTAACCACCTCTAAACTCTATATGTGTAATTATATGCTATCTCTTATTTTTAATTGCCTACTTCCTGAGTACTCTTAGTCTCATTTATTGCTGAATAGCAAAGTGTGTTAGTCATTCAGTCATGTTTGACTGTTTACAACCTGTAGCCCTCCTGGCTCCTCTGTCCATGGAATTCTCTAGGCAAGAATACTGGAGTGGGCCACCCTTCCGTTCTCAAGGGCATCTTCCTGACTCAGGAATTAAACCCAGGCCTCCTGAATTACAAGCAGATTCTTTACCATCTGAGCCACCAGGAAAACCCACTGAATAACAAACTACTTCAAAATGTAATGACTTAAACTATTCCAAACTTGATGACTTAACACAGCAGTCATTTTGTTTTTTTCCCGTGAGCAGTCATTCAAGAGGGGTTAATGCTGATNAAGACCAGTGCGCTCTCTTGGGAACTCTATTAGCCTTTGCCCTGCTTCATTCTGTACTCCAAGGCCAAATTTGCCTGGTACTCCCGATGTTTCTTGACTTCCTACTTTTGCATTCTACACACTGCTATATTCAAAATGGATAACCAACAAGGATGTATTGTATAGAACTTGGAACTCTGCTCAATGTTATGTGCCAGCCTGGATGGGATGGGGGGTTTGGAGGAGAATGGACACATGTGTATGTATGGCTGTGTTTGTATGGCTGAGGCCCTTCACTGTCCACCTGAAACCACCACAACATTGTTCATTGGCTATACCCCAATACAAAAAGGTTTAAAGTCTGAAAAAAAAAAAAAAAAAAAAAACCTATGCGCTAGAGAAAAAAATAAACTGTGATCCTGGTAATCATTAGCATCTCATTAAAATGTCAGTCCAAACAGTTAAGGACCTCTCTAAGCAACCCTCTGAAGCCAAATGGGATTTTAAATGGAGCGGCATGGCATTGCATAAGGAAGCACTTGGGTGATATGGGACAGGACACGCTGTTCTGAAAATTCAGTAAATGCCTGAGTTGATCGTGTGCTGGACTGAAAAGGAGGTCATTATCCATCTGCTTCAGGCAGGCAAACATGAGCGCTTTGAAGCATCATTAAAACTGAAGCAATTCTGTAAAAAGTACTCAGCACCGGCAGCAACTTTCATTGTGTGCTTTCAAACTGAAACCCCAAGGCTATGATACAGAAACAATGGAAGAAATGCAAGGCCTTGTCCCCACATTTTTATCCAAGTCCAAATCAGCAGAGAATTTAAAAGCACACTGAAGGCTAGAAGGCCAAAAAAAAGTGGAACATGCAGACAAATCTCCATACTGGTGGTCTATCTGGGACTCAGGCCGCAGGCCACCATCAGTCATTGCCAACAACAGTACTGTCGGAGGGTTTAGAGCCCTGGGGTTCTGGGGCTCAGCAGACGCTCCTTCACTGACAATGACAGCCGATCACTGCTAGGAGGTTCTAGACATCAGTGCTATTGCAGGCAAAGAACTAAAAGAACAGAAGTCAAATACGAAGAGGATCTAAGATGATGACAGGGCCAGGTGACCAGAAACAGCATCAAAAACATCCATGAATACAATAATCAGCACAGGAGACTTCCAGAAATTCAAGCGGCAAGGAAGAAAGGTTAAAGAGCTACTAGACGCTGCAGAAGGAAATGGCAACCCACTCCAGTGTTCTTGCCTGGAGAATCCCAGGGATGGGGGAGCCTGGTGGGCTGCAGTCCATGGGGTCGCAGCAGCAGCAGACACTGGAGATCCTAGAAGTGAGAAGCACCCATCAAGAGAGACTACCTAAGCTCAAGGGTGATCCATCTGTCACATGGCTCTATACTTTCCATTTGAGTCACAGGAAGACTTTTTTTTTTTTTTGATTGAAGGAAGGAAATAGGGAATGAATGAGTTTTTATTACACTGCACATTTCTGACTTTCCTTTGCATGTTTAAAAAAATATTTGCATGTACACCACTGACGTCAGTAAACGGATACATCATGCATGTTGTAGCTTCTGTATCTCCTACTGTTACTAGAAACCAAGTGAGGCAAAAACACTGGTTGTCAAAAGGCATTTAAACAGTAACGCTCCACAATAGTGTTAGTTGTTCCTGTCATTAGCTCAAAGTTATAAGAAGGAACAATGGTTTCTCATCATTAAATTAGTCCTGAGATCCTAGTATTTATAAACTGAAATACTACTATTCCACACTCACCCATTCAACTATATTTTATAGCTAGCAAAGTCTTTTAATTTTAAAAAATCTTTATCTACCAATTGTATATCCTTTGGAATTCAGATTGGGTGTTCTGAACTCTGGCATATTACTACACTGCTTCTCCTTCAGAAATACATATATATTTGAAACCATTACTATAAAAAGAGGGCTTCCCTGGTGGCTCAGATGGTAAAGAATCTGCCTGTCAATGCAGGAGATGTGGGTTCAATCCCTGGGTCAGGAATATCCCCTGGAGAAGGGAATGGCAACCCACTCCAGTATTCTTGCCTGGAAAATTTCATGAAGAGAGGAGCCTGGTGGGCTACAGTCCACAGGGTTGAAAAGAGTCAGACACGACTGGGCAACTAACACTTTCATGTTCACTACAGAAAGAATAAAGAGACAAAACAGTCCAAGACAGTAATTTTAAGAAATTCTTTGAGATTACTTGCACCTCTGTTCTGTTTTGAAGCAAACACAAATTTTGTGATTTTTTTTCTATTAGGTAATTTGATATTTCCAAACATATAAAAGCAGTGCAAGAGCAGTTTCTTTAATTAGGTGCACCAAGCAGATATCATGTCCAATGAACTCATAAGTCTCAGTCACAGGCAACTCTCAGCATCAACCGTGAAGCTGCTGAATCCACAGTGAAACAAAAGCAGAAGAGGCTCAGCTTCCTAGGAGAGGCTCAGCTTCCTTGGAAGTCAAAGTTGTGTTTCTCTGTGTTGGTCAGTCATTGGACCAAACACAGCTTTGAGGTGTCCTCTTAGAGCCTCATCTCATGAGTCTAGAAGCTTGTTCTTGCAGTTGCATCCAGCATAAAGTGAGTGCTCACAGTCACACAAACTGGGTTGGCCAAAAAGTTCATTCAATTTTTTCTGTAAGATGTTAACTTACAAGGCACAGCTGGGTTGCTGCTAAGACTAGCCTCTTGGTCAAGAACTTCATGTCAGGCAAATTTAGGTTAAATCTGAGTTTCTATCACTTCTACCTCTTGTGGTTTAAACACTCAATATCTCAGTTTACTCATCCTCAAACTAAAAAATAGGAATCCTGGACTTCCCTGGCAGTCCACTGTTAAGACTCCACACTTTTGCAGCGGGGGGCCTGGGTGCAATCGCTAGTCAGGGAACTAAGATCCCACATACCACCGAAAAAAAAAAGAAATACCATAATACTATAACCAGGAGTGAAATGAGAGAATATTTAAGTGCTCAGCAGAGTCTCAGTGCAGTAAGTTCTCAGAGATAGAAGCTCCTCTGGGCAAAGCCAGTATCGAGAAAATACATCATCTGGGTCAGCAGAGCTGAATCGATGTCCCGACAAATACCAACTTAATGTGTTCATTTGAGGTAACTATTAAGACAACTACCACTTAAAAATCTGGTTAAAGGTTTCATTTTCTCAGCCAGTTATTTACCCCGAGTGAATCAGGATCACAGCTTGACCTCATTTCCTGTTTACTCTGAGAAGATAGAGGCTGCTGGTGCCAATCTCAGTCTCATCCTTCACTAGGGCAGAGAAATGGCAACCACCTGGGGTCCACTTCATAAGGATTGTGGGGATTCAAGAAGCCATTGAGGTTAAATAGCTTTGCCCAGCCCCTGGCACTTAAATCTTTATCACTGCAACCACCAAGAGCCAAAGCAGCAAGCAATCCCTTAATTCCACACAAAGCTGGAGCTAACCCATCATTCATAGAGGCCCACAAAGCCCACAAAAATTGATTCCATCTCTGGTCTGACTCCTTGGAAGAAAAACTATGACAAACCTAGACAACATATTCAAAAGCAGAGACATTACTTTGCAGACAAAGGTCCATCTAGTCATAGCTATGGTTTTTCCAGTAGTCATGTATGGATGTGAAAGCTGGACCAAAAGAAGGCTGAGCACTGAAGTCTTGGAAGAAAAACTATGACAAACCTAGACAACATATTAAAAAGCAGAGACATTACTTTGCAGACAAAGGTCCATCTAGTCATAGCTATGGTTTTTCCAGTAGTCATGTATGGATGTGAGAGCTGGACCACAAAGAAGGCTGAGCACTGAAGAATGATGCTTTTGAACTGTGGTGTTGGAGAAAACTCTTGAGATTCCCTTGGGCTGCAAGGAGATCAAACCAGTCAATCCCAAAGGAAATCAACCCTGAATATTCATTACAAGGACTGGTGTGGAAGCTGAAGCTCCAATCCTTTGGCCACTTGATACAAAGAGCCGACTCACTGGAAAAGACCCTGATGCTGGGAAAGATTGAAGGCAGGAGAAGCAGGCAACAGAGGATTAGACGGTTGGATGACATCACCGACTCAATGGACATAAGTTTGAGCAAGCTCTGGGAAACAGTGCAAGACAGGGAAGCCTGGCGTGCTGCAGTCCATGGGGTCACAAAGAGTTGGACACAACTGAGCAACTGAACAACAGCTAGTCTGATTCCAACCTTGAACCTTCCAGGAAAAGAAGCAGAGCACAGATTGAATGCTTTCCTCGGCAGTCTTCCCCAGGACACAGAATATCTAACACCGGCCCTACTTGTACCACTGCTCCATCATCTGCATTACCTCACTGGAGCTCCTTTCTGTTCAACCCCATCTTAAAGAAGAGAGAAGGAAGGCTAACAGGCCAATGGTGCAGCTGTTCAGTGGTAAAGCTGGAACTGAAATTCGTTCTACTCAATTCTAAGCCCAGAGCCCTTTCCATCACACCTGGTAAGAGAGGTGAGGCATGCCAAATGTCAACTCTAAATTCCAGATTCCCAGACATTCTCAGCAAGCCCACAAAACGTTAGTGATAATGGATCATAACAACTTCCAATTGCAAAGCAAGAGTCACTGGCTCAGTTACAAAATAGCTTAAAATGAGTCCCCATCTGACCTCCATGGCCACAGACTTGAAGAGAATTTCCTGAAATTATATGCTGGCAGTTCTTCAAATGGAACAATTCTCAGAAATGTACTGATTCGTGACGTAGCTGTTATCAGCTGCCATTTCTGACTTTCATTCCAGGTAAGAAGATGTAAAATGCTTTCTGCTGGCCCCACAGTCTATGCTAACTCCTACCACCAGAAGGTAAATCTCACCCAATAGTTCAGCCAGGAATAAATTCTGAATGACCTGAACTTGAAGAGGAGTTGTGGGAGCAGAAATCCCTCCTAATTAAAGGCCAGTTCATTAGCACTTTCATGCATATGGATTACCATTTAAAGCGAAGTTAAATAGATTGGGGAAAGATTTTTAATGTCAAGAATCTCATCAAAATTCCTTACGCAGCACAAGCAAGTGCCCTTCATTCATTAACACTGTCCTTCCTGCCCTCGTATTAATCCCTCAGGTCACTCATCTAAAGAAGGCAAATGTCACAAAGTCTCCCTGAACACGCCCCCAAATTAGAATCAAAATGAAATGGAGATGAAGAAGGGCTGTGGGGGTAACTGTGGACACCATTAAGATGGGCCCTTACTGACAGGGCCCGTCTGGCCATCTTGGCAAATCCAACCCAGCTCCTCGCCCCTGGGCAGTCTTCCCTCCATCATCCTCCCCGCTCATGAACCTCCAGGGCTCTGCCCTCTGCAGAGGGCCCTGCCCCCCCACACCGCCTCTTCAGCCGCTTCTGCTGCTGCCTCTAGCTCTCACCGCAGTGCAAAAACTCCCTAATACTCTCACCAGAGCTCCTCCTTTCTGTTTTCATCTCGCCCCATCAATCTTGATAGTTCCCTTGACTTTCTCCAGCACCCGCACACCGGGAACTCCATCCTCATCTCTCTGGTAGCAGCCTAAAGACCAGTCTCAGCCTCAGAGAACAACTCTTTACCGGCACATCCGCTTGGTTGGCCTGTCCTCGCCTCACCGTTTTTTCTTTACTGTAATATCTAACTCCATCAGAATAATCTATGAAAGTCACACAGTCCTTCTAGTCATCCCCTAACTGTACCAAAATCATCTTGGTAAAACAAAGTTCAGTTCACACATGCAGCTAATGCAAAATGCTTCCAAGTCTTTCTTTTCCAAACTCCTCAGCATCTAGATCGCCCCAATCTGGCCCAATCATCACTTCCAGTCTTACTTATTGTCCATCACTGCATCCAGAGGCTCTTATCCCGCAGTCAATTGTCCTGTTCTCTGAACTTATGCTCCACCCCATCTTTTGTTCCATAGAGATGTTCCCCCTCTTCCTCACCCAAACAATACTTCAATGTCCCATTCACTGGAAATTCTTGTTGAACTATCATTAATATGAAAATTCAATCCATTGGAACCCTCAGTATTTTGAGAAGCTTAATCAATTAAGTCCTGCCAATGCTGTCACACCAAAGGCCACTGGGGACAAGACTGTAGTTGAGATCATTGGGTTTCTTATTCCTCACAGCAAGGGAGCATGCACACGGTGGGAAATCTTGGGGTGTCTCAGTCAGAGGGTACTGTGCTGTGTTGGTCGTTCAGTCGTGTCTGACTCTTTGGGATCACATGGACTGTAGCCCACCAGGCTTCTCTGTCCATGGGGATTCTCCAGGCAAGGATATTGAAGTGGGTTGCCATGCCTTCGTCCAGGGGTTCTTCCCCACCCAGGGATCAAACCCAGGTCTCCTGCATTATAGGTGGATTCTGTACCATCCGAACCACTAGGAAAAGCCCATTAATACTGGAGTGGGTAGCCTATTACTTCTCCAGGAGATCTTCCCGATTCAGGAATCAAACCAGGGTCTCCTGCATGCAGGTGGATTTTTTACCAGCTGAGCTACTAGAGGGTGTTAGATGGGGCTTATTATAGGATTCACTCTGCATGCTGTTGGAAAACAGGAGCAATTCTATGATTACGTCAATAAATCTTGTCTATGAGTAGGAGCAGATGCGAGCAAGGCTAAGGTTGTAGCTTGTGAAGAAGCAGCTGGCCCTCATTTTATCTGCAGTAAAAAGGGGACATTTCCTATTTTGTGGGTTGTATGCTGACCTTGTTTTTCTCTGTACTTAGACAAAGTTATGAAATGGTCTTGTTTGTCTCATTTTAAGTCGGACATGACTTGGCGACTACACAACAGTAATGAGTGATCACATCTAAGGACTGTGTTCTGTGTGTTTATGTCCTTATGTCCAACAGGAGACACCACAGCCCAGCTGTGAGCACCAGGTTGGCTCCTAACAACTCGAAGAGCTGTTTGTAAGTGTCCAACAAGCTTCCAGATGTCAGACGCTGCTCCTCTCTTTCTCAATTCTTAGTGTTATCATGACATCAGTGTAGAGCCTGAGACATTTTCTGAGGTAGAGGACAGATTAGGGAAACAAGACAAGCTGCAACTAGGTAGACAAGATCCTACCTGGGAGCCCAATGGTAAGAGCACTTATCATATTTCACAATATAGCAGAAGAAGGGCCTGATAACAGGATTAAGATGTGGGGAAAAGAATAACATATTCTGTAAAAGCAACAACTCTCAAGAATAATGTGGTATCCAAACCAGGCCCCACCTAGAGCATGTTAAACCCAAGAAATGTCTTCAATCTAGTCAGTCTGATAAGGTTTTCTGGTTAATAAAGATGAAAGTTGTCCACTGTACATATCCAAGAATCTTAATGTAATTAGACATTCATTGTCAAGCTAAATGTGTTCATATCATTGTATGTGTACATTTTCCTTTATGGCTATTAAAGTCCTGATCATTAAGTCTTATCTTAGATTCTGTTTCCAGCAGACACTATCAGAGTGCTGATACTGCCAAATCTGAGTTTAATAGAACAAGCGATGCCAATTGTGTCTTTCAGGCTCATCCAGACCAGAAATGTAGCTCACATGTTAGGCGTATGAAAAAAAAAAAATAGACAAAACAGCACCTGAAATTCTTATAACTTCCTTTAAAATGATTTCATTTGGGGGACTTCCCTGATTGTACAGTGGATGAAAATCAGCCTGCCAATGCAAGCGACATGGGTTCAGTCCCTGGTCTGGGAAGATTTCACATGCCACAGAACAACTAAACCTGCATACTGCAGCTACTGAAACTCGTGTGCCTAGGGCCTGTGCTCTGCAACAAGAGAAGTCCATGCACCGCAACAAAGAGTAGTACCCATTCACTGCAACTAGAGAAAGCCCGTGCGCAACAACTAAAGACCAGCACAAACAAACAAAAATTCTTCTGGAAAAAGTCCAAACGTCCTTTCTTTTATGGTCTAGACGGTCTGCGTGGCCAACCCTATGACAGAAGAATCAGCAGATACATGAGCAGCAACTCTTTTCAGATCCAGCCTGTGACAATTAATGAGCATCTGAGGTTATTCCTAAAAGATAATGCTGTTAAAAGTGCTGCACTCAATATGCCAGCAAATCTGGAAAAGTCAGCACTGGCCACAGGACTGGAAAGGTCAGTTTTGGTTCCAATGCCAAAGAATGCTCAAACTACTGCACAATTGCACTCATCTCACACACCAACAAAGTAATGCTCAAAATTCTCCAAGCGAGGCTTTAATAGTACATAAATCAAGAAATTCCAGACGTCCAAGCTGGATTTAGAAAAGGCAGAGGAACCAGAGATCAAATTGCCAACAGCTGTTGGATCATAGAAAAAGCAAGAGAGTTCCAGAAAAACATCAACATATGCTTTATTGACTATGCCAAAGCCTTTGCCTGTGTCGATCACAACAAACTGTGGAAAATTCTTCAAGGAATGGGAATACCAGACAACCTTACCTGGCTCCTGAGAAGCAGGAGCTTGCTGCCAGTCAAGAAGCAGCAGTTAGAACAGATATGGAACAACGGACTGGTCCAAATTGGGAAAGGAATACATCAAGGCTGCATATTGTCATCCTGCTTATTTAACTTCTATGCAGAGTACATTATGCAAAATGCCAGACTGGGTGAAGCACAAGCTGGAATCAAGATTGCCAAGAAAAATATCTATAACCTCAGATATGCAAACAACACCACTCTTATGGCAGAAAGTGAAGAGGAACTGAAAAGCCTCTTGATGAAGGTGAAAGAGGAAGTAAAAAAGCTGGCTTAAAATTCAACATTCAAAAAACTAAGATGAAGGCATCTGGTCCCATCACTTCATGGGAATTAGATTGGGAAATAATGGAAATAGTGACAGACTTTATTTTCTTGAGGTCCAAAATCATTGCAGATGGTGACTGCAGTCATGAAATTAAAAGACGCTTGCTCCTTGGAAAAAAAGCTATGACCAACCTAGACAGCATATTAAAAAGCTGAGACATTACTCTGCAGACAAAAAGTCCATCTAGTCAAAGCTATGGTTTTTCCAGTCGTCATGTATGGATGTGACAGTTGGACCATAAAGAAAGCTGAGTGCCAAAACACTGATGCTTTTGAACTGTGGTGTTGAAGAAGACTCTTGAGAGTTCCCTTGGACTGCAAAGAGATCAAACCAGTCAATCCTAAAGGAAATCAGTCCTGAATATTCATTGGAAGGACTGATGCTGAAGCAGAAGCTCCAATACTTTGGCCACCTGATGTGGAGAACTGACTCACTGGAAAAGACCCTGATGCTTGAAAGATTGAAGGTGGGGGGAGAAGGGGCCAACAGAGGATGAAATGGGGTTAGATAGCATCACCGACTCGATGGATATGAATTTGAGTGAGCTCTGGGAGTTGGTGATGGACAAGGAAGCCTGGCATTGCTGCAGTCCATGGGGTTGCAAAGAGTTGAACAAGACTGAGCGACTGAACTGAACTAAGGTTATTCATGGGGGAAAAAAAAATCCCTGTTATTTTTATTTCCATGTAGAAATCCTTAGCTTCCCAGGTGGGACTAGTGGTTAAGAACCTGTTGCCAATGAGGGAGATGTAAGAGAAGCAGATTTGACTTCCAGGTCAGAAAGATCCCCTGGAGGAGGGCGTGGCAACCCACTCCAGCATTCTTGCCTGGAGAATCCCATGGACAGAGGAGCCTGGCGGGCTACAGTCCATAGGGCAGGAAAGAGTTGGACACAACTGAAACAACTTAGCACGCATGCACACACATAGAAATCCTCTAATGCCTTATAATATAAATTCCTTAAATAGTAACTTAAGGCACCCTCTGTAATGGCAGTGTTCATTCAATTCAAGAAAGCAAGATCAACAAAGCCAAAAGCTGGTTCTTTGAAAGGATAAATAAAATTGACAAACCATTAGCCAGACTCATCAAGAAATAAAGGGAGAAAAATCAAATCAATAAAATTAGAAATGAAAATGGAGAGATCACAACAGACAACACAGAAATACAAAGGATCATAAGAGACTACTATCAGCAATTATATGCCAATAAAATGGACAATGTGGAAGAAATGGACAAATTCTTAGGAAAGTACAACTTTCCAAAACTGAACCAGGAAGAAATAGAAAATCTTAACAGACCCATCATGAGCACAGAAATTGAAACTGTAACCAGAAACCTTCCAGCAAACAAAAGCCCAGGTCCAGACGGCTTCACAGCTGAATTCTACTAAAAATTTTGAGAAAAGCTAACACCTATCCTACTCAAACTTTTTCAGAAAATTGCAGAGGAAGGTAAACTTCCAAACTCATTCTATGAGGCCACCATCAACCTAATACCAAAACCTGACAAAGACACCACAAAAAAAGAAAACTAAAGGCCAATATCACTGATGAACATAGATGCAAAAATCCTTAACAAAATTTTAGCAATCAGAATCCAACAACACATTAAAAAGATCATACACCATGACCAAGTGGGCTTTATCCCAGGGATGCAAGGATTCTTCAATATCCGCAAATCAATCAATGTAATTCACCACATTAACAAATTGAAAAATAAAAACCATATGATTATCTCAATAGATGCAGAGAAGGC
>SJXQ01010244.1:6681-174026 GCA_006408695.1 Aepyceros melampus | reverse complement strand
GAGACACAGATGTATAGAACAGCCTTTTGGACTCTGTGGGAGAGGAAGAGGGTGGGATGATTTGGGAGAGTGGCAGTGTAACATGTATGATATCATAAGTGAAACAAATCGCCGGTCTAGGTTCCATGCAGGATGCAGGATGCTTGGGATTGATGCACGGGGATAATCCAGAGAGAGGGTGTGGGGCGGGAGGGGGGAGGTGGAGGTCGGGAGTGGGAGTTCATGTACACTCGTGGCTGATTCATGTCGATGTATAGCAAAACAAATACAGTATTGTAAAGCAAAACAAACTAAAAAATAAAAATTATTTAAAAATAAAAAAAAGAAAGCAAGAGAGCAGCATTGACATACATGGGGCTTCTCTGTTGGCTCAGCAGTACAAAAAAAATCTGCCTGCAAAGCAAGAGCCACAGAAGATACAGGTTCCATCCCTGGGTCAGGAAGATCCCCTGGAGGAGGGCACGGCAACCCACTCCAGTATTATTGCCGAGAGTATTCCATACACAGAGGAGCCTAGCAGGCTGCAGTCCACAGGATAGCACAGAGTCGGACACAACTGAAGTGACTTAGCATACACGCAGCATGCATGTTGACACATTTACACTACTATGTGTAAAACAGATAGCTAGTGGGAAGCTGCTGTATCACACAGGGAGCTCAGTTTGGTGATGGCCTAGATGGATAGGATGGGAGCAGAAGGCAGGAGGTTCCAGAGGGAGGGGATATATGTATACATATATCTGATTCACTTCACTGTAAAGCAGAAACTAACACAACATTATAAAGCAATTATACTCCAATTAAAAACAGCAACAACAACACAACAAGGTTGGAGTAATAACTCGTGTATCAGGCAGGGGCCAAGACCAGTGAACTTAGGCAAACCACCTCTCCTCTTAGCAAGGATTCCTTCCTGCACTGGCCACCATCCAAACGGCATTTCCAGACCCCACCACTGCTTAGAGATCACACTAGATACCATGTGCCACCTGTAAGGGTTATGGCAGGTCCCTGGCAACTGCATGCATGCATGGTGGCCCTGCTTCCCACGATGTCCATTAGACTCCATGCTCTCACTTCCTCCATCCTTGGGAGATTTCAATTTGTGGTTTTCTTAGAGAACACATGGCCTATCACTTAACACTGTCCCTGAAAGATAACTTTGCCATGATTGCTCACTGCTGACATTTTATTATTTAATACTAAAATCCCATCAGAGCTCCCTAGCCTGATAAGCTAAAAATGAGGTCTGAAAATAAAGCACCTGGCAAATCTGATTTGCAGTCATATCCAAATGGCATTTTGTCAGATGGGAGCTAATTATCAACCTGACATGATTTCAATCTGTTTCCATTTTATGAAACGGGGTCTGCGTGCTCCTCTACAAAGAGGATCAGCCTTGCCGCGCTTCAGCTCGACACCCAATTTCACCTACTCTCATGAGATTCTTCTATTATGCAAACTATTGGTAAAGCAATTACATGCTCCGAAAGATTAAGACTAGAAATTTAGCATTCAGAAAATTGTCATTTTCACCTCTTAAAATGTAAATTCTTGCCAGATGTTAAGATGCCTTTTTTACTTTACACAATGTCACCTAATGATCTGAGGAAGCAACCCCTCGTAAAGCAATTTCATCTCCCCAGTTTGATGAGAGCGTTGACTGAACTCCAACTGCCTAATGAGTGCAGGCATCCAGAAACAGGACACTTGTTTCTTCAGGCTTTTCAAGGCTTCTTAGAGGCTGGGCATTGGCCATATCAAGCGAAAAGCTCCAAATGGACACAAATGAAGGCTGGGCAGAGAACAGCAGGTGGGAAAAGAGGAGACCCTTCACCCTTTTACTTGAGGAAAAGTGCTGGAATCTCCATGGATGGAAACAACTGCATAGCTCTTACTGCTCTTTCCAGGAAACATGCTCTGTGTCTCTCATCTAACACCCTTACACACAACAGAAGATCATGGTCAACAGAAGGACATGGAAAGAAGTTCCTTCTGTCTAAGTGCAGGAACTTCCCTGGTGGTCCAGTGGCTGAGACTCTGTGCTCCCCGTGCAGGTGAAGCGGAGCAGGTCCCTGCTCCACCTACCCCCTCAGTGTCCTCTGCCTGCCTTCTGCCTGTGGAAAAAATTTAATCAGAGAAGTGAGAAATGGGGAAACAAAGGAAAACAGTCACAGGAGACTACATAATAATAACGTAGTCATTAAACATAGTCAAGGATCTTTAGGATCTTCTTTCTCAAGGGATGTAGATAATATTCTGAGCCATATGCTGTGAGCTGTCTTAAAGATACTAAAACACTAGGTGGAGAATTTAGCTACACGATGACCAGACTGTACCCAGAACATGAGCTGCCACAATTCAGAGAATTAGCTTTGAAGAAATGGTAACAAAAGGGCTCTGGAACTGAAGATTAACTGTGCCTAAAACAACCAAGATGATGCTGGTCAGACCACTGATGACCAGTCTGAAGATGACTGTCAGAGCTAGCTGTTGTTTCTGTATGTAGTATTCCCCCACTTTGTCTATAAAAGATCTCATCCCACTGGCTGCCAGTGGTGGCGGGTTGACCTTTGGACAGACGTCTGCCACCCACTTCCCCACCAATTGCTGACATTTGAAATAAAACCAAATTTCCTTCCCACCAACCTGGCCTGCTTATTGGCTTCCGAGCAGCAAGGAGCTGGACCCCTCACTCTTTCAATAACATAGGAGGTGCGGGCTCAGTCCCTGGTAACTAGATCCCAGATACTGCAACTAAGAGTTTGCATGCTGCAACTAAAGATCCTGCATTCAGCACTGAAGATCAAAGATCCTGCAACTAAGACTTGAAGCAGCCAAATAAACAAGTAAATAACAACAACCACAAAAAAAAAAAAAGAGTGAAAGCTAGAAAGGTGAGATCAGTAACTTGTCCTAGGTCCAGTCTGTGGATCTGATGAGCGTCTAAGGCGTTATGTGTGAAAATGGACACCAAGGCCCTGAAATGGCCTGTAAAATCCTACAGGGATAGTCAACAAGTCGGGGGATCTCATGAGTCCTTTCTCCCACCCCACCCCCTTCGCAGCTACTCCTCTTTGTGTGGACAGAGAGACACCAAGAAGCATATTTTCTATTTAGGATCACATAAGCCTCCCACCAGGGGCTTCCCTGGTGGCTCAGATGGTAAAGCGTCTGCCTGCAACATAGGAGACCCAGGTTTGATCCCTGGGTCAGGAAGATCCCCTGGAAAAGGCAATGGCAACCCACTCCAATACTCTTGCCTGGAAAATTCCATGGATGGAGGAGCCTGGTGGACTACAGTCCATAGGTCGCAGAGAGTGGGACATGACTGAGTGACTTCAATTTCACTTTTCACTTTCAAGCCTCTGCACAAGGCTTCCCAGCTGGTGCTGTGGGAGAGAATCCACCTGCCAATGTAGGAGACACAGGAGACTCAGGTTCGATCCCTGGGTTGGGAAAGATCCCCTGGTAGGAAATGGCAACACACTCCAGTATTCTTGCCCTGAGAAACCCCATGGGCAGAGGAGTCTGGCAGACTACAGTCCACAGGGTCACAAACAGTTGGACAAGACTTAGCACACAAGCTTCGACACACACGTTGACAGATATTACTAAAAAGCAGCAGGTCCTTCTACATAACTACATCCTCACTTCAAGTTTTCAAAATATACCAACTAAATATGAGGGTAAAGTGAGTATGTTTGAGAACAGAAGTCAGAGGAGAACAGGAGGAGAAACCTTCCTTCCGGAAGGATAAAACCGCCTTCTGGTCCTGTGACATGTGATTTTGTCCGTGGAGCTCATGGAGGAAACGGGGACTCTCAGGAGACTCGTGTGGAGGATGTGCTGAGGTTCTTCTCTGGATCCTGGCCTGGGGAATTATCTTACCCCGTGTGTCATGACACCCAGGGCACTGGGAGCAGCGGGCTCCTGAGTTGTGGCGTAAGAAGGATAGATGAAGCTGCTTCATCTGCAAACACCAGCGCTCCCGGGGCCCCGTGTTGCAAACAGGTAAGGGCACTGCGCTGCACACCTCCTCCTTCGCCTTGGAGGTGCCCCAACACGTGCCTGCCAGGAGCACGGAAGAGCACTGGCCCCCAAGGGGAAGCGGCTCCCACCCCCACATGGCTCTGATGGGGACGACGGGTGTCCTTGCAGGAAGTGTCCCCTGTCGCGTGTAGACTACAGAAACGCCTTCACCATGAGGCTCACGTTTTGTCGTTTAGTCACCAAGTGGTGTCTGACTCTTTGCAACACCATGGACTGTAGCCTGCCAGGCGCCTCTGTCTGTGGGATTTCTGAGGCAAGAATACTGGAGTGGGTTGCCATTTCCTATTGTCTCGACCCAAGGATTATATCTGGATCTCCTACGTTGCAGGTGGATGCCTTACCAGTGCACCCCCGGGGAAGCCCATGAGGTTTATGAAAACCCCCCAAATGTCACTGGACTGGTTCACTTCACGTGTCAGCTCAGCTAAGCCACAGGACCCCAATGTCTGGTCAGGCATTAGGCTAGATGTTCTTGTGACGGTATTTTTTAGATAAGATGAGTATTTACAACAGTAGGCTTTGAGTAAATCATTACCCTCCCAGAAAGCAGGTGGGCTTCATCCAGTCAGGTGAACATCTTAGGAGCAAAGACTGAGGTCTGCTGAGGCAGGAGGACTTTGAGCTCAAAACTGTAACAGAAATCGTGCCTAAGCTGACAGCCTGCCAGCTTGTGCCACACTTTGAACTTGCCAGGCCTCACAACTGCATGAGTCAGTGCCTTAAAATCGAGCAATGGTTTCTTTTTCTGTCTCTCCTCTCTCTTCTGTCTGGAAAATCCTACTCATGCAGTTACCAGGCAGACTAACCAGGTCCATTCCCTCTACATTTTAGAGGATTGAGGCCCTTGGCAAAACATAATCCCATGACTGTTTAGAAAACCAGAGAAGTAGAAGTCTACATGAAAGAGGCTTTTCAATACCCTTCAAAGGCTCAATTGTATTTCCCACTTGCTCCTTAGGTGATGGATGAGTAGGAGCTGTGCCCTTGGAAAGTTCCAGACCAGGCATAGCACAGGGGAACTGGGGCACCTGGGCTGGAACCCAGACTCAGCTTCTGAGGGGGTGAGTGGCCACCGACAGGTGACTGAATCAGGAATAAGGCATTTCATACCCTGGTGAAAACACACTTGGACCACATCCATCAGGCCGGGAGGGCACACAAAAGAACCAGAGACGTAAAGCACCTAGCTCAGGACCGAGCAAGACTGAGCTCACTAAATCGTACCTTATTGTAGACAAAAGATACTAATAAAACACACTTCATTCTACTCCCATCCCTAAGCGGGCAGAGAAACACATCCACGGATAAGTTTTGTTTGTTTTGTTTTGGTTTTTGTCTTTTTTATTGGAGTATAATTGCTTTACAATGCTGTGTTAGTTATTGCTGTACAGTGAAGAGAAGCAGCTGTAAGTAGGCATGTATCTCCTCCCTCTTGGACCTCCCTTCCCCTATCCCACTCCCCTAAGTCATCACAGAGCACCAAACTGAACCCTCTGTGCTGCACAGCAGCTTCCCACCAGCTATCTGTTTTACACACAGTAGGGTGTATATGGGACTTCCGTGATGGATCAGTGGTAAAGAACCAGTCTGCCAATGGAGGAGACACAGACGGGTTCAATCCCGGGGTCAGGAAGATCCCCTGGAGAAGGAAACAGCAACCCACCCCAGTATTCTTGCCTAGGCAATCCCATGGACAGAGAAGCCTGATGGGCTATAGTCCATGGGGTTGCAAAGAGTCAGACTCAACAACTAAACATGTGTATATCTGTCAATCCGAAGCTCTCCGCTCTTCCCACTCTCCTGTCTCCCACTGTGTCTACATGTCCATTCTCTACATCCGAGTCTCTATTCCTGCCCTGGAAATAGGTTCATCTCTACATTTTTCTAGATTCTACATTTGCCTGCCTGCCTACTTAGTCACTCAGTTGTGTCCAACTCTTTAGCAACCCCATGAACTGCAGCTCACCAGGCTTCTCTGTCCATGGAATTTTCCAGGCAAGAATACTGGAGAGGGTTGTCATTTCCTACTCCAGGGGATCTTCCTGAATCCATGTATCCTGGAAGCACTCTATAGATTCCACATATATATGTTAATAAAAACATACAAGGATAATTAATATAGAGCTTCAAATACCAAGAAAGTGATACTGTGAGTGATTGTGGGAACTCAAAGGAAGGAAAGCTGATTCAACCTCAGAAGGGGAAGTTTGCAGGCAAGATGGGGTGACAGGGGAGCAGGCACTCCAGGCAGAGGCCACTGCATAGCCGAACCAGGAGTGGAGCCAACCAGGGGACTTGTCGGCCATGTACATGGGCCAGAGAAGTGGGGCAGGGATCACTGCGCTGGGAAGCATTCTAAAGAGCCAGCTCGTGCAAGGATGCAGACGTGGGGAGAAAATAAATCAGAGGAAAGACAGAGCTGCTGGTGTGTGTTTTTTTCAGGTCCCATCAGGAGGCTGTGCGGATGCAAACTTTAACTAGTAACTACTCTGACTTCTCAGTCTCAAAACTTTCACAATCAACAATCAGTGATACAAATGCAGAAGACATCCGGAAAATAAATGATGGAACTTGTGAACGTTTACACAGGAAGCCAAAGAAGTCCTCTAACATGAACTGTGCCCCAAGTAAGAATTTTAAATGATGATAAAATGCTGAATGGACTGCATTCTGCTTTGTGTGCATGTGAAAATGAAAAACACTCCATTAACCTCAGAACCCCATAATAAAAGATATATAATGCAGGAAAGGCTCTGAAGTGACCTATAGTCAATTGTCCAAAATAATTAAGCTATTATCAGTCCATGGGGTCTCAAAAAGGGTCGGACATGACTTAGGGGTTAAACAACAACCAAAAGATTAAGCCTGGTTTTAATTTTCTTCATTTTGCTGACTTAGATTTCTTCTTTTTCTATAATGACTGTGGAATGCTCATGAAAAGAGGAAAGGGTATTTTTCAAAGCCTGCCTAAGAGAAGTCTAAAAAGAAAGGGTGTTATACTTCTCAGGCGGCATTAGTGGTAAAGAACCTGCCTGCCAATGCAGGGGACTTAAAAGATGGGGGTTGGATCTCTGGGTTGGGAAGAGCCCCTGGAAGAGGGCAGAGCAACGCATTCCAGTATTCTTGCCTGGAGAATCCCATGGACAGAGGAGCCTGGTGGGCCACAGCCCATATGGTTGCAAACAGTCAGACACAACTGAAGCGATTGAACACACACACACACACACACAGATACACACACACACACACAAGCACACATACACACACACACAAGTGGGGTCCGCTTAGATGGACAAGCAAACTCCTGCAGTGGGCCAACCTGTGCTCAGATGCAAAAGAAAAGTGAAAGATTGGGAAACGGAAGGAGAGGGCTTCCCAGCCCGGCCACAGTACCCACCTGGGTCACATAGGCACTTGTAGCTGGTGCCCACGCTGCGGCACGTGCCGTGGGCACAGGGGCTGAGTGCACAGAAGTCCACGAGCTGCGCACATGCCGGGCCCGTAAAGCCCGCGCTGCAGCTGCAGCCGAAGTGCAGCCCATCGGCATAGCAGGTCCCGTTGTTCTGGCAGGGCGCCGAGGCACACGGGTCCACCTTCTCCTCGCAGGTGGAGCCCAGGTAGCCTGCAGAAAGATGCAGAATGGTGGACAGGTAAAAAGAGACATCACATTCCACTTAATCACCGAGAAACTCGGGCTGCTGTTCAGAACTTGGCTTCATTGTCAATTGATGAATACCACACAACTCCACCAGGTGGGTTTTCTTTTCTTTGACAACCAAGATACTTCCATTTTGGTGGAAATATAAAATGTACGATTGCTTAGGTGTAGCAATGGCAACCCACTGCCGAGGCACACGGGTCCACCTTTTCCTCGCAGGTGGAGCCCAGGTAGCCTGCAGAAAGATGCAGAATGGTGGACAGGTAAAAAGAGACATCACATTCCACTTAATCACCGAGAAACTCGGGCTGCTGTTCAGAACTTGGCTTCATTGTCAATTGATGAATACCACACAACTCAACCAGGTGGGTTTTCTTTTCTTTGACAACCAAGATACTTCCATTTTGGTGGAAATATAAAATGTACGATTGCTTAGGTGTAGCAATGGCAACCACTCCAGTACTCTTGCATGGAAAATCTCATGGACGGAAGAGCCTGGTAGGCTGCAGTCCATGTGGTTGAGAAGTGTCGAAAACGACTGAGTGACTTCACTTTCACTTTCCACTTTCATGCATTGGAGAAGGAAATGGCAACCCACTCCAGTATTCTTGCCTGGAGAATCCCAGGGACGGGGAAGCCTGGTGGGCTGCCGTCTATGGGGTTGCAGAGAGTCAACACAGCTGATGCAACTTAGCAACAGCAGCAGCAGTGAGATACAGGGAGATAGATATATTGGGTTGGCTGAAAAGCTCATTCTATGGGTAACACCCTATGGAAAACCCAAACGAACTTTTTTGGCCAACCAGATATGTGTATCTATGTATGTACAAAGTAGAAAGATCGCAAAAATAAACGAATGGTGACTGATTTCAGGAAGCTGGGATTGGGATCAGTGGAGAGATTTCATCTATTATTTAATACACATTACTGGAGGAAGATATTCCTTACTTTGTTTTAATAGATGAAGAATAATCCTGAATTTAAAACCTTAAATCCATATAAAACAGGAAATGTGAAAAATATCACTCTCCCACCTTTATTACTTTGTTCCTCACTCCTTTCTCTAGAATAACCCACTGTTAGCAGTTTCTTGAATATATAATTTTTAACAATTTGGTCATTGCAATGGAAAAACAAACTGGGTATATCCATACAATGGAACACTATTGTGCAAGAAAGAGGAAATACATTTCCTGACGCGTGTGCCAACATCATTGTTGTTTAGTTGCTAAGTCCTGTCCGACTCTGCGACCCCATGGACTGTAGCCCACCAGGCTCCTCTGCCCATGGGATTTCCTAGGCAAGAATACTGGAGTGGGTTGCCATTTCCTCTCCAGGGGATCTTCCCTATCCAGGGATCAAACCTATGTCTCCTGATTGGCAGGCAGATTCTGTATCACTGAGCTACCTGGGAAGCCCTGTGCCAACGTGGATGAACCTAAAGGACATATGTTAAGTGAAAGAAGCTAAATAAAAACACCATATGTTGTATAATCTCATTTATAAGGAGTGTCCAGAAAAATAAATTTACAGGTAAAATAAATCTCTATATAAAGTAGATGAGTAGTTGCCTGGGGCTGGGGTGGGAAGACGGGCTGACAGAAGATGGGCATGAGGGAGTCTACTCAGGTTGATGTAAATGTTCTAATGTTGGATTGCAGATGGTGGTGAGAGCTGCACAACTCTGTACATTTACTAAAAAACACTGAATTGTACTCTTAAAATGAATGAAATTTATGACACGTGAATTGTACTTCAATTAAGCTTTAACTTTTTTTCATTTTAAATGGATTTCTTGTGCATATGATTTTTATTTTGTGTGTTTCAGTATTTCTCAATTAAAAAAATACATATCCTTCTACTATATAGCACAGGGAACATATTAAATATCTTTTAACGAACAATAGAATCCGAAAATATACAACTAAATCAATTTGCTGCACATCAGAAATTAACACAACATTGTAAATCAACTCTACTTCAGTTAAAAACATTTTTTAATTATCAGTTCAGTTCAGTCACTCATTTGTGTCCCACTCTTTGCGATCCCATGAATTGCAGCACACCAGGCCTCCCTGTCCATCACCAACTCCCGGAGTTCACTCAGACTCACATCCATTGAGTTGGTGATGCCATCCAGCCATCTCATCCTCTGTCTTCTCCTCCTCCTGCCCCCAATCCTTCCCAGCATCAGTGTTTTCCAATGAGTCAACTCTTCACATGAGGTGGCCAAAGTACTGGAGTTTCAGCTTTAGCATCAGTCCTTCCGATGAACACTCAAGACTGATCTCCTTTAGGATGGACTGGTTGGATCTCCTTGCAGTCCAAGAGACTCTCAAGAGTCTTCTCCAACACCACAGTTCAAAAGCATCAATTCTTCAGTGCTCAGCTTTCTTCACAGCCCAATTCTCACATCCATACATGACCACTGGAAAAGCCATAGCCTTGACTAGACGGACCTTTGTTGGTACAGTAATGTATCTGCTTTTGAATATGCTCTCCTCCTGCCCCCAATCCTTCCCAGCATCAGTGTTTTCCAATGAGTCAACTCTTCACATGAGGTGGCCAAAGTACTGGAGTTTCAGCTTTAGCATCAGTCCTTCCGATGAACACTCAAGACTGATCTCCTTTAGGATGGACTGGTTGGATCTCCTTGCAGTCCAAGAGACTCTCAAGAGTCTTCTCCAACACCACAGTTCAAAAGCATCAATTCTTCAGTGCTCAGCTTTCTTCACAGCCCAATTCTCACATCCATACATGACCACTGGAAAAGCCATAGCCTTGACTAGACGGACCTTTGTTGGTACAGTAATGTATCTGCTTTTGAATATGCTATCTAGGTTGGTCATAACTTTTCTTCCAGGGAGTAAGCGTCTATTAATTTCATGGCTGCAGTCACCATCTGCAGTGATTTTGGAGCCCAAAAATTAAGTCTGACACAGTTTCCACTGTTTCCCCATCTATTTGCCATGAAGTGATGGGACCAGATGCCATGATCTTCGTTTTCTGAATGTTGAGCTTTAAGCCAACTTTTTCACTCTCCTCTTTCACTTTCATCAAGAGGCTTTTTAATTATACAGACATGTATATGTGAATCTGTAGGTCTGTGTGTCCAAGTAGGTCTTTAGTAATGCTTGAGTAAAACCTATTCTTTTAATATTTTAAGAGCAGTTTAGAAATAAACTGAAGACTATTCAGTTTTAGAAACAAATTTAAATAACTTTACTCATATACAGTTTTTATTTCAATATTCTATTTCACTTTTCTTATCTAGATTTAAATTTATATTAACCATTTTCACAAGAATGCTCAGCAATATTGGCAACCTTTGTTGTCAAAGACACAGTGAATATATAAACCAAACAAAATTAGTTTCCACACTTTAAATCATCACTCATAAATTGGCAGTATCAACTTGAAATTTTCTGTACAGAAATAGAAAATTCAAAAATTTTCCAGTGCTATTCAACATTTTATAAACCTCTCTTTAGCTTTTAAATTTTAAATATCATACTAAAAATGTACCAAACAATTGGTATTGATAACACTTGAATTCTCCAAAGAGCCCCTCTATAGCCAAGGGTGGAATGTAACTCCATTCTTCGTGAGATACATTCCATTTTACTCTGAACGAAAAGAATATACTTAAATATGCATCATATGGAAAACTCAACAATGAAGGCAATCCTGACCTCTCTCATTTTCTACCTCACCCCAAAAACAAGGCTGAAATTATTTTTTTCATCAAGTTGTTGTGGGTTCTAAAAGGATAATATCAAAATTTCTAGAACAGTTTCCAGTCCAATGCTGAATGAATGAATGAAAAATGGTAATAATAAGAATCACAACAGACATCCACTAGTGGCTGAGATGTACCAGACACTTCTAAGCCTTCAAATGCATGAATTCACTTAAGTGAAGTCGCCCAGTCATGTCTGACTCTTAGTGACCCATGGACTGTAGCCTACCAGGCTCCTCTGCCTATGGGATTTTCCAGGCAATCGTACTGGAGTGGGTTGCCATTTCCTTCTCCAGGAGATCTTCCCGATCCAAGGATCGAACCAGGGTCTCCCACATTGTAGACAGATGCTTTACCCTGGGGTAATTGCATGATGTAAGAACTATTAATAGCTCTATTTTAAAAAAGAGAAAAGGGTGACCCAGAAATATGAAGTATCCTGTTCAAGTCTACTGAGCTAGTGAGACAGACTAGACAAAGATTTTGCAATAACATAACACTGTCAAGTCAGAGGGCCTAAAGACACACTGCAACAACAGTCAAAACTGCAAATGCCAGCAAGAGCCCAGCAGCCCGTGCTGCTGCAGGAAGCGGCCAGTTATAAAGCAGTGGGGAATGGCAGGGACCATGGCTAACTGCAGAAGGCATGGCCTTCCAAACGGGGTGGCCACGATCCCCCTGAAGCCAACTGCTGCCGTTGGGATGTTAGACCATTTACCATACCTTCTGAATTGTCAAGGAATATTTGAAATCCAGATTCTTGTGTGAACCCTTACTATTTTACAATGTTGATAAGTCATTTCTCTGGGCCCTGTATATGGGGTTTCTCAGTTTGACAAAATGTTAAGCACAGGCTTTGGAGTCAAAAGAAATTGGATTCAAAAACCGTCTCTGCCCACTAAACTGTGGGACTGTGGGCAAGGGCTTAATCACCCTCATCTGTTTCATGGAATGGAGGCAGCGATGCCTATAGCATATGGTTTTTATGAAGCTTAAATGCAAAAACCCACACAAATATTTGGTATGATGACTGATAAGTAGTGTTCAGTAAGAAGCAGCTAAAATTATAATCCCCTTCATGGATCATAACCTTGTTGTGCCAAAGGGGCTTGCATAATGCAATGAAGCTATGAGTCGTGCCATGCAGGGCCACCCAAGATGTACAGGTTATAGTGAAGAATTCTGACAAAACGTGGTCCACTGGAGGAAGGGATGACAAACCTCTCCAGTTCTGTCACAAGAACCCCATGAACAGGTAAAAAGATATGACACCAGCAGATGAGCCCCCCAGGTCAGAAGGTGTCCAATATGCTCAGCTCCAGAAAGAATGAAGCGGCTGGGCTAGAGTGGAAATGATGCCCAATTGTGGATGTGTCATGTGATGACAAAATCCACAAAATTATGTGATTCCCAGGTTTTCCAGACTGGAGAACAATGTGGATAGTATTGTTACCAACTGCAATGGAAAATATAGGAAGAGATTCCCAGGGCAAGCTTATGATTCCCAGGGGAAGAAAAGACAGACAGATGGACAGATGGATGGATAGACAAACGGATGGATAAATTTTAAGAAAAGAAAGTGAAAGTGAAAGTCACTCAGTCATGTCCGACTCTTTGCAACCTCATGGACTATATATAGTCCATGGAATTCTCCAGGCCAGAGTACTGGAGTGGGTAGCCTTTCCGTACTCCAGGGATCTTCCCAATCCAGGGATCAAACCCAGGTCGAATCTCATACTGCAGGTGGAATCTTTACCAGTTGAGCCACAAGGAAAGCCCAAGAATACTGGAGTGGGTAGCCTATCCCTTCTCCATGGGATCTTCCTGACCTAGGAATCAAACCAGGGTCTCCTGCATTGCAAGTGAATTCTTTACCAACTGAGCTATGAGAAAACATCAGAAAAGTGAACATTGAAAGGACAGTTGCCTGAAATGTCACTGAACCCTGTCTAAAAGCCAGGTGGGCTGGCCCAGGCTAGCCCACTAGACCAGGGAGACCCCACAGAGCAAAGCATCCAGCCCAGTGAAGCCACCCTAGACCAGTTAGCCAGCCTGTGGCTCTCAGAAATCCAGCCCAAACTGCTAACCCCACAATCATCATGAGCTAAATAAAGAACTGTTGTCTTAACCACTGAGTTTTGAGGTGGTTTGTTATGCCACAAAAGCTGATTGGCACATGAACAGGAGACACAGCACTGTATCTAAATAGGATCTAAGCAGGAATGTAGGCCAGAGGGAGGCCTTTGTTTTGTTTCTTTATGCAAAAGGACTTAAAAGACGATTGAGGGACTTCCCTGGTGGTCCAGTGGCTGAGACTTTGCCTTCCATCACAGAGGGTGCCAGTTTGATCCCTGGTCAGGAAGATATAATCCCATGTGCCTCTTGGGCAGAAAACCAAAACGTAAAACAGAAGCAATATTGTAAAAAATTCAGTAAAGACTTTAAAATGGTCCACATTGAAAAAAAATCTTTTTCAAAAAAGGAGGAATTGATTATGTACTAGAAGAAAATTTAACTAAAGAAAGGATCTATAAATGTTTGTTGAGTTGAATATCTAAAAGACTCACTGCTACTGAATCAGGAATCCTGCATTTTATTATTATAAATAAATAATAATTTCTTTTCCCTTTTCTTACCAATTCAAGAAAACATAAAAACAAGATGAGAATGCATAATGTTTTATACTTTCAGAGAATCTTAATATACCTCAGGAAATATTGAAGACAGAAGATCCTTTTAACATATTATCCTAGTCAGAAAGAAAGAACGTAATCTAAAACGTCATCCTGTTATAAAGGATGATGACAAAGCAAAAATGAATTCAAGCTGTATCTCAATACATTTTATGGAAATGCATGTGATTTAGGGCAATTATGGAATAATTTTCCTGGCTTACAAGATCATTAATGAACACTACATGCTAAGTCGCTTCAGTCTTGTCTGACTCTTTGCGACCTCATGGACTGTGGCCCACCAGGCTCCCCTTACCATGGGATTGTCCAGGCAAGAATACTGGACAGAGTTGCCATTTCCTCCTCCAGGGGATCTTCCCAACCCAGGATCCTCTCTTATGTTTCCTATATTGGCGGGCAAGTTCTTTACCATTAGTACCACCTGGGAAATCCAGTGAACATTAGAAAAGGAACTGATTCACCGATTAAGTGCTGAGCCAGTTTTCAAAATGCTATTTGTTATGGGCCAAATGTTTATGTCCCCTCAAAATTAATATACTGAAGCCTTATCCCCACAATGTGAAGACATGAGGAGGTGGGGCCTGGAAAATCATGATTAGATAAGGGTGGAGCCCCCATGATGGGATTAGGGGCCCTGTAACAAGAGGAAGGTGTAATCACCCTTATGGCAGAAAGCAGAGAACTAAAGAGCCTCTTGATGAAAGTGAAAGAGGAAAGCGAAAAAGTTGGCTTAAAACTCAACATTCAGAAAACTAAGATCATGGGATCCAGTCCCATCACTTCACAGCAAATAGATGGGGAAATAATGGAAACAGTGAGAGACTTTATTTTCTTGGGCTCCAAAATCACTGCAGATGGTGACTGCAGCCATGAAATTAAAAGAAACTTGCTCCTTGGAAGAAAAGCTATGACCAACCTAGACAGCATATTAAAAGGCAGAGACATTACTTTGTCAACAAATATCCATCTAGTCAAAGCTATGGTTTTTCCAGCAGTTATGTGTGGATGTAAGAGTTGGACTATAAAGAAAGTTGAGGGCCGAAGAATTGATGCTTTTGAACTGTGGTGTTGGAGAAGACTCTTGAGAGGCCCTTGGACTGCAAGGAGAGCCAACCAGTCCATCCTAAAGGAAATCAGTCCAGAATATTCATTGGAAGAATGGATGCTAAAGCTACTCCCATACTTTGGCCACCTAATGCAGAGAACTGACTTACTGGAAAAGACCCTGATGCTGGGTAAGATTGGAGGTAGGAGGAGAAGGGGATGACAGAGGTTGAGATGGTTGGATGGCATCACTGACTCGATGGACATAAGTTTAAGTAAGCTCTGGGAGTTGGTGATGGCCAGGGAGGCCTGGCATGCTACAGTCCATGGGGTCACAAAGAGTCGGACATGACTGACAGACTCAACAACAAGAAGAAGACACACCAGAGTTTTCTCTGTCATGTGAGAACATAGCAAGGAGGCAGCCATCTACAAACAAGGAAGAGAGCCCTCACTAGAACCTGACCCTGCTGGCATCCTCATCTCCGACTTTTTCATGACACAAAGAATTCAGAGCTGGGAAGCCAAAGCTTGAATCTTACTTGTGTGTGACCATGTTCAGAATTGGAAAGCTTGATATTATTAATATGCAAATTGATTCACTGCAATTACCAATCAAAAATCTCAGATGGCTTTTTTTTAAATAAATTAACAAGGTGGCTCTATAATTTATATTAACAAACAAGGGACCTAGTACCCAAAAAATATTGAAAAAGAGGACAAATTTGGAGGATTTACACTAGCTGGCTTCAAAACTTAGTTTAAAGCTACATTAATTAAATCATGATTATTGGATGTCTACTATTTGCAATTCAATAAATCAAATTCTGATTGATAGACCATATTGGCACAATCAAATAACTAGCTCTTACATTTCTTAGCATCCTCATTTGTTAAGAATGGAGATTATAGAAGAGATTACAGCTGTATATATCAAGTAGTTATAGCTGTGTTAGCAGAGAGAAAGAGACAAATTCTGGTGTCAATAGTAATAGCAAATACTGAGTTCTTTTTTTTTTGTCTGAGTTCTTATTATATATCAGACACTATGCTAAGCAATTGGTATCTATCTTTTATTTATCACAACCACAAACTCAATTAGGGTCTACCACTATGGGGTCGCAAAGAGTCAGGCACATCTGAGCAACTGAACTGAACTGATTATCCACTTTTATAGAAGAAGGCCTAGAGACTTCATATTAGGGAACTAGCCCCCAGGGACACTCAGTAAGTAGGAAAAGCAAGGTTCAGACTAAGGTCTGTAACCACAGCCCTGCTCTTAAGCCCCAGGTTAGGCTTCCTCGTGTAAGGGTTTGCATAAAAGCACTTGAAAAGTTGAAGGTGCTATGCTAGCATGTAGAATTAGAGTTAGATTAGACCCGTCAGTGTCCTTAAGTCTTAAATTTAAAACAGCTTTAGAAAATAGAAATTACTTAGCAATGATAATTTTTGCACTCAGGACATTTGAAATGTCCCAAGCCTGACTATTACTTCCAATATCACATGCAAGATGCTTTTTAAAATATAAAAATAAAACTTGAATCCTAAGGAGTAAACTTATTGCACACCACCTTACCTACCAATCCTTATAAAATTAGAAGTCATCTTTATATTCATCCAAATATTTTAAAAATCATCCAAATATCAAATTTAAAGCCATGATGCCAACCAATGCAAGCCCACCCTTCCAATGTGTTGATCAAAGCTAGATGTTAGCTAGTTTATGGTTCTTGCTACACTGCATTGTACAGGAGCCTTAATGTATAACTTTTTAAAATTTTGAATCAAAACTGGCTTGAAAACATGATGCTGATCACAGAAAGCCTAAATATTGCACGAATTTAATTTCAAAATTTAAGCTGCATCCCAGATAAGAAACACTATACATTCAATATACATATAAAAATATAAGTACCTTTGGAAGTGATCCCAAACTCAGATATGGCAAAAGATGAAATGATTTCTCTGTATAAAAATAGGGAAGTCAGTGACCCAAAGCTACAGCAGACAGGTGTAAAATGAAGCTCTGCACTGAATTTCCAGAACGCAGGGCAGTTCTGAGAATTCTGGTAGAAAGATGCTTTACACTACACGGTAGAAAAGGCCTTGGATCATCTGAAGCTGAGGCTCAGCCAGAATATATTTCATCTTTCCAAGAACCATTCTAAAAATGGACCAATATTCTCATTCACTCTATTTTCTCCTCTGCCTCTCCCTCCATCCTCTTTCTCTTTACACATACACACAGACACACATAGAAAGAGCTTTAAACTCTATCTCCAATAGTAGGAACTTTTCTGCATTTTCCTGTCCCTGAACACTGTTACTAGTTCTAAAAGTAATTATTTTAGAGAGCTTTTGGGAAAGCTTCTCTTTTTAACAGTATAACCCTTGAAGAACTTTTACAATTACATTACCTTAATCATCTCTTACGGTAAATGATTCTGAAAATTCCTCTTGCAAAATATGCAAACCAAATTAGTTATGGTGGCAAAGGCAAGAATGTTGGAAAATAAAATTTAACATTCTTGCGTTCAACTACCTTCCTGGACACATTCAAACTCCAAAACGTGAAGAACTCTATATGGAACAAGTGAAGTACAGTTGGTGGAATATTGAAACATAAGTAATAAAAATAATAATAGTAATGTCTCTGAAGCCACTGAAAGGTCAGTAAGTTACTATAACAGAGGGATAATATGTAAGTCCTAATTGGAGGCTGATGAACTAGTACATCTGGATTTTCAATCCTACTTGAAGAGTAGAAAATGAAAGGTTATTTGATAATGTTAACCAAAAGGTGCAGAGAGAATGATGAAGATGGTGATATTTCTTATTTGGAATAGTTTATTTCAAGCCATATGAACTTCCAATGATGGACATCAGGAAATGTTGGAAGGAAAATGCAATAGCTCCAGAGAAAAACCTCTATTTCAAACACATGGAAGCAACATCAGCAGCCAAGAGATTTAAAACAGCCCATTGCAACAAGAAGAAAGTGTAGAAAAGGATGGAAGATTTAAGGAGTACAGAAAATAAAACAGAACTGCCAAAGAAATCTAACGAATGAAGGGCTAATATTAAAAAAAACAAAAACAAAAACCATGATTTAGATAATAGACTGTCGCTTCAAATTTTGTATTTGAGCCAATATTTATATGAATATGCTCGCTCAACATTTACCATATAAATAAAAAGTCAACATCCTTGAGATAAATACGTTATGGAAATCATATATTTAAGAACAAAAGAAAACATTTCCGGAAGATTTTAAACTACAAAACAATAAACTCACTCTATCTAGAAAGCTATGAGATGTCAGAAGTTTCTGCAATATTAATAAGGAGAAAATGGATACAGCAATACTGGTATTTTCGCTGAGAGTGTAAAGATAATTTACATACAAGAAATGCTGTGCGTAGGCATTTAAAACTTAACTCATGATTTCACTGTCTGGGCAGATGGTTCAAGTCAGAAACCTGGGAATCACACCTGATGCTTTCTCTATCTTAATCCCCATATTGAATCAATCAGTGGTTACTAATTTGAGCTCCCAAATCCTTTGGGAACCTGAATATTTTGTTTCATCTGCGCTTCCACCATCCTAGCCAAAGTTACAATTATTTCCTCCTTGTCTGTTACAACAGTTCCCTCTGATGAGATTCCCTGTTCATCTTTCCCCATCACCAATTCTCCAAAGAGCAATGAGCATTATTTACTTAGAATGTACATATTACCATGGCTTCCAATTACTGTTAGAATAAAATTGGACCTCACCTCCATAAGCATCAAGCCCTGCAAGCTAGGACTCAGCTGACCACTCTGGCCCCTCTCTCTAGAAGCCAGCACACGGGCCTCCTTTGGTTCCCCAAAAGACCATATACAGCCTTGCAACGTGCCAGCTCTGTGGCCTGGACATTGCTGGTCTCCTACCTGCCTCATAGTTGGTTCCTTCTGAGGTTTGGGTTCTCAGCTTCAAAGTGAGACAGACGGGTCTTCTCTGATCATCCTAGTCTAGATAGCCCTTTCTTATTCTGTATCACTGTGGCCTGCTCACCACCTTCATAGGACTCCTTGAATCTGTGTATTCCCTGACTATGATCTGTCTCTCATGGACTTTCTGGACGAGGAGTCATGCTGATTCCTCTCAGCCTCGAGCCCCAGCACCCAGCATGGTGGCCACTCTGTACATATCTGTGCCATAAATGGGCAGACAACTGAATGCAGGAATGACAGAGGACATACTCTAACAGACATTATACATTAGGGTAGTTAGCAAAACAGGATTGATAACGATGTTTAAGTTTGGGGAGTTATGGTGAGGAAACATGAAAAAGATGTTAGCTTATTCCCTTTTTAATGAGAGAGGTATAAGTGAATTATCGCGGAATCAAGCTGAAGGGAGACGGGGTAGTTCATCTAAATGCCTTGATGAGCAGCAAAGGGAAGCAAGGATAAAGAAGAGCTTGGACTCTCAAAAATGTATCCTTTAATTGAAGCGACCAGGAAGGCATACCTGGGATGATGCAGGAACAACTTGAGGTTGTTTCTTTTTCTTTCTGCAAACATTTTACTGAACGATCCCAGTGTAAAGCGTGGTTGGAGGGACTGGCCCAGGCTGTCAACATGGGGTCAGTGTGTAGCCCAGGTCTAGAATGGCGGAGATTCCAAAGAAAAAGGATTAGTATGAGGGTGCGGCAGTCCAGGAAAACCTCCTGGGAGAGTTGGGTTTTGTGCTGGGCTTCAAAGAAAAGCCCAAGTCTTGGCTGGGCAGAGGAGGACAAGGAAGGATATTAGAACCAGAGAAGAGGTTTTGGCTGATGTTTGTGGAAAACTTAATTGAGACCACATTTGTTCTGGTTCTCAGAAAGCAGACAGTTATGTAAGATAAAGAGGAAGAGGGAGAAATATCTAGGAAAAGCAATTACAAAGCCATCAGACGTAAAAGGCCCACAGCAATTACATATAAAATGTGACTTTTCATTTTTAAGAAAATCCATTTGAGAGAGCAAAAACCACCTTAAGGACTTTCTCTTTAGGAGAACAGAAAGACAAATTTAGATCTAAGACAGGAAAATGAAAAATAATTAGGAAATAGAGGAATCTTAAGTCAACTTTTCCCCAGGTTAGCCTAAAAAGGAGAAGGCAGAGGAGATGAAACTTATTTAAACTAGATGAATTATATGAGGAAAAATAATTGGCCATTAACCATGGAAATTTAGAGGTTTAGTCAGAAAGCTCTATGATTTCCTTCGGGCATTCATTTATCGAACCTGTACTAATTGAGACCAACCATGTGCCAGGCACTGTTCAAGATCTTATATTCTGGCGAGGAAAACAAGTAGAAAGACAAGCAAATAGACATCTGGTACATACTACTGAAGCAGGTAAAGGGCAGAGAATAACGGGGAGGGGGTTGTCTTAAATAGTGGGGTCAGTGAGACTTAAATGACCAAGGGGCATGAGCCATCTTCAAGCCAGGAGGAAGGGTTCCCACTGGTGCAAATGTCCAAAGATCGTTGGGTCCAGAGGTGAACCCTGCCCCCGGAGGACAACTCTCAAGTAATTGTGCATTTTAAGGGCTTCCCTGATAGATCAGTTGGTAAAGAATCCGCCTGCAATGCAGGAGACCCCAGTTTGATTCCTGGGTCTGGAAGATCCGCTGCAGAAGGATAGGATACCCACTCCAGGATTCCTGGCCTTCCCTCATGGCTCAGCTGGTAAAGAATCTGCCTGTCTGCCTGCAATGTGGGAGACCTGGGTTCAATCCCTGGGTTGGGAACCCTGGAGAAGGGAAAGGCTACCCACTCCAGTATTCTTGCCTGGAGGGTTCCATGGACTATATAGGCCATGGAGTTGCAGAGAGTCAGACACGCCTGAGCGACTTTCACTTTCACTTTCAAGAAAAACAAGCTGCCAGCAAAGAGAGTAGCAAGAAATGATGCTGGGGAGGCAGCCAGAGAAGTGTAAGCCCTGGACCACATTTCTGATGGGAAATCACCTGAAGTTTGAGAGACATAGGCTGGAAACATGGGCTTTCCATTTCAGAAGGATTACTTTGGCTGTTGTGTGGAAAATGGACTGCAGAAGTTGAGAATGAATCACAAAGAGAAGCCAGGAGCTTCCATAGGAGTCCGGACAGAACTGGAACCTGGAGCGACTTCCCTGGAAGTCCCGTGGTTAAGAGTTTCTATTCCAATGCAAGGGATGCAAGTTCAATCCCTGATGGGGGAACTAAGATCCCACATGCCTCGGTGTGGTCAAAAGATATATTTTTTTAAAAAGCCAACATACAACTGGAACCTGGATAAACCCAAGAGGCTAGGAATGTTGGACAAATAACAGAATCATTCTCTCTGACATGAGAACAAGGAAAATTTCCCTGGAGGAGAGTCAGAGGATTGCCTTCCATATGTAAGAAGGATCTTGATGTCTCAGTTTATGGAAATTCTAAGTTTGGAGAAAAATGGGGGGAAAAAGTCAAAGACAGGAACTAAGAAATGAGAAATGGAATGAAAATATAAGTCCTTAAATGCCTACCATATATTACCCAGCAAGTTCACAAGACAAGTGTGATCTCATACACAGTATGAAACTGAGGCCCAGAAGGGTTAAAGAACTTGACCAAGTTCAGTTCAGTTCAGTTGCTCAGTCGTGTCTGACTCTTTGCGACCCTATGAACCATAGCACTCCGGGCCTCCCTGTCCATCACCAACTCCCAGAGTCCACCCAAACCCATGTCCATTGAGTTGGTGATGCCATCCAGCCATCTCATTCATCCTGTCATCCTCTTCTCCTCCTGCCTTCAATCTTTCCCAGCATCAGGGTCTTTTCCAATGAGTCAGTTCTTCGCATCAGGTGGCCAAAGTATTAGAGTTTCAGCTTCAACATCAGTCCTTCCAGATGAACACTCAGGACTGATCTCCTTTAGGATGGACTGGTTGGATCTCCTTACAGTCCAAGGGACTCTCAAGAGTCTTCTCCAACACCACAGTTCAAAAGCATCAGTTCTTTGGTGCTCAGCTTTCTTTATAGTCCAACTCTCATATCCATACATGACTACTGGAAAAACCATGGCCTTGACTAGATGGACCTTTATTGACAAAGTAATGTCTCTGCTTTTTTATGTTTTGTCTAGGTTGATCATAACTTTCCTTCCAAGGAGTAACCAAAGCCATCTGATAATTGACAGAAGTGAAATCCAACACAAATCTGTCTCTCTCCAAGGACCTATGATTTTCTAGCCCCAGTTTCTTGATCTTTTTTTTTCTTTAATAACTTATTTTCATGAATTTTAAATAGGCTGGTGAATGGAAACACCTAATTTCCACTTCCATACAAAGAACGTCAAAGGGGTGCTAAGCCCTGTTGCCAGGTTTGACAGTGTCAAGATCGTACCAGACACAGGGTTATTATTATCCCCTTTCTTGTGAATGTCAGGGCTCCTGTTGGCAAAGAAGGCTTTACAGAAACTTTCTTGGACTGCTCCAAGAAATTAATCCCTGAGGGAACTCTGCAGCTCTGCTCTTCAAGCAAGTGGCTTTCAACCCTGGCGGCCGTGGAGCCACCTGGAGAGTTTTTAAAAATCCAGCGCCTGGTTCCTGGCTCTGGGGCTGCTAATGTAATTGGCCTAGGTGTGGCCTGTCATCAGAATTTTTACAAGAAGGATCTACCTTTCCTTTATACAGTTTTTTCTCTGCTGGTAGACACAGTGTTTCTTTCTATTTAGTCTTGAGAAAGAAAATAAATAAACTTACAAGTTTCAATTGGCTTCCCAGGTGGTACTGCTGCTGCTGCTGCTGCTAAGTCGCTTCAGTTGTGTCCGACTCTGTGCGACCCCACAGATGGCAGCCCACCAGGCTCCCCCTGTCCCTGGGATTCTCCAGGCAAGAACGCTGGAGTGGGTTGCCATTTCCTTCTCCAATGCATGAAAGTGAAGTGAAAGTGAAGTCACTCAGTCGTGTCCGACTCTTAGCGACCCCATGGACTAGTGTAAAAAAAAAAAAAAAAAAACGAAACTGGCCTGCCAGTGCAGGAGACATAAGAGATGTGGGTTTGATCCCTGGGTGGGGAAGATCCCCTGGAGGAGGCCAAGGCAACACACTCCAGTATTCTTGCCTGGAGAATCCCATGGACAGAAGAGCCCAGTGGGCTACAGTCTTGTGATGCTTGTGAAGTCCCTCAGTCGTGTCCGACTCTTTGAGACCCCACAGACTGTAGCCTATCAGGCTCCCCCATCCATGAGATTTTCCAGGCAAGAGTGCTGGAGTGGATTGCCATTTCCTACGGGGTTACAAAGATTACAGTTTCATAATTGCCTTTTTTCTGCCACCTGAGACAGATTTCATCTTTGCACAGGGTGTGATAGCAGTCTACTGCTACAGTGTTTATTTACTGCTTTTAATCCCCTGAAATTCGTTGTCCTTTATTTTGACAACTGTGTGCCAATTTTCCTCTTTTCATAAACCAACATGCCTCTTTCCTCAGACCTTTTACACTTTGATGGAATGGACCCCAAATGCCAGATCCAAGGGTGACCTTGTATCTAAAGTCTGACCAGCCAAAGCATTCCATACCATGGCCACAATGGTTTGCTGCTGCTGCTGCTGCTAAGTCGCCTCAGTCGTGTCTGACTCTGTGCGACCCCATAGATGGCAGCTCACCAGGCTCCCCCTGTCCCTGGGATTCTCCAGGCAAGAACACTGGAGTGGGTTGCCATTTCCTTCTCCAATGCATGAAAGGGAAAAGTGAAAGTGAAGTCGCTCAGTCGTGTCCAACTCTTCGCGATCCCATGGACTGCAGCCCACCAGGCTCCTCCATCCATGGGATTTTCCAGGCAAGAGTACTGGAGTGGGGTGCCGTTGCCTTCTCCCCACAATGGTTCAGGGGTGGGCAAATGTCTCCATTCAAAACAATCCCGTCAGCTTCATGTCTCTTGCTTTACTGGGAGAAGACAGACTCTGCCCAGTCATTTTGACAGTGGACCCAATATAGATAAGACTGTTGGTGAGATAAAAACTCAGGCTTACTGACATTGAAGCCCTGGATCAAGCCATGCCTGAATTCATCCTGAATATTTGTAACATGAGCCAATACACTTCTTTGTTTTTTGCTAGCCTATTTGAGTGGGATTGTTCATTACTTTAAAATCAGTATTTTTAATGGACTCAGAGATGTTCTAAAAATTGTCTTGTATGTATGACAAAAGGCTACCAACTAACGTACCTAGTCCTCCTAGTAAATATATAATAATAATTAAAAATCATAAATGTATGATAAGAGTAAGGAGAATGAAAGACATACACAGAAAAGCAGCTGTGGTCTGAGGAAATGGGGTAGAACAAGAAAAGATTCCACAAGCATCTCTAGGAGTTGGATATAATTTAGACCCTCGCAGAATTCTCAAAGACTTCAAATAAAAGATAAGGATTGCTTGGATTTTTTTTTAATTGATTGGAATTTCTTCCACCAAGTCACATCTCTTTACCTGGACCACAAGGTTTCCAGGTTTGTAAAATTTAAATACAACCTTTAAGCCCTTTTAAATGGCAGTTCTAATCCCAGGAGTTTGGCCCATGGAAACAGATGATGTGTACGAGATGTTGTCTGTGACATGATAAAACATAGCAAAAAATAAAAAATGCATAAATCTCCCATTGGCGGACTCCATTTTCTCAGAGGTCCTTAAAATTTGGCTTTCCTCATTCTGTCCTGGCCCCTCTTCTCTTCCGGGCCACCTTCTTGCAGGGAGGCCAGGGGAAGGGTGGGCGGAGTGGGGGAGGGTCTTACATATATCCATGGCTGAAAATTAGGACCTATAGGTAGAAACTTCCCAAAGTGACCTTTCCAGCCCAGTTCTCTCTCCCATGCTCAGGGTCACTTGACAATTCCACACTCCCATCTGACTATTCCCTGGGCTCCTCGTGTTAATGTCTCATCCTCCCCTCTCATCAGAGCTGCTCATCACCCAAGTGCACCTCCATACAAGGAGGTGCCTAAAGCCTATGAGAGCTCTGCTTGCTCTGCCTGGTCCTCTCCTCCTCTTATGGCCAGTCCATCTGTGTCCCTGTGTCTCCTAAGCACCGCACAGCTCACTTAACTTACGGCAACAGAGTCCTAATAGGTTTCTCTGCTTTTCTTCCTCCTCCAGACCCTTCCTTCCCCTTCAGCCACCACAGTGGTGGTAGTTTAATCACTACGTTGTATCTGACTCTTTGCGACCCCACGGACTGTAGCCCGCCAGGTTCCTCTGTCCACAGGATTCTCCAGGCGAGAATACTGGAGTAGGCTGTCATTTCCTTCTCCAGGGGATCTTCTCAACCCAGGAACCAAACCTTGCAGGCAGTCTCCTGCACTGGAGGCAGATTCTTTACCTACTGAGCCACCAGGGAAGCCTTAAATCCCTCCCAAACACTAAGTCCTACCCTTCCGCTGCTAAGACTATTCATGGAGTTACTCTTGAGTGCCGCTGAATCGCTTTGTTATGGTGTTTAATTGGAAGAGCAGCATTGACATATACATACACGACCATGTGTAAAATGGATAGCTCATGGGAACCTGAGCCACAGCACAGGGAGCTCAGCTCGGTGCTCTGTGACGACCCAGCTGGGTGGAACGGGGTTGGGTAAGAGGTTCAAGAGGGAGAGAATATATGTAGACATACAGTTGATTCATTTCTTTGTACAGTAACACAACATTGTAGAGCAAGTATACTTCTAAAAAAATAAAATAAAAATTTTAAGGCCCTCGCTTATAGTCACTGGAAGTGTTGCTAAGTCTAGGCTAGTTAGGGGTTGGAAATGAAGAAGAGATTCCATAAATGACAAATTCTTCATAGATATTACAGTCAAATATAATTGGGCCGATTTAAAAGGAGAACAGTGGGGAAGTGCCTGCAAAGGGGCTATCTTATGTGAGGATGTCTAGCATGGCTCCTAGCACATCTCCAGCCTTTATCTTCCCTCCCTCACATTCTGTGTTCCAGCTCTGCAGAACGTCCCTTTATTCTTCAAATGTGTCACCCTCCCACTCCCCTGCCCTAGGCTGTCGACCCTCTTCTGGAAGGCTCTTGCCTTTGCCCACAGCCCTCACTGATTCCTCTTGCTGCTGCTTCTCCTCTGGGTCTTGGCTGAAACACCAGCATCCTCGGAACACTTCCTGGCTTTCCTCTCAGGCCCCAGCCTGGGTGAAGCGTCCTTCTTCTCAACCACCCAATCACCCGGGCCCAGCCCGATCAGACCCTAGATCCTGTCCTCACAGCCGCTCTTCCACAAGCCCCTGAGCTGGAGCCCCACCTGTCTTGTTCACTCCTGGATCCCTTGCGATCAGTTGCCACAAGTTAGGTAATCAACAAATGGCATGTGAATAATTAAATCTTTTAGTAAGTTATCATGCCACAATCGTATGATGGAATAAAACACAGCCATTAATAACCACCCTTTAGAAAAACAATTTAACAATTCAGAAGAATATTTGGAACACACACTGTTCCCTTTTAGAAACTCATTACAAAAGACAATGTACAGTGAGATCCAATTTCAGTTTTCTGAAGTGTATAATAAAAAGAAGATTTCAAAGATGTGTGCCTAGAATTTAAAATTATCTCTCTGGAGGACAGAATTGTAGGGCTTTTTCCTTTGAGCTTATCTAAGCATAGATTTCTTTGATAATCAAGAAAAATGAAGAAAAAGTATATAAAATGTTACATGAAGCCCTGGGCTGTCACAGAAAAGGGAGTCAGAGCTGAATGCACTGACAGCGGCCAGTGGTGAGGGAGGTCATCCCAGGGAAAGGCTCTGGCTCTCAGTGACCAGAAGTGTTGCTAAGTGTAGACTAGTTAGGAGCTGAACATGAGGATGGACTCCGAAAACAGCAAGTTCTTCATAGAAATTATAACTAAATATAATTGGGTCAACTGAAAAGAAGAGCAATGGGAAAATGCTTGCAGAAGAGGGCTATATTATGTAAGTGAAAGTTGCTCAGTCATGTCCGACTCTTTGGGACCCCATGGAATATACAGCCCGTGGAATTCTCCAGGCCAGGATACTGGAGTGGGTAGCCTTTCCCTTCTCCAGAAGATTTCCCAACCCAGGGATCCAACCCAGGTCTTCCACATTGCAGGTGGATTCTTTACCAGCTGAGCCACAAGGGAAGCCCATATTATGTAAGTAGAAGCTTAAACATCTGTCTTTTCAGATGCCTTTTCTTGATATGCTATCAGGTCACATGAGAGGAGAACTAGATTGGGAAAACAGCCAAGGAAAGGTTTATTGAACCAAAGACAGAATTTGACCAGGTCATGAACAAGCATTACCTCCTCAACTTCATTTGTTCAGTTTGTTTCAGACCTGGGTCTCCCTATGAGCTCCACTGTAAGATGCTGGTAGGACTCAGAGCCTAGATCTGAACAGTTCAGAATCAGAGCCGACACTGTACCACATGGTATTTGATCCAAATGAGACAAAAATTTCCCTCTAGTCTCCTCCAATGGTTACAGTCTAGAGAGAGGTACATTGAAGCAGATAAAATCTGTTGCAGGAAAAAAAATGAAAATTCCATTTATTTATTTATTTTTTTATTGGAAAGGATCTTTGTTGCTCTTAAGAACAACTGTATGGACATTCTGCTTCTGATGTGGGAAAGTAAGTTTTGAACAAGGAAAAGTGTTAGTCACTCAGTCATGTCTGACTCTTCATAATCCCATGGACTATAGCCCGCCAGGCTCCTCTGTGGAATTCTCCAGGCAAGAATACTGAAGTGGGTTGCCATTTCCGTCTGCAGGGAATCTTTCCCACTGAGGGATCAAACCCAGGTCTCCTGCATTGGAGGCAGATTCTTTACTATCTGAGCCCAAACCCAAGAACAAACAGATTGGTCCACAAATAACTGAATTCCAGATCAAAACACCCTGGCACTACTTCATGACTCTGAAAGTGAATAGAAGCAGGCAGGTTGTGGAGAAGAGTCAAAATACAGTCAGCATGGGCTGAGGGTCAGGACTAGGAAGCCTCATCCTGCAGGCATCCGTAACTGGACCTATGGCCCAGAGAGGCCCAGACACTGGCATCAGGACTTCCCTGACTGCCTAGTGGTTAAGCACCCGCTACCCATGCAGGGGACACAGGCTCAGTCCCTGGTCATGGAAGATCCTGCATGCCACGGAGAAAGTAACCAACCCCGAGAGCCAAAACTACTGAGCCTGTGCTCTGGAGGCCTGGAGCTGCAACTCCCAAAGCCTACACACTCTAGGGCCCAAAGCCACCGCGATGAGAAGGCCTTGCACCATAATCACGAATAGCCCCCCATTGCCACAACTAGAGAAAGCCCATGTGCAGCAAGGAAGACCCCGTGAAGCTAATTTAATTAATTTGCTAATTAATCAATTTCAAAGGAACAAGGGGAAGGAGTCCAGGACAGGCACCCCATGAGGAGTGAAAAGGGTTCTGGGAAAGAAGACAGAGAAGAGGGTCCCCAAGTTCTGTATCTGAACTCTGTCCACGTCTCTCGGTGACCCCTAAACCGTACACAAATGGGGCACTGAAAGTCAAAGGGTGAGATTCAATTCCCTGCCTCACTGCTGCTATCACTGAGCTTGCAATGGGTCTAACCAGTAAGGGTCCCCTGGTTACATTAGTGAACACTGGTTAATCCATCTTGGCTAGTTTTCTTCCACATGAAGCGATACTGTTGCCACTGTCGCCAGCTGTTTATTCATTCAACATGGCTCACAGGTACTCCAGAGATACAAAACAGTGCTGCATCACTGCCTTGAGGAAGTTGGGAGTCCCAGGAGAAAGAGCAGAGCTGCACCCAAGCAGCTGTCACACAAGCTAGAACTTGACCAGAGAAGGAGCCTGGTGCAGCAGAGAGAACACAGACTCCAGAACCAGACAAAGGTGGGCTTGATCCCTGGACCCGACAAGACCCAGAGCCTCAGAATCTGCCTTGTACAGCAGTTGTGGGGAATAAATAGTGCCTTGATATTAATCACTTACTCTATACTAGGCACTTCTAGGCACTGCATAGGGCTTCCCTAAGGGCTCAGACAATAAAGAATCCACCTGCGATGCAGGAGACCTGGGTTCGATCCCTGGGTCAGGAAGGTCCCCTGGAGAAGGGAATGGTACCCACACCAGTGTTCTGGCCTAGAGAGTCCCATGGAGAGAGGAGCCTGGAAGGCTACAATCACAGGGTCACAAAAAATCAGACACAATTGAGCAACCAGCACTTTCACATGTGCTTCATACTAATTTAGTTCTTATAACAACTCACTGTGAAGTGAAAGTCACTCAGTTGCATCCAACTCTTTGCGACCCCCATGGACTATACAGTTCATGGGATTCTCTAGGCCAGAATACTGGAGTGGGTAGCCTTTTCCTTCTCCAGGGGATCTTCCCAACCCAGGAATCGAACTCAGGTCTCCTGCATTGCAGGTGGATTCTTTACCAGCTGAGCCACAAGAGAAGCCTATAACAACTCATTGGGTAGATATCATTAATACCACCACCCTTACTCTAGAGATGCAAAAAATGATGCACAGGGAAATTTTTTTATTGGAGTATAACTGCTTTACAATGTTGTGTTAAGTTTCTGCCGTACAACAATGGGAATCAGCTATATGTACACATATAATCCTTTCCCTCTTGAGCCTCCCTCCCACCTCCCACCCTCACCATCCCATCACACGAGGTCATCACAGTGCACCAAGCTGAGCCCTGTGCTCTACAGCAGCTGCCCACTAGCCATCTCTTTTACACATGGCAGTGTATATACGTCACTTGCAGTGATGTGAATGAACCTAGAGACTGCCATGCTGAGTCAGAAAGAGAAAAACAAGTATCATATACTCATGTATATAAGTGAAATCTAGAAAAATGCTACTGATGAAACTACTTGCAGAGAGGCATAGGGAATTTCAGTTTACTTGCCCAAAGTCAGTAAGTGCTAAAGTGATCAAACAGATTAAGGCTCAAGCAACAAGGCTGCTTGGCCCCCACTGCTACGTTTTGTTGAAGAACAACTTCAAGTGCCAAACACTGTGCTTTAACACACAGTAAGCACTCCACAAGTGGCAGGTACCATCACGAGTGTTATTGTTACTGCTGATGCCACGTGATTACCATGGAGCCACAAGAGAGAAAGAGCTAAGTTCAAGGTGCTTACCTGCAATAATGGTAACTAATCTTCATGTGCTTGACTGGACACACACCTTGAGAAATCACAATTCGTGGTGACCTCTCTAGGTATATCCTTCCTCTTTTCCAAAAGAAAAGCAGCACCAGGTCGTCATTATTCATCTCTTCATTCACTCATCGCACTGTCACTTTCGACCCCCATCTGCCACACTAAACTGAGTATCACAATGGTTCCCGAAGGGGAAGTATTAATAGAAATAAAGGTGAGAGACAGGCTCCGCCACTCACTAAAGGGAGTGCAGCTGGGAGAAGTAAGCAAGCAACAGGCTTTGCAGTGTTTTGAGACAATCTCAGAGAAACTGTGTCATGTGGGGAAAAGAAAGAGAACAAGAAAGAAATATGAACTTTAAAAAAAAAAAGAAATATGAACTTAACCCTAAATCAAAAATTAATTAGCATACACCAAACATAGAAATAACAGTTTTACTCACACTTAATAAGTCTTAATACCCTGCTTTGTTTCCCAAAGATGAAACCATACACCACTTAGAGCTCCAAGGATCTCAGCTGTTACAATTCCCCAGTGACGTGGTGATTTAGGGATAATGCCAGATTTTAAAAGAATAATGGCAGTATTTCATTTGGGCTTTTATGAGGACATGTTGCACGTTTCTTAAATAAATACATGCAGTTTCATATGCTCCTAAGAGAGTACTTTCACCAAAGCATACATACCAGGATCCTGGGGAAAACAACCAAATCCCGGGACTATTAATATATCTGAGTATCACAATGGTTCCCGAAGGGGAAGTATTAATAGAAATAAAGGTGAGAGACAGGCTCCGCCACTCACTAAAGGGAGTGCAGCTGGGAGAAGTAAGCAAGCAACAGGCTTTGCAGTGTTTTGAGACAATCTCAGAGAAACTGTGTCATGTGGGGAAAAGAAAGAGAACAAGAAAGAAATATGAACTTTAAAAAAAAAAAGAAATATGAACTTAACCCTAAATCAAAAATTAATTAGCATACACCAAACATAGAAATAACAGTTTTACTCACACTTAATAAGTCTTAATACCCTGCTTTGTTTCCCAAAGATGAAACCATACACCACTTAGAGCTCCAAGGATCTCAGCTGTTACAATTCCCCAGTGACGTGGTGATTTAGGGATAATGCCAGATTTTAAAAGAATAATGGCAGTATTTCATTTGGGCTTTTATGAGGACATGTTGCACGTTTCTTAAATAAATACATGCAGTTTCATATGCTCCTAAGAGAGTACTTTCACCAAAGCATACATACCAGGATCCTGGGGAAAACAACCAAATCCCGGGACTATTAATATATAAGTTCTAAACCCTGACGGGGTAACATGCCCAGTTTCTGAACAATACACTATCTCGGAGATAAATTTTATGACATGTGTGTNATCTTCCCAACCCAGGAATCGAACTCAGGTCTCCTGCATTGCAGGTGGATTCTTTACCAGCTGAGCCACAAGAGAAGCCTATAACAACTCATTGGGTAGATATCATTAATACCACCACCCTTACTCTAGAGATGCAAAAAATGATGCACAGGGAAATTTTTTTATTGGAGTATAACTGCTTTACAATGTTGTGTTAAGTTTCTGCCGTACAACAATGGGAATCAGCTATATGTACACATATAATCCTTTCCCTCTTGAGCCTCCCTCCCACCTCCCACCCTCACCATCCCATCACACGAGGTCATCACAGTGCACCAAGCTGAGCCCTGTGCTCTACAGCAGCTGCCCACTAGCCATCTCTTTTACACATGGCAGTGTATATACGTCACTTGCAGTGATGTGAATGAACCTAGAGACTGCCATGCTGAGTCAGAAAGAGAAAAACAAGTATCATATACTCATGTATATAAGTGAAATCTAGAAAAATGCTACTGATGAAACTACTTGCAGAGAGGCATAGGGAATTTCAGTTTACTTGCCCAAAGTCAGTAAGTGCTAAAGTGATCAAACAGATTAAGGCTCAAGCAACAAGGCTGCTTGGCCCCCACTGCTACGTTTTGTTGAAGAACAACTTCAAGTGCCAAACACTGTGCTTTAACACACAGTAAGCACTCCACAAGTGGCAGGTACCATCACGAGTGTTATTGTTACTGCTGATGCCACGTGATTACCATGGAGCCTTATACTCATGTATATAAGTGAAATCTAGAAAAATGCTACTGATGAAACTACTTGCAGAGAGGCATAGGGAATTTCAGTTTACTTGCCCAAAGTCAGTAAGTGCTAAAGTGATCAAACAGATTAAGGCTCAAGCAACAAGGCTGCTTGGCCCCCACTGCTACGTTTTGTTGAAGAACAACTTCAAGTGCCAAACACTGTGCTTTAACACACAGTAAGCACTCCACAAGTGGCAGGTACCATCACGAGTGTTATTGTTACTGCTGATGCCACGTGATTACCATGGAGCCACAAGAGAGAAAGAGCTGAAGTTCAAGGTGCTTACCTGCAATAATGGTAACTAATCTTCATGTGCTTGACTGGACACACCTTGAGAAATCACAATTCGTGGTGACCTCTCTAGGTATATCCTTCCTCTTTTCCAAAAGAAAAGCAGCACCAGGTCGTCATTATTCATCTCTTCATTCACTCATCGCACTGTCACTTTGGACCCCCATCTGCCACACTAAACTGAGTATCACAATGGTTCCCGAAGGGGAAGTATTAATAGAAATAAAGGTGAGAGACAGGCTCCGCCACTCACTAAAGGGAGTGCAGCTGGGAGAAGCAAGCAAGCAACAGGCTTTGCAGTGTTTTGAGACAATCTCAGAGAAACTGTGTCATGTGGGAAAAAGAAAGAGAACAAGAAAGAAATATGAACTTAAAAAAAAAAGAAATATGAACTTAACCCTAAATCAAAAATTAATTAGCATGCACCAAACATAGAAGTAACAGTTTTACTCACATTTAATAAGTCTTAATACCCTGCTTTGTTTCCCAAAGATGAAACCATACACCACTTGGAGCTCCAAGGATCTCAGCTGTTACAATTCCCCAGTGAAGTGGTGATTTAGGGATAATGCCAGATTTTAAAAGAATAATGGCAGTATTTTATTTGGGCTTTTATGAGGACATGTTGCACGTTTCTTAAATAAATACATGCAGTTTCATATGATCCTAAGAGGGTACTTTCACCAAAGCATACATACCAGGATCCTGGGGAAAACAACCAAATCCCGGGACTATTAATATATAAGTTCTAATTCCTGATGGGGTAACATGCCCAGTTTCTGAACAATACACATTATCTCGGAGATAAATTTTATGACATGTGTGGCTATTGCCTATAAATCAGTTTAAGATGAAAGGCATTACCCTGATATTTGAGTTGGACAAAAGGATTTATATGGCTAGATTCCTCAAAGCTATAAAATGTAGAAAAACAAAAATAGTTTGGATAAACCCCTTGGAGGGTGTTGCAGTGCGGCTTAACCTACAGGGGCCTTTGGGCTGACAATGGGTTTGACTCAAGCTTTCCTTAGAGTCGCTTAGAGGTTATGAAACTTCTCTCTATAAACATTGCTTGAAACAACAAAATGGATTTATTGACTGAGCAAGGGGTTCTTAAACTGATACATTTGAATCAAAGACTTAGGAATAAGGACCCTTAAAGGTAATAGTGAGCCCTTTTACAACAAGGAAGCATGGCTGGAGAGATAAAACTGACACGACTTTCCCAAGGTGGTATGACTACACTCCCACCACCCCCACCATCATCATCACCGTCATCAGACATTCGTTCAGCACTTCGCCAAACACAGTGCTAAGGGCTTTGGGGCTTTTTCTATTCTTCAACTGGTAAAGGATTTACAAGTATCATTCTCCTTTCCTAAAAGAGGAAAAGGAGCCCAAAAATCTATAAAAGACGTGGGTCTAGACTTCAAACCCAAGCAGCGTGACCTGAAAAACCCACATTCATAACTACGCCACTTTTCCATTCCTCATCAGGACCAGATTCAGGCCCCCTGATTTCCACGCCACCAAAGGCACCAGCTGTCCACACTTGGCAACGGAGCTTCCGTGTTACATGACCTACATGTCTGTACAGACGGCCGCATGAAAAGATGCTCAACGTCTCAAATTTAAATGCAAATTAAAACTACAATGAATTTTTGACAAGTTTTGACAGAACTTTAGGTCTCAAAAGACTTGTGTAAGTCTACAGTAAACCTGGTTTTAGGGGTAGAGTAAGCGAACAAGTGAGCTTCCCCTGGTGGTTCAGAGGCACAGAACCCACCTGCCAAGGCAGTAGACTCTGGCTTGATCCCTGGGTCACGAAGATCCCCTGGAGAAGGAAATGGCAACCCACGAACAGTGTTCTTGCCTGGAGAATCCCATGGACAGAGGGACCTGGCGGGCTACAGTCCCTGGGGTTGAAGAGCTGGATAGGACTTAACAACTAAAACGATAACAACCAGCAATCCCACTCCTGGGCGTCTATCCAGACAAAACTATAATTCAAAAAGATATAGGCCCCTCTATGTTCACTGAAGTACTACTTACAACAGCTAAGACATGGAAGTAACCTAAATGTGCATCGGTATATGAATGGAAAAAGAAGATGCGGTACATATATACTATGGAATCCTACTCAGCCATAAAAAAGAATGAAATAATGCCATTTGCAGCAACCTGGGTGGACCTAGAGATTATCACACTAAGTGAAGTCAGAAAGAGAAAAACAAATACCGTATGATATCATTTATATGCAGAATCTCCGTGCTCCCAGTGCAGGGGGCCTGGGTTCAATGCCTAGTCAGGAAACTAGATGCTGCTCCCTGCAACTAAGATGTGGTGCAGCCACAGAAATAAACAAACAATGTTTTAAATAAAATATGATACAAATGAACTTATCTATGAAACAAAAACATACTCAGAGACATAGAGAACAGACGTGTGATCACCAAGGGGAAGGGAGGCTAGGGAAGGGGTGGATTGGGAGTTTGGGATTAGCAGATACAAGCTACTATATGTAAAATGGATCATCAACGAGGTTCTACAGCACAGCATAGGAAATTATATTTGATATCCTATGATAAATCATAATGGAAAGGAATAAAACAATGTGTGTATATATCATATATGGGCTTCCCTGGTGGCTCAGCAGTAAAGAATCCCCCTGCAATGCAGGAGATGTAAGAGACATGGGTTTGAGCCCCTGGGTCAGGAAGATCGCCTGGAGGAGGGCATGGCAACCCACTCCAGTATTCTTGCCTGTGAAATCCCATGGACAGAGGAGCCTGGCGGACTACAGTCCATGGGGCTGCAAAGAGTCGGATACCAGTGAAGCAAATTAGCACATAGAATATACATGCACCAGGATTCCCAAGTAGTTCAAATGGTAGAGAATCTGCCTGCAAAGCAGGAGACCTGGGTTCGATCCCTGGGTTGAGAAGATCCCTGGAGAAGGGCATGGCAACCCACTCCAGTATTCTTGGAGAATTCCATGGACAAAGAAGCCTAGTGGGCTATATAGTCCATGGGGTCACAAAGAGTTGGACATGACTGAGCAACTTTCACTTTCATATACATGTATAACTGATTCACTTTGCTGTACAGCAGAAAATAATACAACATTATAAATCAGTTATACTTGGATAAAATTTTTTAATGTTTTAAGATCTGCAGGTCTAAAAAAAAAAAGATTTGCATGTCTGATAGTGGATCTAAACTTGCATCCTAAAAGTGAGAGGACTGACATGTAACTGCTCTTCTTGGTGGAAGTACTTGCCTTCATAATTGTAGTGCAAGAGCAGTTCATACAAGTTCTACTTGTCTTAATCCTAGCCGAGGGCATCACACCAGGAAACACCTTTATAGTAATGTCTTTTAAATACACTGGATGAAATACTTCCTCAAAGTAGTCATGAAGCCCCATATTCTCACGTCATCTCTGATTAGCATCTGTCTTCTCTGAAAGGTGGATGCCAGGAAGGTCCTCAGGTTCTAGGAGGTGTGCCAGCAAGATGCAAACGGTCACACAGGCAGGACTGACAAATGTGTTTCACTACTGAATGTTCTCATCACTACCCATTTCTTTTTATTCTTTATTCTGCTTCAAATTTCCTAGGGAGAAAATTTTTAAAGGAGATACGGAAGAAAGATGATGGCTAGGCAGTAATATACAGATTGTACTTATTTGTGTATTTAAATATGCTCACATATTTAAACACACATATTTAAACACTAATAAGCAGTGATGATAAGTATCTATAATTAAACCTCCTCAGATTTAAGATGCATTTATTTCCAAAGTTAAGGCCCTCAAAGTTGTAAACCAAACATAAAGACAAAACCGATGCGAAGAGTATATTCAGAGGCAATAAAATCAGCTCCCAATTACTTATCTTTGTTATCGCTCAATAAGTCAAACCAGTCGGTTCTAAAGGAAATTAGTCTCGAATATTCATTGGAAGGACTGATGTTGAAGCTGAAGCTCCAATCCTTTGGCCACCTGATGGGAAGAACAGACTCACTGGAAAAGACCCTGATGCTGGGAAAGACTGAAGGCAGGAGAAGGGGACGACAGAGGATTAGATGGTTGGATGGCATCACCGACTCGATGGACATGAGTTTGAGCAAGCTTCGGGAGTTGGTGATGGACAGGGAGGCCTGGTGTGCTGCAGTCCATGGGGTGGCAAAGAGTCGGACACAAATGAGCGACTGAACTGAACTGAACTGAAGTGAAACATAAGGACGCACTCATGACAAGTTTACTTTTGTTTCTTATCACCCCTACTTGAACCAGAATCTGAAACTCACTTTTCAAATAGGGACCTGATGAAATATTAAGTTGAAATTCAAAGAAAAGGCAGGGCTTGTTGAAGGAAGCATAAAAATATAAGAATAGGAAAAGAGCAGCTACCTTCTGGAAGGTGAGCTCACGTGATAATGACAGCACAAGCCGTCTCTCAGGCCTCCACAACCTTGAACTTTTGGAAGGAGGTTAAAAAGAAGACAAAAGTCAAAGTGATGAGTACCCAGGAAGGAACTCACCCTCTAAGGACTCAGTCCAGATCAGATGGAAAAGGATCCTTGAAGGAAACAGGATGGAGATGTAAATGACAGAGAAGAGCAAGGAGCAGTGTCAAAAGCACTATCCAGAGGGAGAGCCAAGTTTACAGCCTTCTGGATGGGGCAGGATTGTCATAAAAGGATTTCACTGTACTTAACAAAGAAAAAGGGGAGGGGGTGAAATTCTAGTTTTTTTTTCCATGCTAAAGAATTTTTAGCAGGAACTTTTAGAAGTTTGGAAACCCAACAAACTTTGAATTTATTTGCCTCATGACTTGGTCAAATAAAGACCATATTTTAAAATAAACCATATTTTATTTATTTTAAAGACCATATTTAAAAATAAAGACCATGCAAATTAGTACAGCCACTATGAAGAACAGTGTAGAGATTCCTTAAAAAATTGTGAATAGAACTGCCTTATGATCCAGCGATCCCATTGCTGGGCATACACACCGAGGAAACCAGAATTGAAAGAGACACGGGTACCCCAATGTTCATCACAGCACTATTTATAACAGCCAGGACATGGAAGCAACCTAGATGTCCTTCAGCAGATGAAAGGATAAGAAAGCTGTGGCACATATACACAATGGAGTATTACTCAGCCATTAAAAAGAATACATTTGAATCAGTTCTAATGAGGTGGATGAAGCTGGAGCTGATTATACAGAGTGAAGTAACCCAGAAAGAAAAACACCAATACAGTATACTTACACATATATATGGAATTTAGAAAGATGGTAATGATAAACCTGTACGCGAGACAGCAAAAGAGACACAGATGTATAGAACAGCCTTTTGGACTCTGTGGGAGAGGGAGAGGGTGGGATGATTTGGGAGAGTGGCAATGTAACATGTATGATATCATAAGTGAAACGAATCGCCAGTCTAGGTTTGATGCAGGATGCAGGATGCTTGGGACTGATGCACGGGGATGATCCGGAGAGATGGTGTGGGGCGGGAGCGGGGAGGTGGGGGTCGGGATTGGGAGTTCATGTACACTCGTGGCTGACTCATGTCAATGTATAGCAAAACGAATACAATATTGTAAAGCAAAACAAACTAAAAAATAAAAATTAATTTAAAAAATAAAATAAATAAAAAATAAAGACCATATTTTTAAATAAATAAAATTCACCTTAAAGAATATATTCAGAGATGGTTTAAGCCAAGGGTTAAGAATGCTAGTGCCAAGTTGCCTGGGTTTAAATTTCTAGTTGTGTGATCTCAGGCAAGTTATTCACCCTCTTGTGTTTCAGTTTCTCAATCTGTTCAGTGGAAATATCAATAGTATTTCCTTCATAGGACTATTGTGAGGATCAAATAAGTTATTAAATGTAGTGAGTAATAGCTAAATGTTGACTTTTTAATGCTTTTTTTTATTGTGGTAAAAGTCACGTAATAAAAGGCATGCTATTTTAACCATATTTAACTGTACAGTTAGAACCGAACATGGAACAATGGACTGGTTCAAAATTGGAAAAGGAGTACGTCAAGGCCGTATATTGTCACCCCACATGTATGACCTATATGCAAAGTACATCATGTGAAATGCCAGGCTGAATAAATCACAAGCTGGAATCAAGACTGCCAGCAGAATTAACAACCTCAGATACACCAATGATACCACTCTAATGGCAGAAAGCAAAGAGGAACTAAAGAGCCTCTTGATAAAGGTGAAAGAGGAAAGTGAAAAAGCTGGCTTAAAACTCAACAGTCAAAAAACTAAGATCATGGCGTCTGATTCCATTACTTCATGACAAATGGAGGAAAAATGGAAACAGGGACAAATTTCATTTTCTTGGGGCTCCAAAATCACTGTGGATGGCAACTTCAGGCATGAAATTAAAAGACGCTTATTCCTAGGAAGAAAAGCTATGACAAACCTAGAGAGCATATTAAAAAGCAGAGACATTACTTTGCCAACAAAGGTCTATAGAGTTGAAGCTATGGTTTTTCCAGTAGTCATATATGGATGTGAGAGCTGCACCATAAAGAAGGCTGAGGGCTGAAGAATTGATGCTTTTGAACCGTGGTGCTGGAGAACACTCGTGAGAGTGCCTTGACCGCAAGGAGATAAAACCAGTCAATCCTAAAGGAAATCAACCCTGAATATTTATTGGAAGGACTGATGCTGAAGCTGAAGCTCAGTACTTTGGCCACCTGATGAGAAGAACCAACTCATTGGAAAGGACTCTGATGCTGGGAAAGATTGAGGGCAGGAGGAGAAAGGGGTGACAGAGAATGAGATGGCTGGATATCATCACCCACCAGTGGACATGTGTTTGAGCAAACTCCAGGAGATAGTGAAGGACAAGGAAGTCTGGCATACGCAGTCCAGGGGGTTGCAAAGAGCTGGACACAACTTAGGGACTGAACAACAAGCTGCACAGCTCAGTGGCACTGAGTACATTCACACTATTGTGCAACTTTCATCCTCACCCATTCCCAGATGGCTTACCTTCCTAGACGGAAACTCTGAAATGCCCTGCCTGCCCCTGCATCTACCAAAGGACTTTCTGACTCTCTGAACTTGACAGTTCTAGGTACTTTGCATAAGCGGAATCAAACAGTATTTCTATCTAATGTATACTGGAATGCATTTTTAAGGTTAACTGAATATATGTCCTACAAACAGATTGTACCTTCTTTTTTTCCCCTGTGCTATACAGTATGTTCTTATTAATTATCCACTTTATACCTAACAGCATATATATATATATATATATATATATATATATATATGGATATATATAAAATAAATTGGGATATATATAAAATATATCCCAATTTCCCAATTCAATAGTTAGGACATAGAAGCAACTTTCTGACTTTTATAATTAATTTATGTAACAAATATTTATTAGCTTCCTACTAGCATGGCACCCCACTCAAGTACTCTTGCCTGGAAAATCCCATGGACGGAGTAGCCTGGTGGGCTGCAGTCCATGGGGTCACTAAGAGTCGGGCACAACTGAGCGACTTCACTTTCACTTTTCACTTTCATGCATTGGAGAAGGGAATGGTAACTCACTCCAGTGTTCTTGCCTGGAGAATCCCAGGGACAGAGGAGCCTAGTGGGCTGCTGTCAGTGGGGTCGCACAGAGTCGGACACGACTGAAGCGACTTAGCAGCAGCAGCATAAAATACGGAACTAAAAGCTCTGTGATGGATAGTGGGAGTTGGTGAAAGAATGATGAATACAACATACTTCCCATCCACAAAAAATATCACAGAGAAGCAAGGCAGACAGAACCTATGCATATATCCAAAGAAGCAAGTGAAAACAGGGCAGATAGCAAATAATACTAGAAAATAATTACTAATCTTCTTTGGCATGGTATCATAGCTATCAAGGAGAATGTTCTTATTCTCAGAAAACACCAGCTCATTTATTTGGGGATAAAGTGTGATGATGCCTATAATTTATGTTCAAATTACTTTACAAAAACAACAAACTAGATATATAAATGCACATATACAAAGCTAACGTGCCAAAATGTTAATCACTGGGGAGAAAAAAAGCTGGCAGTCAAGGGCCAAGTGCTGGCTCCAAACATCAGAACATTATGTGGACTTGCAACTCTTTCAAACTGTTCTCACAGCGTGACTGATAGGAGAAAACTTGCAGACACAGGCTGTTTTTAAGTGCAAAGTGCTCTATAAATAATTCCTACAACCACCACCCTGGAACAGGTCCATGGGAGGGGCTGCTTTTAAAGTGCCAGTTGCCGAGAGGCTTCAAAACATGGCAATGAATCCTTCTGATTTATAACTGAAGCCCCTTTCCCTGGTCAATCTTTAGTGAAGGTAAACCTGTGGATGAAAGTCTTCATACAAAACCTTGCTGGGAAATTCATCTGAATCATTTCAATTCACTTCTCTACACTTTATCAAGACAGAGTGGAGGAAGTGATGAGCTAATGGATAAAGGAGAAGGTCTATTGAGATTACAGTCTATAGACCAAGCTCTCTGAGTAGAGACATGGTCAGATGACTCTGTTCACTCCCAGACTCACAGCACCTGCCCAGCTGCCATCTCTCACACTCAACACATCCAAAATAGAACACTTCCCTTCCATGGGGTTTTTTTTCTCTCCATGAATGGCACAACCAACAGTAAAGCAACAGAAGCCACAAATTTCCCCATCATGCCCCCTCCACTTCCATATCCATCCATCCCCAGACCCTTTGTTTTCCCTCAAAAGTTCTCCCAAATCCCTAGCATCTCTCCTTTTAAGATTCCACCTTCCCTTCTTAATAGGCAACATGGATTCCCCAAACTTCCACAACTCTTCTATTTCCATACTTGTCTCTCCAACCCACACTCCATACTGGTACAAAAGGAAAATTACCAATTCCCGTTTACATTTTTCAATGGTTTAATAGTAATCATTATTAGGAAAACAGTCAGGATACAATGCCTAATACTTACTGAGCACTTAGCCAGGACTGTAGCCTACCAGGCTCCTCCATGGCATTTTCCAGGCAAGAGTACTGGGTTGCCATTTCCTTCTTTATACTATCAGTATGACCTTGTGTGAATCACCACCTCTCAAGAGCCTCCGTGGTCCGATCTGAACCTTCTCCAGCAAAACTATGATAATAAAGCACTGTGGAGTTTTCAAATATCTTTCTGCAAAATCCCATTCAATCCCAGGATGGCACTATGAGGGAAGCAGGGTTCTCATGGCCCACAGTCACTTAAGAAAGAAAAAGGAGGATCGATCGGGTGGGGGAGGAAAACTAGTGACTGGCCAAGAGTCAATCAGCCTTTGACCCTGAAACCTTCCATTGACTCTAAGCCCAGCCTACAACCAGGGTTAGGTGGCAACTCACTAACCTGGGCTGTGGCAAAGCTCTGAGAAACTGCCCCGCACTCTGTACGTGAGTGACCACTGGTGCTGACTCAGTCATCCTCCTCTCCAGTTTTCCCATTTGCTTAAGGCATTCGAGTGAAGAGTGGAGACCACCCAGCACATGTAATTCCATTGTCATGGTAACCATGTCTATCATAAGCACTCACAGCTGGGGGATAACCAGGAGAACCCCAGCCACCCTCTCCTGTCCCTGCCCAGGGGAGCAGAAGCCAGGACAAAGAATCCACTTCCTGAGTGGCTGTTTGGGCTTCAGAATATGAAAGCTTAAAGTGTATGAGGCAACGCTGATCATAGCGCAGCTCCTGGCAACCCCGAGCCCTGGGGTTACCTGGGATCAGTGGTCTTTTATCAACATCCATCCATACCACTGTCCTAGTCCAGCCTCTAAGCCAAGAGGTAATTCAGGTTAATGAGTACAGAGATGTTTCCTTATTCACAAGGATTCAACATGCAATCTCTGCAAAGGATGTCAACTGACTCTATGTAATTGTCAGTGTCCCTTCTGTGCATAAGGAGCTTACATGCTGGTTTTAGAGGGGAAAACACCTTTAATATCATGTTATTCTTATCATATTAAAGGTTTAAGGTAATTCCTTCCATAACATCTCTCCAAGCAGAAATGGAAACAAAACTTCCTCCAAGTGCAAAATTGTTCCTTAACACCAGCTCCATAACTAGGACTATCTGTCCGCTTCTTCAGGTGAAATTGAAACAGTATGACTGTTTATTTTTTAATAAAAATTGCCTTAAATATGTGACCTCCCAGGAGACTATATGTGTCCAAGATGCCATAAGGTGGATTTAAAGACAAAAACAGGTGAACTTTATGGTGAAAAAATTTTTAATGTAAATTGGTATCAAAAACCTAACACATAAAAGAAATCTTATCAAGTGAAACTTGTCATTATACAGAAATTCCATTTTATTATAAGTTGTTCATTTTCAACGTGTAAATGAAAACTGCAGAAATTTTGAGATTATGTCTAATATTCAGACATAATTTCCAAGCTATTTTAGCACAGAGCTTTAAAAAAAGGAGCCATCTTATATCTTGTTTTATAAATGGGACAAAGCAGGAAGTTCTCTTGAGTAGAGTTTTTCAGAAAATTGAAGTACAAAGGTCGTCAAATTAATCTAGGATTTAAAATGGAAGATGAAAATTATTCCTGTAATGATACTGATACTGACCTTCCAGACATTGGCAGGTGAATCCACTGAGATTAGAAATGCATGTTGCTCCATTTCTACATGGATCTAGGATACAGTAGTCAATCTTGGATTCGCAGAGCTCTCCAGTATAACCTGAAGAAACAAGATAGACATGTATAAAATATTTTGTCCCCCAAACTACAAACCTCCCACAAGCTGATGGAGTTAACTGGGACCTATCCAACCAAGGCAGCAACCTCACACTAGTCTCCCAGGCATTTTGGTTTTGTAACAAGAAACAGAGTAGTTTATTTTTTATGTAAGAACATTTGTTTTCCACTGTGTGTTAGTTTCTGCTGTACAACAATGTGAATCATATATCCCTCCTTCTTGGACCTCCCTCCCACCTCTCCCATCCCGCCCATCTAGGTCCTCACTGAGCTGAGCTCCCTGTGCTATACAGCAGGTTTCCTCTATTTCACTATTTTACACATGGTGGTGTATGTATGTCAATCCTAATCTCCGAATTCATCCCACCCTTCCCATCCCCCTCATGTCCAAATGTCCATTCTCTATGCCTCCACCTCTCAGAATCATAGTTCAAAAGTCATTTGCTTTGTAAAAATCTTTTTTTGCAAAGAGAGATTTTTTTTCACCGTTAGCTCTGCATTTTATTTTGAAATATTAGAACCTTCAGAAGCTGAGACTGAACACCCCTGTCCCTTTCTTCTGACCTAAGGAAAAACAGGCTCTATAATGGTTTTTAATGACTTTTTAAAACTTTTATTTTAAAATTTTTAATTGGAGGATAATTGCTTTACAATGTTGTGTTCGTTTCTGCCATACATCAACATGAATCAGCCATAGGTATACATATGTCCCCTCCCTCTTGGACCTCCCTCCCCATCCCACCCCTCTAGGCTGTTACAGAGCCCTGGTGTGAGTTCCCGGAGTCACCCCGCAGATTCCCTGGGCTGTCTATTTCACACATGGTAGTGTGGATGCCCCCATGCTACTCTCTCCATGCATCTCACCCTCTCCTGCCCACCCCCTCTTGCTTGACCACTGAGATGACAGTCACTTTCCCACGGTCATCTCATTACCTATTTTTAAAAACACCATTAGGAACATTGCTAGATAGGTATTAAATTTTTTTTAATTTGTAATATTTTACTTTTAGAAGACCCTCAGTGTTCACCCCCTCGCCCTTCATTTTAAATCTAAGGAGGTGAGACACATAATATTAATCACATTTCTATATTCAGCTTAACTCTAATTTGAAGCACAAACCCAACTCAGTACATTTTTCCTGTAAAGCAATGGTGATTTTGTCAGATAATAACATAACCACACACGTGTGATGAGAAAATAAGGACCTGAATCTACTGGAATATCCCACAGCCAAGAAGCCTTAAATAAATTCCAAATATCTTGTTAACTTTGAAAACAAAGCCCTCCCAAAAGGTAAGTTTAAGAAATAACATGCGATTATGTTTTTTAGCTTAAAGTAGAAAATGATTATGAATGAAAATTTGGGAAATTCAAGATTTAAAATAGAAAGAGAAAAAAGTTACTCTCAGTCAAAGACCCTCAGTGTTCACCCCCTCGCCCTTCATTTTAAATCTAAGGAGGTTGAGACACATAATATTAATCACATTTCTATATTCAGCTTAACTCTAATTTGAAGCACAAACCCAACTCAGTACATTTTTCCTGTAAAGCAATGGTGATTTTGTCAGATAATAACATAACCACACACGTGTGATGAGAAAATAAGGACCTGAATCTACTGGAATATCCCACAGCCAAGAAGCCTTAAATAAATTCCAAATATCTTGTTAACTTTGAAAACAAAGCCCTCCCAAAAGGTAAGTTTAAGAAATAACATGCGATTATGTTTTTTAGCTTAAAGTAGAAAATGATTATGAATGAAAATTTGGGAAATTCAAGATTTAAAATAGAAAGAGAAAAAAGTTACTCTCAGTCATGTTGTTTGAGTGACATAATTATTAATACTTTGGAGAGATTCCTATCAGAAATATTTATGCACAGATAGTTCCTACTAAATTATAATCATACTATAGCATTTTGATCTTTCCAGGATGTACATAAAGTACACAAAAACTTGTCTTTCTGAATTATTAGTTGTGAAGGAGTGTCATTAGCACCATACTTGAGATTTGCAAAAATAAATCAATGAGGTTAGGAGAGAGATGATTTGCCTGAGCTTCACTGGCCTGCCAATCTAGTCTAAATTACAGACTGTGAACGTGGAGGCCCTTGTTTGCAATTCTACTCTTCTTTATGTGTTTTTTAAAACAATCTAAGGAGAACTTCCTTGGTGGTTCAGTGGTTAAGACTTGCCTTCTAATGCAAGAGTTTCTGGTTTGATCCCTGGTTGGGAAGCTAAGATCTTACATGCCTCTTGGCCAAATAAAAGAAACAGAAAAACAGGAGCAAACATTGTAACAAGTTCAATAAAGACTTTAAAAATGGTCCACATTGATAACTGAATAGTCTAGGGGACCTAGCTAATTCATGGGTATGGGAAAAATAAACAACAGGACAAAAAACCATTTCAGAATTCAGAATATAATATCTTACTCTAACAAATTTATGTTAATACATTTTCAAATAATAGGTCTAAATTCAGATTAACATTCTGTCCATTTAACTTCATCTAGTCTCCTCATATTTCCATATCATCCCTATGGGTATCTTAAAGAAAATTTTATTTCACCTATGAAGACTTCATTATACATCCTTAACTAAAAGTGATTTTCACAAAGATCACTTTTAACGCCTTCCTTAATGAATATCTGGTCCCACTTAAAAATTTAATTAAATACTCTAAACTATATTAATGGCAACAATTTCTTTTTAAGAACCATATTGTCTGATAACACACACATCTTCCCATGCTTTTAATTTGTTCTTATCTAACTGATCTCATATTAAACCTATAAGCAAATTGAATCTTCAGCATTGTTAATTCCTCCAATATTGCAAGCAAGTTTAATAAGATTTCAGTCTAAGAGAATAAACCACGTTTGTGATGTGTTCAGGGATTGTCTGTAATGACCTGGGGGTCACACTGGCCTTCTGTGGTAGAGATGCTGAAGCTCTGCCCTGCCTGAGAGGGTTCTAGAAAAACAGTTTTATCACTCAAATACCAACTGTCCCCTCCAATGAGGAACACTGGTCAAGGATCAGTCACTGTATCATTGCTTTCTGTTCCAGAGCTTTAAAAGGATTATATTAAAGATATTTAAAATATGGGAAACATGGAACTGTAAAGAAAAAGACCCTGTGTAACTAGCTAGACTACAGAGCATATACATCCTGGCATGTCTGAGTTCAGTATAATTGGAGATGAGAAACAACAGTGGAGGACTGTGTGGTTGGGGATGAGAGAGGCAGAGAGGTAGGGCTGGGGTCATGGGATTATGGGATTACCAGCATCCTTAGCTGCAGGTGGCCAGTTGGTCAGCTGATGCTTGTCTACACGGGGCCACTCAAGCCAGTGGCGAGTTCAAAGTTCCAGGAGCACACCCTTGACTGCACTGGTCTCACTGACCAACTGCAGCCAGCTCTGGGAGAGAAGAGGTAGAGGGCCAGGAACCATGAAGACCCTGAAGCTGACTCAAGGGGCTCTTTAAAAAAAAAAGCGAGTCATTTCTTAGATCCTCAGAGAGCAGTGGGTGACATCCGGTCCCATCACCTCATGGCAAATAGATGGGGAAAAATGGAAACAGTGACAGACTTTATTTTTGGGGGCTCCAAAACCACTGCAGATGGTGACTGCAGCCATAAAATTAAAAGACACTTGCTCCTTGGAAGGAGAGCTATGACAAACCTAGACAAGCAGTGTAACACACAGAGATATCACTTTGCTGACAAAGGTCTGAATAGTCAAGCCTATGGTCTTTCCAGTAGTCATGTATGGATGTGAGAAAGAAAAGAAAGTAAAGTCGCTCAGTTGTGTCCGACTCTGCGACCCCATGGACTGTAGCCTACCAGGCTCCTCAGTCCATGGAATTTTCCAGGCAAGAGTACTGGAGTGGGTTGCCATTTCCTTCTCCAGGGGATCTTCCCGACCCAGAGATTGATCCCAGGTCTCCCGCATTACAGGCAGATGCTTTACTGTCTGAGCCACCAGCTGGATCATAAAGAAGGTCGAAAGCTGAAGAACTGATGCTTTAGAATTGTGGTGCTGGAGAAGACTCTTGAGAGTCTCTTGGACAGCAAGGAGCTCAAACCAGCCAATCCTAAAGGAAATGGCTGGGTCCCTTTGCTGTTCACCTGAAACCACCACAACACTGTTAATAAGTTATACCCCAGTACAAAATGTTCGGGGTGTTAAAAAAATAAATAAATAAAATGCTTTAAAAAGCCTAAAGGAAATCGACCCTGAATATTCATTGGAAGGACTAATTCTGAAGCTGAAGCTCCAATATTTTGGCCACTTATGTGAGAAGCCGACTCATTGGAAAAGACCCTGATGCTGGGAAAGATTGAAGGCAGGAGCAGAAGGGGACGACAGAGGATGAGATGGTTAGACAACATCACTGATTCAGTGAACATGAATCTGAACGGACTCCAGAACACAGCGAAGGGCAGAGGAGCCTATGTGCTGCAGTCCATACGGGTGCAGAGCTGGACACAACTTAGTGAGAGAACAACAGCAACAGAGAGTAGGTTTACCTGCAGTTCTCAGACAAACCACTGACCTGGAGCTACTTGTGATACTCTCAGCTGGATGCCTAAGGCTCTCAAATCTCCCTTTCTGTGCCTTTTGTTTCTTTAATTTATATCATAACCATGGAGTCAAAACTAAATAAGTGATCAGTAGGACTTTAAATGAAAAAAGATGATTCAATCATTAAAGCTTTGCCTGGGTTCTTCCTTCCATCCTGATGAAAGCCAGTCTCCGTCTAGGGGAATTAAGTAATTATGCCAACCATTAATAATGTTTCTTTATCTTACCAAAGCAGTGACAGGCACTCAGAGGACCTTGTTAGTAGATGGTCAAGCCAGTGACGGAGCAACCCAGTGGATGGAAGCAGTAGTAAATGGTGGCCATTGGTGTATGTCAGGGAGGATCTGTTCTAGCACACAGTCACACAGACACAAAGACACACACACACACACACACACACGTGTATGTATCAAACTCATGTCTACTGAGTCAGTGATGCCATCAAACCATCTCATCCTCTGTTGTCCCCTTCTCCCCCTGCCCTTAATCTTTCCCAGCATCCGAGTCTTTTCCAGTGAGTCAGCTCTTCGCATCAGGTAGCCAAAATATTGGAGTCCTACCAATAGAATGTTCAGGGTGGCTTCCCAAAAGCTTGGAATAAAACCCTAACACTTTACCCCATGACTCAAAACCACACCATACCCTGGCCTCTGCCCCCTCATCCTCCCATTCTCCCCATTGACCACAGTGCTGCAGCCCCCCTGGGTCAAACTGGCCCAGCTCCTTTTCAGACTTCAGCATTGTTCTGGGGCTATGGCCACAGGACCACACAAGGATATGAGAGGGAGACGGGATTCCAGACAGTCAGTTACGACCCTATCCTAGAAAGAGATGGATGGTGCTAATGTTAAACTGCTGTGCAACAGAAACTACTGGGAAGAAAATTAGCAGCTAGCTTTGGCAGGGAGGGAAGGGGAAGAGGTGAACACACAGTGGAATTTCACCTGTAACATCAGGAGATAAGAGAGAAGAGGTTAAAACTGAAATACATAAAGGCAAAGAGGACCGAACATAATAACATGTAAGTCACCTCTAGAACCAGTTAGGGAGATGAAAAAATGTTTTAGAGAAGCTAAAAAAGTACAAATCCAACTAAACAAAAAAGGAAGCTGGCTACAATCTTTGTGGGGGTTCCAAACAAAATCAGAACAATTAGGTCAAGATTTCTCTTGAACCCAAGGGTTGTGCAATCTACTGAAAAATCAGAACCCATTTGGAGGGTCCAGCCCAGAGCTAACTGTAGTTGGAGAGAGTAAGGAAAAGGATGGCCCCTGTGTGTTCATCACTTATAGGGGAAGAATTGCCCTGATGCCCAGGTCTTGTAAGAGCTGAAACTCTCTCTCCTGGAAACAATCTTGGTTGTCTAAGCATCAAATCTAACTCACCTGGGTGAAGAACTGGAATCTGCTAGAGATAATAACGCTCTTCCCTCAGTAGGATGAGTCTCCTAACCCAGAAAGAGATGGAACCAAATAAACAGAGGAGGATGTCCTGACGGAGACCTGAGCCCTGTGACTGCCACTGGGTGTCTGGCTCAGGCTGATCTGAGCATGCTGGTGTGCAAAGAGGGTGTCACCCTGGAGAAAGTGTGGTGCATGAGAGCATCTATCAGACTTAGGATTCCAATTAAAATGTACAGATGAGTAATTGAATTTTTACGCATTTGAAGTTGAAAGACAGGGTTAAAGCAATACACGTGGAGATGCTCAATGGGGCTTGAGAATCACTATTGTTTATGTTTAATTCTTGCAAGGAGAACAAAACACAGAAGATCATTTCAGGTAGTCTTCCATGTGTGCAAGAGCCCATCTAAGACATCAGAAACCACAGCCCACCACCCCTTTGCTCCCTCTGACCCTGCACCCTTCTGTGGCTGTTCTCTCCCACTAGTCAGATCTCCACTCAGAAATCACCTGCTCAGACCTTGCGTCTCTTGAAAGTTGAAAGTGTGAGTCGCTCAGTCATTTCCGACTCTTTGCAACCCCCTGGACTGTAGCCCTCCAGGCTCCTCCGTCCATGGAATTCTCCGGGCAAAAGTACTGGAGTGGGTTGCCATTTCCTTCTCCAGGGGATCTTCCCGACCCAGGAATTCAACCCAGGTCTACTGCATTGCAGGCAGATTCTTTACTGTCAGAGCCACCAGGGAAGCTTCCTTATTCTTCACCTTAGTGCTTAACTCTAAGGAACCGAGCTGCCAGTGCAGCAGATGTAAGAAACACGGGTTCTATCCCTGTGTTGGGAAAATCCCCTGGCAGGGGGCATACAACTGAAGCGACTTAGCATGCATGCTGTACTCAACAAAACACACATCTACCGGCTGCCTCCCCATCAGAAGGAGATGCCGTGGGATGAAGGCTTCATCTCTGAAGCCACTTGTGGTCCTCCCAGGGTTCCTGCATGCTCCATTACAACAGACTTATCATTACCTGAAATGATACTCCTTTTTGGTTCCCTCCTGAGACCATAAACTCCCTGAGAATCAGGACTTGGTCTTGTTGATCGCTGAATCCTCAGCACTTAAACAGTTCCCGGCACAAATGAACCCATCTGCTTAAAGTTTTTGCCCTAGTGCCTCCCTGGTGGCTCAGCTGGTAGAGAATTCGCCTACAGTGTGGGAGATCTGGGTTTGATCCCTGGGTTGGGAAGATCTCCTGGAGAAGAGAAAGGCTACCCACTCCAGTATTCTAGCCTGGAGAATTCCATGCACTGTATAGTCCATGGGGTCACAGAGTCAGACACGACTGAGAGACTTTCACTTTCACTTGACCCTAATAACAGCTATGTACCTTTCAAGTTAGATTTGGCTTCTCCCTAGGCAATCATACCCAGAACACCATAGGCATCATGCGCTAGTTATTCTTTTTCCCAACACCTATGAAAATGAATGCATAGCTATTAAAACAAAAATTTAACCTCAAAAATGTGCTATCAAAAATCACTTTGTGCTTTGCAATGGTCTGATTTCCAATCTGGAAATACACAGGACTCCCCTGTCCCAGGCAGACTGAAGTGGGTGGAACTAGGCTGACTCTCTTTTGAACATTAGTCTCGCTTCTCCAACTAGCATGCAGCACCTTCAACAGTTCCCTGAAATAAGGCATCAACAGACCTGAAACAGAACTCCTTTTTCCTGCCCAATCCCCTGTTCAGGTTTAATTCCTTAGGTCTGTGATTCTCTACCAACTGACTCTCTCTCCCGGGGAATATTTGACAGTGTCTAGAGGCACTGCTTATTGTCCCACCCCTGGGATGCTTATCTACTAGGTAGAAGCCAGGAAATGCTGTTAAACACCCTATAAAACACATGACAGTTCCCTGCAACAGAGAATTGTCCAGCCCCCAAATAACCCTAATGTCAGGATTGAGAAAGCCCAGTTTAGGTCAATGAGACCTTACCTTTCAGACTAAAAACCCTTGGTTTTATTCCAATGCCTCTCGTCTGCTCATATGTAGACACTGACCCTTTACAAAACAGGGAAACAGCACCTTTAGAACATTTTTACAAATCTGAATCCATAGGAATATTTATAACTCCTAGCAAGATAAAGGGGCTTCCCTTGTGGCTCAGCTGGTAAAGAATTTACCTGTAATGTAGGAGACCTGGGGTTCGATCCCTGGGTTGGGACAATCCCTGGAGAAGGGAAAAGCTACCCACTCCAGTATTCTGGCCTGGAGAATTCCATGGACTGTATAGTCCATGGGGTCACAAAGAGTCGGACACAACTGAGTAACTTTCATTTCTTTGAGCAAGTTAGAGACCATTTTAAAATAAATTATTGGACTATAAAAACTTTAAGGTATTGAAGAATTTATAATTGTGATTGTCAGTTTGTAAGTAAAATAATTGCTTCAAAAACAGAATGCTATCGGAAATGCTGATCTCTTAGGGAATCACAGGGGTTCTATTGCCTCTTTGGAGAATATTCTTGTATAACAAAAAAGATATGTGTTAAAGTTTTGCCTCAGGATACACATATAATAAGGATGACTTATTTATAATTGTGATTGTCAGTTTGTAAGTAAAATAATTGCTTCAAAAACAGAATGCTATCGGAAATGCTGATCTCTTAGGGAATCACAGGGGTTCTATTGCCTCTTTGGAGAATATTCTTGTATAACAAAAAAGATATGTGTTAAAGTTTTGCCTCAGGATACACATATAATAAGGATGACTTTCAAGGACATACAGGATGATTGAGAAAGCTCTAGACTGAGGCTTAGTGCTTTTAAAGCAGTCCAACCATTAGGAATGGTGTCAGATGAAACACAGCACACGTGCTAGTGAATGAAGCCTGCCAGCTGGAGACGATGACCTGGCATCTGTAAGGAGATGCACTGAACTGATTCATTCATTCAATGGGTGTGTTACCAATTACATCTCATCTAACACAACCTGGGAGCAGGAAAGCTATGACAAACTTAGCGTGTTAAAAAGCAAAGACATCACTTTGCCGACAAACACCCATATAGTCAAGGCTGTGGTCTTTCCAGTAGTCATGTACGGATATGAGAATTGAATGTGGATCATGAAGGCAGAGCACCAAAGAATTAATGCTTTTGAACTGTGGTGCTAGAGAAGACTCTTGAGAGTCCCTTGGACAGGAAGGAGATCAAACCAGTCAATCCTAAAGGAAATCAACCTTGAATACTCATTGGAAGGACTGATGCTGAAGCTGAAGCTCCAGTGCTTTGGCTGCTGATGGAAACACGTGACTCACTGAAAAAGACCCTGATGCTGGGGAAGATTGAAGACAGAAGGAGAAGATGGTGACAGAGGATGAGATGGTTGGATGGCATCACCGATTCAATGGACATGAAATTGGGCAAACTCTGGGAGATGGTGAGGGACAGGGAAGTCTGGTGCGCTGCAGTCCGTGGGGTCACAAAGAGTTGGGCATGACCTGGTGACTGAACAACAAAGCCTGTGAGTATTTAATTTCACACTATGTTGTGGTTAGTATAAATATAATTAAAATTTATCAGTGTATATAAAGAGAAAAATAGCTATGTTTCTCTGTGAACATCAGAATGGTTTGAAGATAACCACATCCCCCTGGTGTTGTTTGATTGATAGCAACATAACAAAAAACCCTGCAGTACCCCCCAAATCACTATATACTGGCTGTACTCTTCAAATGCAGGAAAATCTTCCAGAGTTCAATGGCAAATTGCATAAAGTGTAAACAAAGCTGACTAAATGAGTCTGACAATTAAAAAAAAAAAAGGCAATTGACCAGTTGTTTTTCTAAACATTCTCCTTCTTTGCAACAATGGTTTTTTGGTACCATTGTTATGATTTCTCTACTGAAATAAAGACTCTTCTGCGGTTGCTTTGACTCTGTGAGGTAGAATTTAATTGTTTCTTTGCAGAGCTCTCCTGAAAGCTTCCAAGGGGGAATTGTGGTGAGAGCTATTTTTAACATTCCTGGTCTTTTAATAGCCTGGCCTCTGCAGTGAGATGAAACGAGTGGATTTGTACCGAAAGCCTGATGCCACTGACAGAGCCCACCGGCTTCAGCTCTCGCCCTGGGGGGATCAGAGCGGCTGGGCAGGGCCTCAGCTGCTGCTACAGAGATGAAGTGTCTAATATTAGCCAGCAATAAATAGCAGGAATCTGTGTGCCATCAAGACATTCAATCTCAGAGGCCTCCGATATCAAAGTCGGAAGGCAGAAATTATTTAACAGAAAAAAAACTAGTAAGATCTGCTGGCAGGGAAAAACAAACACATCTGAGCAAATGCAAACATGCTCATAAAACCAAAGGCAAAGAAAGGAAGATATAGGAGGCCCATGTGCAAAAGACAATCAATAAGATATAATTAAAATGGGAATCTGCAGTAAAAAAGCACGATAGAAAGCAGACATTCAGCAGAACTGGAAAAATTAACCTCAAGGTTAGACAAAAGAAGTAACCATATCTAATAAGCACAGAGGCAAGAGGCACAATGGAAGGACAACGGTTTGGAGAGTCAGAGCTCAGGGTGATGACGCAATGATCAGCTGAGCGAAAGCATCAGTGGGCTGACTTTGACCTTCATTCCCCTCGTGGGTGAAATAGGGACAACAGTCACACCTGGTTCCCAAGACAGTTGTGATGAATAAGATCAACCCCAAATAGCAGGAGCCATTTCTATCAAGTGCACCTGGCACGGTGTGGGTAGCTCAATATTTTTTGACTGAATGAATAACTTAGGGTTTTTATTTTGGCCACACTGTGTGGTATGTGGGATCCTAGTTCCTCAACCAGGGATCGAATCCATGCCCCTTGCATTGGAAGCATAGAGTCTTAACCACTGGACCCCCAGGCAAGTCCCTGAATAATTTAGGGTTTTGACAGTGGTAAGCATTATGCCAATACTGTTTGTTCTCTCAGTTTTTAACAGGCAGTGGAGAGCAGTGGTTCCCCAAGTCCCCGACCAATAGCAGCAGCAGCTGGGGTCTTCATTACCACAAGCAAATCCACCAGCAGTAGCCTAGACCCACAGAATACTCAGGGGATGGGACCCAGCAATATGAGTTTTAGAAGCCCTGCAGGTGACTCTGAAGCAGGGTTGGTGCTAAAGTTTGAGAACCACTGATCTGGAAAACTAGCAGCAGATTTTTAAATATCAAATATTAATATTATTCATTAAGAGTTACATATCTGATGCAGATTACAAAGGAAAAAGATCAGAAAGTGAAAGTCAAATATTATATGACATCAAAAAGCCTTTACTGGCTGCATGTTGACACATGTTTTTTCTTTTCATGAGTGGGAGAGCCCCTAGGCTCAATTACCATACCTGTCACTGCACTGTTTCCAGAGAAACTTCTTTATTCTTGAAGAGCATCTGTTGGTGGCTTTTGTCCCCAGCCCCAAGCACAGAGCCAGGGATGCCATGGGTACTCATTATAAAGCAATTAATGACTGCATAAGCACCATGCATTGCTGTTTTAAAATAATCCCTTTCATCCCATTTCCCTAGAGCCCAAATAAGAAATATTAATTGAAATATTAATATAGGCCAGACTAGAAATGACACCTCTGTCTCCTGATCTAGTGATTACAAAGGGGGAGATTTCAAGAAAGAGCTTTTCATTAAGTATGTTCTGAGAAATTGAAATCAAAAGAGAGAAAACATTAATTAAAAAACTGATACAATAAGCAGACAAGTTAAGCAAATGTCTGACTTAAAGTGATGTACCCGTTGAATTCTAAGCTTGTGTAATTAACTCAAAAGGTGGTACAGTTGCCAATGCAGGAGGCACAAGAGACACGGGTTCGATCCCTGGTTTGGGAAGACCACCTGGAGGAGGAAATGGCAACCCACTCCAGTGTTCTTGCCTGGAGAATTCCATGGACAGAGGAGCCTGGCAGGCTGCAATCCACGGACTCATGAAGAGTTAGACACCACTGAGCAACTGAGCATGCACGCATAGAGGAGGCATTCATTCCTCTTTCAGAAAGAATTTGGAGAGAGTAAACAGTCACAAGCGAAGAATCGAAAGGATGCTTAGAAACAGTTCCTGCCTGGAGGGAGCTTACACTCCAGAAGAGGAGAGAAGACACATTCGTAGGAAACAACGAAACACAGCGAGAGGAAACCAAGCACCTGGTTCCAAGTCAGGCCCATGTGGTGCCCTGTGAGGCTGGACCTCCTGGAGCGGGTGAGGGGAGGAAGGCCGGGGCCAGGCCAGGCTATGACAGCTCAAATCGGGTGCTGAGCAGCACGGGGCCACCAGCAAGGTGCCTCTGAAGGTTTCTGAATGCAGAACAGTCATGACGAAGGAGTGCTGCAGCTGGGTCCCTTCTTGTTCTCATTTGCTATACTTGGGAGGAAAGCTTAAGGCTTCCCGCCCTTCTCACTGGGAACAGGGGCTCTGGTCTGGACAGAATGAGGCGACTCCAAATGGACAAGCAAAAAGGGGCAAGGAGGGATGGGTATAGCCTCGAGGAGACAAAGAGGAGAACACAAACTCTGATCCTTCTCATGTGCTTCCTCTTACCTGTTTCAATTTAATTCAGTTCAGTTGCTAAGTCGTGTCCAACTCTTTGTGACCCCATGGACTGCAGCACACCAGGCATTCCTGTCCATCACCCACTCCCAGAGTTTACCTAAACTCATGTCGATTGAATCAGTGATGCCATCCAACCATCTCATCCTCTGTCATCCCCTTCTCCTCCTGCCTTCAATCTTTCCCAGCATCAGAGTCTTTTCAAATGAGTCAGTTCTTTGCATCAGGTGGCCAAAATATTGGAGCCTCATCTTCAACATCAGTCCTTCCAGTGAACACCCAGGACTGATCTCCTTTAGGATGGACTGGTTGGATCTCCTTGCAGCCCAAGGGACTTTCAAGACTCTTCTCCAACACCACCACAGTTCAAAAGCATCAATTCTTTGGCACTCAGCTTTTTTATAGTCCAACTCTCACATCCATACATGACTACTGGAAAAACCATGGCCTTGACTAGACGGACTTTGTTGGCAAAGTAATGTCTCTGCTTTTTAATACCAGTGCCCTTTATGGATCACCTATTCTGTGCCAGATGTATGCATGTGGATGCAGACATGTGCTTAGGTGTGTATAAGTATATGGGTGTGCATGCATATGTATGTATATATCGTTTGCACATGTGTGTGTGTGTATGTTCTCTTTAACCCTTACAAGGTCAGTAAGGTTTCTTTTTGCAGACAAGACAACTTGAGCTCAGAGGAGTAAGGTAGAATTGGTGAATGACTCAGCCTGGAGTTAAACCCAGGACCGCAGACTCCAAATCCCACGTTTATTTATTCCTCCTGGGTCTTTTCTCTCCTTTTTCATGAGATTTGTTTGGAAAGATCATGAGAGCCAGGCCAGCCCTGAGGCAGAGACCATGGCAGGGAGTGACCCATTCAGGTCTGGCTCTTCTGGGTCTTAGCAGAGGACCAAAGGATGCTGTGAGTGTCCCCCATGGTCCAAGTTGGCTCCCCAGAGAGGGAGGCCACAGAAGGAGCTGAAGCCAAATCTCTGGCTAGAGGAAAGGACAGAAGCGCTCCGTGCAAGGCATCTGACTGTGGGCTCGACAGCAGTGACAACAGTAAGATCCAATGAGACTCACCAAGCGCCCCAGGTACCCTTCTAAGCACACCGTGAGCATCACTTACCCACTGAACTGTGAGCTGTGGCTTCTGTCACCCAGCTCGATTCACGGAGCGAAAGCTGAGACCCAGTGAGATTAATTTCCCCCAAGGTCACACAGAGGATGAGTAGCAAGAACACGCTTTGCTTTCCCTCGGCTGGGCTCTGGTCCTGGGCTTCTGGAAGGTTGCCCTGCAGTCGTAAGCAAGGCAGCGTGGCGAGGGTGACAGGCTTATCACAGTCATTCAGGCAGCAGATGACAAGGTTTGAATCAGGGCACTGGAGGGAAGCAGTGTGCATGGCAGATGGGGAACCATCATAAATGGGGAGACTGTCCAGAAATAAACAAAGTGGCAGGGGGTGGGGGGCAAGAGTCAGGACGAGCTTGCAGCCCGAGACATGAGGGAAGTGATGGCACCGATGATGGAACCTGGAGCCATGGGGGGGTGAGCGAGGCTTGAAAGCCTCCCTCTGTGTGGGGGGCTGACGGAGGAGGGTCTGGAGTGGAGTCTGAGGAGGGGGCTGAGGGTTAGCAGAGCATGCCTCCAAGCCCAGTGCAGGTGCTGGGACTGCGTGACTGGCCAGGCTGCAAGGATGGGTCTGGAAGCCATCCACTTAGAGGTGACAGCTTGGAATGGGTGGCTGCTGTCTCAGGAAGGAGAAGGCAGCTGAAGCGGGTGGTAAGGACCGAGCTCTAGAGATAGAACGGGGAAAGGAAGGCGGGGAGGAGGCTGGAGAAGTCCCCGGAGAATACATACACGGCAGTCCTCTGTAAGATAGGAGAGGAAGTCTGCTAGAGAGAGGAGGGCTAAGAAAGAGCCCTGGACATCAGTGAGCAGGACGCTACATAACCTTAGAGAAGTAGATTCATGATATGTCAGTTTAGTCGCTCAGTTGTGTCCAGCTCTTTGCAACCCCATGGACTGCAGCAATGCCAGGCTTCCCTGTCCATCACCAACTCCTGGATCTTGCTCAAACTCATGTCCATCAAGTCGGTGATGCTATCCAACCAACTCATCCTCTGTCATCCCCTTCTCCTGCCTTCAATCTTTCCCAGCATCAGGGTTTTTTTTTTCCAAGGAGTCAGTTCTTTGCATCACGTGGCCAAAGTATTAGAGTTTCAGCTTCAGCATCAGTCCTTCCAATGATCACCCAGGACTGATCTCCTTTAGGATGGACTAGTTGGATCTCCCTGCAGTCCAAGGGACTCTCAAGAGTCTTCTCCAACACCACAGTTCAAAAGCGTCAATTCTTCGGTGCTCAGCTTTCTTTAGAGTCCAATAGAAAATTATGAATTGGACATAGAGCAGTGATGAAGAGGATGACAGAGGGAAGGAGGGAGAGGAGGGGAAGGCAGGAAGGAGGTGAGCACACAGAGCCACCCCAAGGACTTAAGAAATCCTACTTCTTTGAGGGACTGGTTTTGAGCTGAGACCTCCAGTCCTTACAGACTAGAAATCAGGGCTGGAATGGGGGAGTGGGTGGAAGGGTGAGAAAGCCAGAAAAGTGTGAAAGCATAAGATCCCAGAGGGAGAGAGAAAGATGAGCAAGGTGGGTTCTGAGGCTCCTTCCAAGGCCCCTTCCATCCTGAAAGTGAACTAATCCACCTCTTAGAACCTGCACTCATCTGCTCAAGAACTCAGCGCTCAAGCTGAGCGAGAGTAGGTGTAGGGACCTAGCAAATTCCACTCAGGATTTTTCTCCAGGAGGAGGTGACAAACTCCAAACCCCCACTCAAAGGCACCTCGGTGTTTAAAAGAGTGAAGCTGGGATGGCAACACACGCCAAGTTCCCCTCACCTCAGAAATGATGAGTTTTTAAAGTAGGCTGAGATCATCAATTAGGCGAAACAATGAAGCGCACTGACATTGAGACAGGCTTTGGACCACACTTCCAGTATTGTGGTAATGGTGCATCACACCACTCTTTCCAGAAAAAAAGGAATAGCTCCTCAGAGGGAAAAATCACCTTCTCAGAATTAGGAGGCTTTTATAAAATACATTCTGATTAAAGAAGTTAAATTCTGTGTCTACTATGAGCAAAGCACAGGGCCTGGCACCAACCCGGGATGGAGAAATGGGTCATATCATAGATCAGCACCACCCCCAGACCAGCCACTGTCTGACGTGGAAGGAAAAAACACAACATGTATAATGAGAGAAGAAGTGAGGGGACCCAGCCCTCAATACATATGGAGGTGTCCTGGGTAGAATTCCATCTCATTCTATTCATTCAACAAATCTTTATTAAGCACCTACTATGTGTCAGACGTGTCACCCGAATTGGAGTTTGTGTTCTCGTATTTTTAAAATAATTTTATTTATTTATATTTGGCTGTGCTGGGTCTTCACTGTTTGGCGGGCTTTTCTCTAGTTGTGGCGAGCAGGGGCTACTCTCTAGCTGTGATGCACATGCTTCTCACTGTGTGGCTTCACTCGCTGTGGGCACAGGCTCTTGGGCACGTGGACTGAGCAAAGCTCAATAGTTGTGGTGCCCAGGCTTAGCTGCTCTGCCGCGTGTGGGATCTTCCCAGATCAGGGATGGAACCTGTGCTTCCTGCATTGGCAGGTGGATTCTTTACCATCTGGGCCACCGAGGAAGCTTCTAGGCCACATAAAAACCGAGTGGCTGTGACTGTCTCCACATATGGGTTGCCCTTCGGCGTGTTTGGTAACTTCCAGGTACCCTTCCTTGCCTCTATCCCTGGGTGTTGTCTTTCAGGGAGACCTCACAGCTTCTGAGGTGCCCTTATCACCTCAGTGTAAACAGGAGGCTGCCAATGGCTTGGACAAACCTGTGGCCACAGTCAATAACCTTCCTTTAGCTCCTCCTGTAGTATTTGGTACTACTGACAATCCCCTTCCTTTTGAAAATATTGCCAAAATGTTTCCAGAAAAGTATCAACCACCTTCGATAAAAATTGCCCCCCAAATAGAAATTTGATTGACCATAATCTACAATTCATCTTATATTGTACACATATGTATAAAATATTTATCAGTGTTTCACTATTTAAGAAAATTAATTCCTGTTTCCAAGAAATGGGCATAAAAATCAAAATGAAAACTACAGCAGAGTTTATTACTTAATTGACTCAACATCCAATCCACCATATTCAAACATCTCTGGATTACCAATGACGCAAAAATCCTCTCTGTACTGGCTTGATGTAAAAATTAAAGCAAATATCAAAATATTATCAAAAGTGCAGCAAAAGCTTCTTTGCTAAAAATAATATTTTTACTTACCGAGAAATGCTCCTAAGAGAAACGAGCATGGCATCAAGACAACATCTCTGTGAAGAGACTTTCTGAAACTTCTGTTCTCTGCTGACAAGAACCTGGCTTGAATTAATTCATTCATCAAACAAAACCATGCCTCATGATCAGACTTGCAAAAATGAAAGCACAGCGGGGTAAATTTTCAAAAGGAAACAGACTTCCCACTTTGGAGGGTTCTTACGCACAGAGCTGGAGCTTCAGAGGTCAATTAATTGATGTTAATTAACCTGTAAATAGTTTTTTTTTTTTTTTTCACAAAGGAAATAGAACTCTCCTGTGGAAGCATGAGTTTTTCAAGGACATTCGGAACTAAACTGAGTAGAAAATGCCTCATTTCAAGCATCCAGTCCCCGCTCTGGGGACAAAATGGCCTAATGTTTCTGCTCTTCAGAAGAGTCCTGTTTGATTGGAGAAAGCTGAAAGCATGACGTGGTCTTGAATCACATGTTTATACCAGGAAAATCCTCAGCTCACAGTGTGGCTGAACATACAGGAAAGGAGTGTGGTAAGATGATCAAGAACATGGGCTTGGGACACAGACAGAGGACCTGGGTTCAAATCCCAGTGCAACAGTTACCGGCACGTGTACCCAGCACAGCAGAGACCATGGGTACGCTCACCACACTGACTCCCTTCCCAGGCAGAGCCTCTAGGGACCAAGTGACCAGATTCTGGCAAATAGCAGGTAGCAGAAGTGATCTAAGACACGTCCAGGCAAAGCCCTCAGAACATCACACAGACCCTCCAGATCCCTGAGTTGCACCTGGAGACCAAATGCCTTCATCAGACTATGACAAGGTGGGAATGAGTCTTTCCTTGGAAGTCAGGAGATGTGGGAATCAGTGTGTTCCTGCAGTACCATTCCATGCCACCCTAATATTCTTGACCAAATTACCACATTCTCTGTGTCCTAGATTTCTCATCTATGAAATCAGCTTAATTGAGTATTTAACCCAGAGGTTGTTCTAAGGGCGGCATCAGAAAGCACTTGGCACAGCCCTGGCCTATGGTTAACACTGAGTGTCGCTGCTGCTGTTGTTCAGTCGCTAAGTCACGTACGACTCTTTGTGACCCTGTGGACTGCATGCAGTGTGTCAGGCTCCTCTTAACACTGAATAAACACTAGCTATTCGTGTGTGCATACATCTGTGTGTGTCTGCATGTGTGTGTGTGTACTAGTGGAAAGAAATGGTGAGTGAGTTTTCTGGTGGTCCAGTGGTTAAGACCCCATGCTTCCCAAAGAGGGCACAGGTTCGATCCTTGGTCAGGGAACTAAGATCCCACATGCCGCACGGTGTGGCCAAATTAAATTAAATTTTTTAAAAAGCAGATGGAGAGGTAGATGCCAAAAGGGGGGAAAGCAGTTGTTCCCACAGGACATGAGAATTGATCGAGTAGGAATGTGCCTAAGAGAACTGCAGGAACAAGTCAGGTAGCAGCTGAGCAAAGGCAGAGTTAAGTACCAGAGTTCCTCGATCTCTTCTACCTCTGCTTGGGATGTTCTAGAGCCGGAGGAAGAATGGAGGCTCTAGGGGAAGGAATCCCTCAGGAACCCAGCTCTGGGAAAGGCCAGTGAAGGAGCTGCTGGGAGTCAGGGAGACCCTGATAGAAGCAGGATGGCTGAGAGAACAAGCCAATGTGAAGCCACTTTTGGATAAAGTAGAAGATGACAGAGATTCTATGCCATTAGAGGACCTCAGAAATCAGCACCATGTAAGCACCAGTGGAGATTATTTAAAGTAGCTTAAACTATGATTCTAACATATAGACACTCCTTTATAAAAATTGGACAATTGCAAGGACCTACTGTATAGCACAGGGAACTATGTTCAATATTTTACAGTAATCTATATGGGAAAAGAATCTGAAAAGGAATATATGTATACATAAAAAGAATATATATAGGACTGAATCACTATACCATACACCTGAAACTGATACAGCATTGTCAATAAACTATTCTTCAATTTAAAAACTAGAGTGGTTTGTCATTCCCTCCTCCAGTGGACCACGTTTTGTCAGAACTCTTCACTGTGACCCGCTGACTTGGGTAGCCCTGCACAGGCTACACATTGAGTTATGCAAGCCTCTTACCATGAGAAGGCTGTAGTGCTGCACTCCATGTGTCAGCACATTTGGAAAACTCAGCAGTGGCCACAGGACTGGAAAAGGTCAGTTTTCATACAATTGCACTCATCTCACATGCTTAGAAGGTCATGTCCAAAATCCTTCAAGCTAGGCTTCAGCAGTACATGAACTGAGAATATCCAGATGTTCAAGCTGAGTTTAGAAAAGGCAGAGGAATCAGAGCTCAAATTGCCAACATCCGTTGGATCATAGTAAAGCAAGAGAATTCCAGAAAAATATCTACTTCTGCTTCTTTGACTATGCTAAAGCCTTTGACTGTGTGGATCACAACACACTGTGAAAATTTCTTCATGAGATGGGACTACCAGACCACCTTACCCGCCTCCTGAGAAATGTGTATGCAGGTCAAGAAGCAACAGTTAGTTAGAACCAGACATGGACGAATGGACTGGTTCAAAATTGAGAAAGGAGTACATCAAGGCTGTATATTGTAACCCTGCTGATTTAACTTATATACAGACTAGAAGAAGCACAAGCTGGAATCAAGATTGCCAGGAGGAATATCAACAAGTTCAGATATGCAAGTGATACCACTCTAATGGCAGAAAGTGAAGAACTAAAGAACATCTTGAGGGTATAAGAGGAGAGTGAAAAAGCTGGCTTAAAACTTCAACATTCAAAAAAAAAAAACTTCAACATTCAAAAAATGAAGTTTATTGCATCTGGTCCCATCACGTCATGGCAAATAGAAGGGGAGAAAGTGGAAACAGTAACAGGCTTTATTTTCTTGGGCTCCAAAATCACTGCAGAAGACTGAGTGCCAAAGAAATGATGCTTTAGCATTGTGGTGCTGGAAAAGGCTCTTGAGAGTCCCTTGGACAGCAAGGAGATGAAACCAGTCCCTCCTAAAGGAATTGAGCCCTGAATATTCATTGGAAAGACTGATGCTAAAGCTGAAGCTCCAATACTTTGGCCACATGATGGGAAGAGCCAACTCACTGGAAAAGATCCTGATGCTAGGAAAGACTGAAAAGGAGAAGAGGGAGGCACAGAATGAGATGGTTAGATAGCATCACCAACTCAATGGACATGAATTTGAGCAAACTCCTGGAGACAGCAAAGGACAGGGGAGCCTGGCATGCTGAGTCCATGAGGTAGCAAAGAATCGGATATGACTTAGTGACTGAACAACAACAACAATGATTTTTAAAAATCCCTCCAAGGGAAAAGACAGATTACAAACTTGGAGAAAATATGTGCAATCCAAACAACTGATGAATGATTAGAACAAAAAAAGAAACAACTTTTGCAAGCCAACAAGAAGAGTGCACACACACACACAAATTTGAGTGAGAGAGAGGAAAACAAGTAATAAACACAGGAAGAGGACCTCAGCATCATTAGTAAACCACAAAGTGCAGAAACCACAATGAAGCACCTTTTCTACACCCATTCATTGTGCAAAAATTAAACCTTCTGACCCTACACAGTACTGGAGAGGATCTGAATCCATAAGAGCATTTATGCATTTCGTGTGGGAGTATATATGAGTGTCACCACTTTGGAAAACAGTCTGGCATGATCTCCTACAATTGATCAAGCATATTTTCCAGCAATTTCGCTCCTAGGTTCAACCTCAAACAACCCCTGGCACATCAGAGAAAATACACGAGAATGTGCTTACTGGTGCCTATCCCCAGGAGAACAGAGTGATGAAACTTTATATAGCCTTCCAAAGGAAGGCTTCATATAGGTGCATTTCAGCAACACGGTATTAAGTGAAAAAAGTAAGCACCAGACAAGTACATGCATGATACCATATGATGCATGCATTATTCCATTTTATAAGTTCAAGAACAGTTAAAACAAAAATAAAAATTTTCTGTGAAAGCATGTAAATGTTTATGCAAGCATGCATACTCAGTCGTATCCAACTCAGTCGTGTCCTTTGTCCAGGCACAAAGAAGCAGATGAAGTCCTGCAGACGAGCAGACGAGCGGACGAGCCCATGGGCCCTAGCCCTCCAGGCTCCTCTGTCCGTGGGCTTTTCCAGGCAAGAATACTGGAGTGGGTTGCCATTTCCTATTTCAGGGGATCTTTCCAGTCCAGGGATCAAACCCATGTCTCCTATATCTCCTGCATTGGCAGGTGTATTTTTTTACCATTTGCCACTTTGGAAGCCATGTAAATATTAAGATCATATAAAAAGGAAGACAAAAGAAGGATCAACTCAAGATTCAGGGTGACTGTTAACTTTGGATGGGAAACAGAGACCAAGAGATGGGCTGGTGAGGAGACTATATAGTTAGTTATCAGGTCTAACTTCTGGTTATAGCGGTGGTTCTACCACTGATTACTGTATATTGAAATAGCTAAGTAAATAGATAAAAGTATGCTATGGATAAGAAGAGAGAGTATCACAAACCAAGCATTATGGTCATTCCAATTCTGTGCACCTGCATTCTTTAAAAATAGAAAAATCTCTGAAAACAGACTTGGATTTAAAAAAAAAAAAAAACACCAAACAGAAATCATTTCAGTTCAGTGACAAGCTCCACCTACCAGTTCTGATTGAGACTATGTACAGAAGGATTTTGATTCATCCTAGCATCACTTATAACAGAGAAATTCAAACTCTCTTAAAGACTCATCAATAGGGGAATGGTTTAAAACATCAGGCCACATTCATACCCTTTCATTAATCCACCTTCATCAACACATTGTCTGAGCATTCAGGACTCGTCAGATATAGTGGGACATGATGTAGAACAGAAATAATTCAGGTTGTGTGCTCATGGGATTGATTCAGGTGGGGGACAGGCAGAAATCAAAGAATCACACGTGCACACATCCACTGCAAACAGGGGAGGGCTGTGAAGGAAAGGAACACCAGCTACAAAAGACGAAAAGGGAAGGAGACCTAGATTGAAGCATTCAATTGAGACTTCCTAAGGAAAAGGGGTATTTAATGAGATCCAAAATAGAAACCTGGCGAAAGGGAGGCAGCAGGGAGAGCTGTCCAGGCACAAAGAAGCGGACGAGGTCCTGCAGCAGCTTGAGCACCCATGGAGATGAAAGCCAAGGTGGCTGGTCCCTGAGAAAGGGGAGCCGGGGGGCGAGATGGGGCTGGAAAGGTGGGTGAGCGACAGACCACAGAGGAGAATGAGGCGGAGGATTCTGGCCTTCATCCAAGAGCCCTAGGAAGAAGGGGATTAAGTCCAAAGCAACAACATCAGATCAGATGTGCAGTGGAAAATAATCACCCAGGAGAAAGGAAAGTCTGGGTCAGGGAACTGACATAATGAGAACAAGGGCTCACTTCGGCGAGGTTGCTTTGGCTCCAGTGTGTAGCATGGACAAGAGCAGACAGAGATAATGTGAGAGGTTATCTCAGTCACACGGACAAGGGGCAAAGGCAGTGGCGATGGGGCTGCAGAGAGGGAGGTGATTTGAGAAGTCTTTAGGGGGAAAGATGGAGAACACTCAGAGGCAGGAAAAGCAGGAGGCAGAGGGCACCCAAGGTGACTTGTAGAGGTCTGGCTCATAGAAACAGACGGAACACCGGAAACTGAGCTGTGTGGAGCTGGAGATACGATGAGCTCAGTTTTGGAATGACTGAGCTTAAGGTGGCCTGGAACATACGAGCAGAGATAGCAAATAGGCAGCAGTTTGGCCTGAACATACAGTGTTAGGAAACATGGGATGGAATTATTAAAATGAATAAGGTAGCTCTATATATACTGACATGGAAGTATACTTATGATCGACTGGTAAACACTGAAAAAAGTAAGTTGCAGAGCAGTATGTATATTATAATAGCTTTTTCAACATACAAAAAGACAATCATTTGATCTACAAGGGAAATACCCATACTCATGCATACATACACGCACACACAAACACTGGTCTGAAAAACATAAACCAAACTATTAACCTACCCTTATGACCTTATAAAGTTTGAGCTTGGATAGATGAGTGAAGAACTTTTACTTCTTTGTTTATGAATTTCTGCATTGACAGACCTTACACTGAGCTGTTAATCGCCCCAACACCCACTTCACTCCATCCATCTCTCCATCCCCAGCCCTTACATCACCCTGAATCCCTGCCCAGTGGCAGAGATTGGCAAGAGAGTGAGGTGGAAAGAGGAAGATGATGTCAGTTTTACACATTATTAATGCTAAAAAAGGAATAATGTGGTGTTTGCTTTAAGCTGCGTAGAAACAGTTATATTAAAACGTTCACCAGTAAAATGCCATTTCCTGCTCCTTAAGGGTTTATAACCGATTTGGCTGAGCAGTAAGTCAATCAGATGACTGCACGAGAACAGAAGTCTGTGGACACACCGTCCACTGCACTTTCTTAAGAGTCATCCTTTGTGTTCTGAGATGTGAAAGTCTCATGCAGGGTCAATGACTCCCCCATACTAACCAGGGAGTATTAAAGACTTGCCCAATTGTGCAGGATCATGTTCCAGGAACCTGGACTAAAACATACATGAACAACAGGAAACTAAACAAATGAGAGGACTGGGTGGCATTACCTGCCCACCTGCATAGTTTAGCCTAAATTCTTCTTAAGTAACTTAGCAAAATCAGCCAGTATAGCGCCAGCCCACACTCAGAACATATTTGAAGAACTGTCTTTGAAATATCCAAGCTTCTGTTCGACCAGGAATATCATTGTCCCAGAACAGAAATGGTAGAATGCTAAGAAAGAAGCATCCTAATGTCAGGAAAACAGCCAAGGGACACAATGTTTATCCCCAAGACAACTTCCTTCCTCCATTCCCAATGACATGAAGCTGGACTGATGGAACTAAATGAGACCTGGGAGGCACCTGTCCAGCAGCTGGACAGTGCATTGCCTGACCATTGTTAATTAACAAGTGTCTGTTCTACAGAGAGACAGACAGTAACTCTGAACTACGGAAACCTTACCAGCAAGGCAGACACAGGTGAAGTTGCCACCGTCTTGCTTTTCCTTTGCATCAACACAGCTGGCATTGTTCTGGCAGGGCTGCTTCTGGCAGGCATCAAATTCTTCACAGAAAGTACCCATGTATTGATCATCACAGTTACAGGAAAACGTTGCCTAAAACACAAACATGCAGTATATATTACCTGAGCCCTCTAAAATGTGTGGTTAGCTATGAAACTCAAAGTTCAAACATACCTCTCATTTTCATAATTATACCAACACTGAGTATTTTTATCATATCACTTATACCATATCTGACTAAAATCAAAGCTTTCAGAGGAATAGTCTCTTTCTGTACAGTTGCATTTCAAACATGTCTTTTCATTGATATGTATCCCAATGGTTTTTAATCTTCCTAAACCAGAAATGGAAATAATAATTACTTTAGGCAAAAAAATAAAGTTTTGCTGACCTGATATGGAAATGACAATTTTGCTAGAGCAGATATATTGTGCTGGTGCTGTGCGACCCCATAGACGGCAGCCCACCAGGCTCCCCCATCCCTGGGATTCTCCAGGCAAGAACACTAGAGTGGGTTGCCATTTCTTTTTCCAATGCCGGAAAGTGAAAGTGAAGTCACTCAGTGGTGTCTGACTTATATTGTGCTATAGCCATTAAATGAGATGTCACTCCAACTAAAAGCCTTCAGCACAGATAGCGTGTGGAACACATCATCACCAAATGTGTTACTACACCTACCTTTCCAGAGCATTGAGAGAATTTACCGATCACCCTGGAAATTAGCTTCAATGTACAACCACGTAGATGAACTGAGTGTAAGGGAAAATAATAGGAACTATTTCACTGGGTTTGTTATATTAGTAAAGGACTATAACTCAGACCCAACGAACTGAATTTTAGTATCTATGTACTTACCTGTTTGGCTGTATTGGGTCTTATTTGCAGCACATGGGATCTTTCCTGGTGGTGGTGGGCTCAGCTGCTCTGCAGCATGTGGGATCTTAGTTCCCCCTCCAGGGTCTGAACCCTTAATAAATGGACCACCAGGGAAGTCCCCAGAGAACTGAATTTGACTGGATGCTTCATTTCTGAGACAGTTGTATCTCAATAAACCGAGCCTTCCCGCTCTCTCCCTAATGCTGGCCTGAGGGTGATGTGTCTAAAACAGACACAGACCTGGGTTCAAAGCCTATGTAGATGGGACTGCAGATTCTCATGAAGAATAGAGGGGTGGAGGCAAGGGAGAATGGTATAAATAAAGATTACTGCTTAAAAAAATCAAAACAAAATTGGGGAGAATGGATACATGTATAGTATGGCTGAGGCCTTTCACTGTTCACCTGAAACTATCACAACATTGTTAACTGGCTGTACCCCAATTCAAAATAAAAAGTTCAAAGTTTGAAAAAAACAAACCAGCCCAAAGCACCTTTTCCAGCTTTCCCCAAGCCCCACATCAGGCAAGTGTTTCAAAGCCCCGCCCACGGCCACACCCAGCCCCGCCTCCCGCTCCCTGTGGTGGAGGAGGGGCATTGGTGTATGTGTGTGTTGTGGGGTGCGGGGGGGTGGCCCCTTGATCTTATAGAGACTCTCAGGATCTCACCCAGTACCCACTTCCCCACCAAGCACTATACCACATCTTCTGTCCTAAAAATCAAAAAAGTTGCTTTCTTCTCTTTGATTTTTGTCTCTTAATCAAGTTTTCTATTTCTTGTCCATCTCTTGATTAATTTACTCCTGAATGTTTAGGTTTCTTTGTAGCTACTGCCAATGAGATTCTTTCCTCATCCCTTTCTTGTAATTCCCATCATATCAGCTAGGGATTATCACTGATGAATAAACACCAGTGCCTGTCTTCACCTTGACTCTCAGAGTCAGAGGTTTCTGTTGATTCAGGTCAAAGGTTTCAGTTGATTCTCTTGGGTTTTCTAGATAAAACAACCTCCCTCCCCAAAAGAAGGGAACAACATTTGCAAATCATAATGTTGCCTTCTCTAGTCCTCATAGTTACATCGGTGCAGATCCAGAATAATTTTGATTTCAAAGGGAAATTTACAGAATTCACAGTAAATAGAACACTAAGTAGAACACTTGGAATGACAATCAAATTTTATCAAATGCCATTTTAGCTTCTTGGAGTAGAAAGAGCAGCCACTTCAGTATTTTTGCCTGGAAAATTCCATGGACAGAGGAGCCTGGTGGGCTATAGCCCATGGCATCGCAAAGAGTTGAACACGACTGACCACACACACACACCCCTTAGCTTCTATTTTTAAAAATCAACTTTTTATCTCTAACCTATCAGTATATGAACTGAGTGTTTAAATTCCCTACTCTGACTCCTTATATTCCTAGAAGAAAAGTCCACAGAGGTCCTTAAGTCAAACTGTTTTATGGCTGAATTCTTCTTGTATTTTTATTCTACTTGTATTTTATGACCGCATTCTACTTATACTTCTGTGACTTCCACCTAACATGCCCTATCCCCACAGACTCCTTTCCTAAGAAAAACTCTCCCTTGCCTGGTGAGATCATAGTTTACACCATAAAAGTGAAAGGGAAAGTCATTCAACTTGACTCAGAAAGTCGAGTCTGATTCTTTGTGACGCCATGGACTATACAGTTCATGGATTTTTCCAGGCCAGAATGCTGGAGTGGATAGCCATTCCCTTCTTCAGGGGACCTTTCCAACCCAGGGATAGAACCCTGGTCTCCCACATTGCAGGCGATTTCTTCACCATCTGAGCCACCAGGGAAGCCCTTATACCATGAAAGGACGCCCTTTGTCACAAGGGGCTAAACCAGGAGTGGATGGAACTCTGATTTCAGCAACCAATCAAGAAGTCAAACAGTCAAACATGACATTAAGCTCAACCAAAACAGCCAGATTTTATGGAGGTGTATTTCTTTTGTTAGTTGAATTTGTGGTTGTTGAGGGAATGTGACAAATCCTTACAAACTACAAAATCAAGTCCTCTTTAGTTTACGGATATACTCTTCAATTATATCTTAGGAACCAGAACAACAGAAATAAGAGCAGCAGCTTTTTCTATTTAAGTTAAAGATAAATTGTCTGCCTTCTATTCCTATCATCTCACACCTCCTTGTGGCAAATGGAAGTTCCCTCTACATTCTAGCAGTAATTGATTCCTGTTTTTTTCAGGATGTTGTGAGTTTGTTTGTTTTTTTGTTTTTGTTTTTTCCTTTTGTGTGTGTTTGTAGAGACTATTAATAGTTGCATGCTGAGGAAAGCTCATCAAGGACTATTAGAAAACCAGCCTTGTAATTAGGAACACTCCTTTTCTGGAACTGTCTTCTACCTAAATAGATACTTCTCCAGAGAAAGGCACCTATTTAAGATGGCCAATAGGCACATAAAAATATGTTCAACATTGCTAATTATTAGGGAAATGCAAATCAAAATTACAATAAGGTACCACCTCATACCAGTCAGAATGGCCACCATTAAAAAGCCTACAAATAACAAATGCTAGAGAGCATGGAGAAAAGGGAACCTTTCTACACTGTTGGTAGGAATGTACATGGATGCAGCCACTATGGAAAACAGTATGGAGGTTCTTCAAAAACTAAAAATAGAGTTGCCATATGATCCAGCCAGCCCGTTCATGGGCATATATCTGTAGGAAGCTCCAATTCAAAAAGATCCATGCACCTCAATGTTCATTGCAGCACTGTTTATAATAGCCCAGACACAGAAGCAAACAAAATGTCCATCAACAGATGATTAAAAAAACATGTGGTACAGGGGCTTCCCTCATGGTCTAGTGGTTAAGAGTCTGCTTTGCAAAGCAGGGGATACCAGTTTGATCCCTGGTCTGGGAACATCCCCCAGGCTGTGGAGCAACTAAGCCTGTGCACCACAGATACTGAGCCTGCGCTCTAAGTCCTCAAGCCACAACTACTGAAGCACGTGGACGTGGGGCCCGTGCTCCACAAGAGAGGTAATGAGAAGTCTGCACACTGCAATGAAGACTAGCCCCCACTCCTCACAATCAGAGAAATCCCACATACAGCAATGAAGACCCACCCCAGCAAAATAATAAAACAAAGAAATAAATCTTTTTTTTTTTTTTTTTAGGAAAAAAGAAGATGTGGTACATACGTGCAATGGAATATTACTCAGCCATGAAAAAGAACAAAATAATACCATTTGCAGCAACATGGGTGGACCCAGAGATCATCATAATGAGTAAAGTAAGTCAAAAAAAGAAAGACAACTACCCTGTGATATCACTTATATATGGAATCTAAAATATGACACAAACTTATGTACAAAACATAAACAGACTCACAGAAAACAAACATCATCACCAAACAAAAAAGGGGTGGGGAAGGGATAAATTAGGAGTGTGGGATTACAGATACAAACTACCATATATAAAACAGATCAACGAAAAGGGCCGACCGTATAGCACAGGGAACTATACTCAATATCTTGTAATAAACCATAATGGAAAGAATATGAAAAAGAATGTATATGTATACATATACATATAACTGAATCACTGCTGTATACCAGAATCTAACACAATATTGTAAATCAACTATAAAAATAAGGAAATATTTAATAAAAAATTAAATAAATAAAATAATAAAAATAAAACAATTAATACGAATGTTAAAATGAAAATAGAACTATTTTCTATGGAAAATCTTGTCCTTGCTCGAATGGACAAGGGTGTGCAGCTTTGATATTTGCAGGGGACTGGGCAGACCCCCTTGTGCATCTCCACGGAGCTGTGACTGCCTCTGACTGTAAAAGCTATGCATACTCTGTGCACAGAGTTCCACACTGGGCCTCGGCATTGTAATAGATTACTCCATGTCATTATTTTTGGCAGCTGTCCTCTAAAATTTATTTGGTTTGCATCCAGTCATTCCATTTTGCAGATAAATTTCTTTGGTCATTCAAGGGATACATTTTGCATATAATTCATCTGGCATGTTCCACGGAAAATATGTCGCTTGTGAAAATAAATTATGGAAAGCCCCAAATCAAATATCTCTGAGTTAGTAGTGACTGAATTCATGTATATATATATGTGTGTGTGTGTGTGTGTATATGTATATATGAAGTATAATTGAATGAATTCAAAGCTAAAATGAAAGCCACGTGTTTTGTTCTAAACAAGAAGCTTGACAGAAATGTTAAGAAATTGTTGAAACAATAGCTTTTGACCAAGCAAAGCGCTGAACTGATTCTTAAACTTTGATTGATGGAGAAGGAAGAAGATTAACAACAGTTTATATACTCGTGACCATAAAATTTTGTATATTCTGTGCCATGCTGCCCATAAAGTTAGATCTCTTCTAAAGTCCACTTGGATTCCAAAGTCCATTTGGAAAGAATGAAGAGCTTTCCTATAATATTAAGAGGATTTTAAAAAATAGTTTCAAGACTCTGAATTATAAGGGGCCATAAATATTTATTAGGAAACTCTATTTTTAGTGTATTTGTTGTAAAAACACTGTATTCAATTACTGACATTTGTAAACTATTCTATCAACCTTGAGAAGTTTAACCCACTCTGATAGCACCAAGCTATGTTCTGTTGTTTGTTTTTTTTTTTTTGCTGCATCACATGACTTGTGGCGTGTTAGTTCCCCAGCCAAAGGTTGACCTCTTGCCCTCTTCAGTGGAAGAGCAGAGTCCTAATCACTGGACCACCAGGGAAGTCCCGAGAGCAAGGTTGGTTTTTTATTTATCTATTTATTTAATTTATTTGTTGTGCTGGGTCTTCATTGCTGCCCTCAGGTTTTTCTCTAGTCACGGCGAGTGGGGGCTATGATCCAATTGCCGAGCTCAAGCTTCCCACTGTGGTGGCTTCTCTTGCTTCGGAGCATGGGCTCTAGGGCGTGTGGGTGGGCTTCAGCAGTTCAGGCACATGGGTTCAGCAGCTGCGGCTCCCGGGCTCTGGAGCAAAGATTCAATAGTTGTGGTAGCTGGGCTTAGCTGCTCTGCCATATGTGAGATCTTCCCAGATCAGAAATCGAACCCAGGTCTCTTCTGTTGGTAGGTGAATGCTTTACCACTGAGCCACCATGGAAGCCTCTGAGAGAACTTTTTTGAGGAGCTTTATTTCTGTCTTTCAGAGTCATAGTTTATCAATTCTTATATACTTGCTCCCTTAAACGAAGTGTATAGAAAATACACATCTCTTTTTGTCGTCCCAGTAACATCAGTATGAACAGAGAACACTCAGCCAACTAGACAAGGAAGCTCATTGTTTATAGAGCTTACTCACAGTGAATTATCTCTTTAATCTTCACCATGTCTGTCAGGTGGGTCCTCCCAGATCCATTTTAGGAGTTGAGAACAGACTGGACAGAAAGGTGAGATAAATTGCTTAGGGTGTTCCAGCTGGTAAGTGTACGGTCATGGCTTAAATTCACATCATCCAATCCAAATCCTATTCCACTCACATATTGTCCAATCATCACTGTGATCATCCATGGGTACCACAGACCCACGTGGGGATGCCCTTCACTCTTGCTCTAAAATAACCCCCAACAACAGCTGTATTTGATTTCTAGCTCCAGATTTCTATAGTTTTTCTACCTCCTTCCTTGCTATCTGGCTGTCTTCCCTATCAGCATCATTGACTATTCTCTTGGTTCACTTGTCCTAATTTCCTTCAGTTGTAAGAATAATACAAACTTTATTCAAATACAACGTCAAAATAGAGTAAAAATGTCCTTCCTGAGGGTTGGATGCATCTCTTGTACATAAAGTGCCTAGTCACTCATGGACGGACTTGGAAACTTCGCGAAGTTCTTCACCAGAACTGGAGGTCCGTGGTTTCTGCATATATGATAGACATTTGCATGTTCATTGAATTAAGCTGACTTGATAGTCCACTCCTTAAAGGTAGACTTGTGTAAGAGTTCTGTTCAGGACAAGGGTCCTCTTCTCCTACTCCCTTGACCACTTCTGATGGTTTTGTGTTTTATTAAGATAGAATCACAGCCACTTATGCATTCTTCATCCACACCTTCATACTAAAGGCAATGCTGAAAAGGATTAGGAGGACAATCCCAAACTAAAATCTAAAAAGAGCTAAAGCTCTGATAATGGAAAGGAGATGATTTAAGCCTCTCTTGGCTAATGCACACTCAAAGCCAATTTCAACTTCTGTCATGGGCCAGCCTGATTCCATACAACACCTGGGCAATCCAGAGTTAAATGTCTGAACATCTGCAAGGTCAAAACTCGGGCTAATGAGTTGATAATTGCTGAAACAGGCAATGCAGACATGGTGGTTTGCCAAATGGCTTTCTCTACTTTCAAATATGATGAAATTTTTCAGCATAAAAGATTTGCTGTTTTTGTTTTAAGAGTTTGGCTAAATCTCAAGAAAGGAAAGATAAAACTCTAAAACATTAGAATCACATTTCAGCATGCTGGGTCCAGCTCCTCCCTGTGCATTGCGTTTAGCGTAGGGATGTTGTGGAAAACCCTGCATGTACATCACCAAGTCCCCATATATGAAGTCCCCCTCCAGAAATTCATTTCACATCCAAGTGCAGGAAAAGCTCTGCTTGGCCTAAGGGACTGACATGTCTTCTTCTGAGGACAAAAAGAATCAAAAATGGAGAGTATTTCCCTCTGAACAACCCAGTTGTCTTTTTTTTTTTTTTTTTTAAAAAAAAAAGGAGGCTCAGTCATTCCAATACCAAGGGAAGGCGTGACCATGTCTCAGCTTGCCCAACATGTCAGGGTCATAAGTAGGGCACACCCAGCCCAAGTCACAGCTGGGAGAGTGGAATTCCTGCTTACAGAGCTCTGGATGAAAATTCAGAAGATCTCCTAAACTAGTATTCCATAGACAGCAAGGTCAAGAAGTAGAGTCTATTTCCTAAGGTTGGAAAGCTCGGGAATATTTTTGCTCCCAGTTAATAGAGGGGCTCCAGTTGAGCTATTTCAAATCCTAAAAGATGATGCTATGAAAGTGCTGCACTCAATATGCCAGCAAATTTGGAAAATGCAGCAGTGGCTACAGGACTGGAAAAGGTCAGTTTTCATTCCAGTCCCAAAGAAATGCAATGCCAAAGAATGCTCAAACTACCACACAATTTCACTCATCTCACACACTAGTAAAGTAATGCTCAAAACTCTCCAACCCAGGCTTCAGCAATACACGAACTGTGAACTTCCAGATGTTCAAGCTGGTTTTAGAAAAGGCAGAGGAACCAGAGATCAAATTGCCAACATCCACTGGATCATCGAAAAAGCGACAGAGTTTCAGAAAACATCTATTTCTGCGTTATTGACTATGCCACAAAGCCTTTGACTGTGTGGATCACAATAAACTGTGTGGAAAATTCATCAAGAGATGGGAATACCAGATCATTTGACCTGCCTCTTGAGAAATCTGTATGCAGGCCAGGAAGCAACAGTTAGAACTGAACATGGAACAACAGACTGGTTCCAAATAAGAAAAGGAGTATAAGAAATGTAGAAATCAAACAGGAAGCAGGAATAAAATAAGTGAGGGAGGTCTAGAACTTTTGTTGGAAATAAGGCTATGATGCCCAAAGTGTTTTCTTCTCAGTTGCTAGGTATCCTGATTTTAAAGATTTAAGAACTAGATACATACTGAAATATTTCCATGGTATCATACACACCCTAAGTATCTTTATTTGATCTCCTATCAGTACCAACTGAATTCAGATCAAACCCAGTTTGTTAAAAGAAAAACATTGACCCTGTGTTCCAAATGTAAGTAACTCAGCATTGTGCATGACCGTTCAGTCATGTCTGAGTCTTTGTGACCCCATGGACTGTAGTCTGCAGGGCTCCTCTGTCCATGGAATTCTCCAGGCAAAATACTGGAGTGGGTTGCCATTTCCTTCTCCAAGGAACTTAGCATTAGGGTCTAGCAAAAGGCTTCTGGTCAGCCCCCCAAAGATACTGCCTGGCTATTTTCTCTTTATCCCTAAAGTGGGAAGAAACATTCGGATCCATCTTATCTCTTGAATAAACATGCTAAGTTATAAGTCTTCCTGCAAGTGATTTCTTCAGAATCCATATCCCCTTGTGGCTGTCTCTTAGTAGAAGGTAGAATAAAGATACCCGTAAATCCAAATCAAGCTCTCTTGCAAAACCTCTCATACTTTATTTACACAAGGAGTAGCCTTGGGGTGGTATTTTCAGAGATGCTGCTAGTTTCTCTTCTTTCCTCCCCTGCCACTAAATTTTGGATGCAGCACTCCTTTTCAAACATTGATTTTAGAATATGTGTAACTTAATGAAAAGAAAGCCAAAGAGAAATAAAAGCTTTAAGACACGTCATTATGCAGATAGTAATGCCTTAGCTGCTTCTGCTGTCAACAGAAGAAAAAGATAAAGGTGTATGTAGCAGCTGACAAATTTAGGTTAGACACCAGAGGAAATGAATATCACCAATCAAAAGATGACAACAAGAAGACATAGGTTCCTCAAGGGAGACTGCATGACTTCCTTTACAGGTTTTTGAAAGAAATGGTTGACAATTCTATTTCTCATAGAGAAGAGAATTCTATCAGGGCATAGGGGGAAATACCTAATCACTCTCTGGCCATCCCTTACCAACAATAATTGAAAATCATATAACTGTAGTAATCCATTCACCTGGAAAAGGACACTTGCCTTTATGCCCTTCTTCCTTAATTACCTTTCTGAGTTGAAATTTGCTCACGGGCTGGTTTTGGATACTGATTTTGCCATTCATTTACCAGGCTGATGAAAGTGTATATATCCCATAAAGTCTTTAAACTGTAATGAACTTCTAGAAGTCTTCCCCTTAAATGAATAAACAAAACAAGGAAAATAGTAGGTTGTCACAGGATAAATGAAGACACACTGTTCCATGTTTGTGTCTGAGGTCAGACCCCAAAAGCTTTCCCAAGGTATCTTCCATGCTTCTTCTAGGGCCAGACTGAACACCAGACCTACATAAAGCAATGAAAGATTGGACCTATACTTGTTGTTGTTGTTGTTTTTTTTTAATGCCTGCAAAGTAGCCTGACAAGACTCAACTGTACTTTCTAGATACCTCTAGTTTTGTGATGTATACTTTTGGTTCCATAGAAAAGTAGCTTTGATATGTAATGCTTTGATAATGATGGAATGTTAATAGGATTTTCCCCCCTCTGGTCCTCTTCTACCCAGATATGCCCAAATTCTATCTTTCCTGACAATTTCATGTCTCCTCCCATAACCATGCACTCCTGAGCATGTTGTGTGAAATTTCTGGGTTGTGCTGACAAGTTGCATTTTAATCCCTTGTCAAGAAGTTCATTTCCATCTCTTCTCTCTTATTTATCTTTCAGTTCTCAGGGTAAATGCCCCTTCCTCACAGAAGATTTCCCTGATGTTAAGATTAGATTAAGTATCCTCACTGCACACTCCACGCTCAGCTACATTTCCCTGGCACAGCTCTCACTGTAATTGAGAGATATTTGTACAAAATCTGCATCTCACTAGATTCAAAGTTCATGAGGGTTGGAAGCTTGTCCAAGGTCACTGCTCTACGCAGTGCCAGACACTTAGTAGGTATTCAGCCAAAGTTTTAAATAATTCATTCAGTTGTAAATTTTGAATAAACCCATGCCACCATTAACACTCAAGAAGGTCAATAATACTTCTTATGACCACGTTCTCAAGTGTTCAGGCTTCCCTGGTGGCTCAGATGGTAAAGAATCTGCCTGCCATGCAGGAGACACAGGTTTGGTATCTGGGTCAGGAAGATCCCCTGGAGAAGGGAATGACCATCCACTCCAGTATTCTTGTCTGGAAAATCCCATGGATAGAGGAGCCTGGCGGTTCACAGTTCACAGGGTCACAAAGAGTCAGATGTGACTAAGTGATTAACACCCTCAAGTTTTCAGTCTTAATATTCTCTTTCACAATTAGTATTTATTTAAAATTCCTTCCACCCTGATTACTTCTCTTGTTAGGGGTGGTTTCTGGGTCTTGGTTTTGCATTTTGTTTTTCTTTGTCATTTCCTCTCACCACCATGTCATCTTCCTGGCTCTTTTAGTTTGGAAACAAATAAAATTCTTAAAAAAAATTTTTTTTCTTTTCTTGGGGGGCTGTCTGTGCAGCTTGTGGGATCTTAGTTCCCTGACCAGAGATTGAACCCAGGCCCCCTGCAATGGAAGTGCAGAATCCTAACCACTGGACAGCCAGGGAATTCCCGAGAAAGAAGTAACATTCTTAACGACACACTTTTCCGAGTTCATGGAGACTGCTTACCTTGGAACAGGTCTTTGTTCTCAGAGGACGTTTGTAACAGCCCCTTGAGGTAGGAAAATAGACAAGAAGATATTTATTGCTCTTGAGGAATGGTGTGATGGATCACTTTTGGCCTCATAAAGACCATCCCACCCAATACCCACTTGGAGATTGAACTCAGAGCTCTCTGGTCAGGCAAATTTATAAGCAGGCCAAGGAGTTTCCTGGAAGGAAAAGAATGGAGATTTGACCTTTTCCCTTTTGAAAATGAATGATGCTATAACCTCTAATAACTTGAAATGGCATCAGCTCAGTTTGAAAAAATTTTTAAAGAAAATGATAGACACTAAGAACTGCCAAAATAAACTGACCACGAGGGAAAACAGAGTACAAGCATGGAAAAGAGATCATGGTGGAAACACAGCCTCACTACGAAAGCCTGGATGAAGATCTGAGGACCCTGAAGTCTAGGCTTCTGGTGGCACAGGATTAATACATCTGCGATTAACTCTAAGGAGAAAGACCTCCTTTTTCTCCTTCAATAATCCTTGAAGTCTCCTTTATTCTAGTGAACAGGAACAATATCTTATGGTACCAGCTCTTTCATTTTACAATACGACACCAAATGGTAACCACAGAAGCTACAGGTCAAAGCCTAGTTTCTCTCCAGTAGACTAGACTCCTTAGTTCTTTCTTTCTCTGTTTAGTTCAGTTCAATTCAGTCATTCAGTCATGTCCGACTCTTTGTCACCCCATGAATCGCAGCACGCCAGGCCTCCCTGTCCATCACCAACTCCGAGTTCATTCAGACTCATGTCCATCGAGTCAGTGATGCCATCCAGCCATCTCATCCTCGGTCATCCCCTTCTCCTCCTGCCCCCAATAAAAAATGTTATATCAATTTATTTTATAATTTTAAATTAAATTCAGAAATACATAAAAACATTCTTTTTTGTTGCTGTTCACAATTAATCTGTTATAGTTAATATCTTCTGAAAGTGAGGAAACCACTGGATGCAAATCTAGTTGATAGATTGTCTGATAGTCTAGTAATTTTATCTATTTAGTTCAGTTCAGTTCAGTCGCTCAGTCGTGTTCAACTCTTTGTGACCCCATGAATCGCAGCACGCCAGGCCTCCCTGTCCATCACCAACTCCCAGAATTCACTCAGACTCGTTTCTATTGAGTCCGTGATGCCATCCAGCCATCTCATCCTCTGTCGTCCCCTTCTCCTCCTGCCCCCAATCCCTCCCAGCATCAGAGTCTTTTCCAATGAGTCAACTCTTCACATGAGGTGGCCAAAGTACTGGAGCTTCAGCTTTAGCATCATTCCTTCCAAAGAAATCCCAGGATTGATCTCCTTCAGAATGGACTGGTTGGATCTCCTTGCAGTCCAAGGGACTCTCAAGAGTCTTCTCCAATACCACAGTTCAAAAGCATCAATTCTTCAGCACTCAGCCTTCTTCACAGTCCAACTCTCACAGCCATACATGACCACAGGAAAAACCATAGCCTTGACTAGACAGACCTTAGTCGGCAAAGTAATGCCTCTGCTTTTGAATATACTATCTAGGTTGGTCATAACTTTTCTTCCAAGGAGTAAGCGTCTTTTAATTTCATGGCTGCAGTCACCATCTGCAGTGATTTTGGAGCCCAAAAAAAACAAAGTCTGACACTGTTTCTACCATTTCCCCATCTATTTCCCATGAAGTGATGGGACCAGATGCCATGATCTTTGTTTTCTGAATGTTGAGTTTTAAGCCAACTTTTTCACTCTCCTCTTTCACTTTCAAGAGGCTTTTTACTTCATGAAAAATAGATTGGGAAACAGTGAAACAGTGGCTGACTTTATTTTGGGGAGCTCCAAACTTACTACTGATGGTGACTGCAGCCATGAAATTAAAAGACACTTACTCTTTAGAAGGAAACTTTTCCATGGTTTTTCATGTATGGATGTGAGAGTTGGACTATAAAGAAAGCTGAGCACTGAAGAATTGATGCTTTTGAACTGTGGTGTTGGAGAAGACTCTTGAGAGTCCCTTGGACTGCGAGGAGATCCAACCAGTCCATTCTGAAGGAGATCAGTCCTGAGTGTTCATTGGAAGGACTGATGTTGAAGCTGAGACTCCAATATTTGGCCCCTTGATACGAAGAGCTGACTTATTTGAAAATACCCTGATGCTGGGAAAGATTAAGGGCAGGAGCAGAAGGGGACAACAGAGGATGATATGGTTGGATGGCATCACTGACTCAGTGGACATGAGTTTGGGTGGACTCTGGGAGTTGGTGATGGATGGAGAGGCCTGGCGTGCTATAGTCCATGAGGTCTCAAAGAGTCGGACACAGCTGAGTGACTGAACTGAACTGACTGAATGGAGGAGATTATCCATGAAGATGATCCCCTCAGTAAGGGCTTTCTGTAGCTCCTTGATCAAGTGCTTATGTTGCTCTAAATGGACTTCAGGCAAGGAAGGTGATGAATCCTAACTCATGGAACAACGCAGCATCATATTCTAGCCTAAGGTGTCCATCACCCCAAATGCACTGACCCAGAATCTGTGGAGGTGGAGGTCACAGGAGCCTCATCCTTGCCATTCTAAGCCAAGGGCCTATTATTCCAACTTGAGGAACTAGAGCAGCTGGTCATTCAGGTCTGAAAGTACATAGTTGACAAACACTAAAACTTTGATTAAAAAGTGGTAACTGTAGCACACATTTTCATTTCATTAAGTATAGATGAGCTGTAACTAAAGAGTCAGACAATCAGTCTAGCATGTTCTTTTAGACACATGAAATTTAGACTTTTACTAAACCCAGATTTAGCATTTCAAGGGACAGAAATGGTTACTCTGACAAAAATGTTAAGAGACTATCTGAGAATTCTATTTAGGATGTTAAAGTTCCTATAAATGTCTTTTCCTGATCCCAGGCCACACAAGAACACATGGAGTCCAGCCATAGAGACAAACTGTTGCTTCTTATTGGGAACACAGTGAACCATCTCAGAGGAAAACTCACTATGAATTACATTTTTAAAATTCTGGTCCATTGGCTGGGTCTTACTATTCTATTATTCACATTTAAACAACATACTCTCGTTGCTTATAGCTCATAATCTTATTTTCCCATTAGTCTTAAATATACTATTGCTCTTCTCTTTGGGTCATTAATTGCAAATGTAGCAGCTTACTTTTTAAATAAAACATGCAGATTATCTAAACATTGAATTCAAGACTTGACATTCATGAATTCTTAGAATTCATTTCTTTGGCTTAAACAGTAAAAGTAAGCTCTAAAAAAAACAGAAATGATAATGAATGAGATAGCCATGCTCTTTCCTTGCAAAAGACTTTGAAGTTTACTTAATTACACAAGGGAAAAGAAAGTAAATATCTTTCAGGAAATTTTGTAGAAGACTCCTCTTGAAATTGGATATATGGGTTGGCAGAATGGAAGTGTTCACAAGCAGTTTCCCAGGGTAGGAACAAGGACACAGATGTAGAGAACAGACTTATGGACACTGCAGAGACAGGAGATGATGGGACGAATAGAGAGAGTAATGCTGAAAACATATATATTACCATATGTAAAATAGATGGCTAATGGGAGGCTGCTGTGTAACACAGAGAGCTCAACCTGGTGCTATAAGACAACCTAGAGGGGTGGGATGAGATGGGAGGTGGGAGGGAGGTTCAAGCAGGAGGGGACATGTGTATGCCTATGGCTGATTCATGTTGATGTATGGCAAACACCACCACGACATTATAAATCAATTATCTTCCAATTAAAATAAATCAAAAAAGAACAATTTCCAACCAAGTCACTGCAACTTGTGTGCTCTCAGCATACATTAGGCATAAGATTTTCACGTAATCAGCTTGATTTCCAGTTGACCAACATCTGTGTATTTATTTGCTGCAAAATTCTAATCCACTAGCAAAAGTAGCATTTGACTTTTTTTAAGAAAAGGATGTCATTGAAAACTCGTCTTCTATTGAATTTCCTGGAAAAACAAATCCACCTGATCCCACAAGTAATTGACACACCATTCTACTTTTCTTATTTTAAAATTCAATTTAGCCTCCTAGTTATTTCCTTTGCTACATCAAAAGAAAATGATAAAGAAAAAGCTTTAATAAAATGGACATTTTGATGTATAAATTATTGATGAGATGGATTCACTGAAGAATAAAGAAGCTTCCCAATGTCTTCTTCAGGTTCCCTGGGCAGGAAAACTCACTATGAATTGCATTTTGAAATGTAAAGCAAAGATGAATAACCAGGGATAACTTTCTCTCATGATGAAAAGTCAATGGGGACAGGGCAGGGTTTAAAACCATCATTTACTGCAGAAAGCTTCCGTCATATGCCAACTACCTTGTAAGGATTCACTTAATCTTCACAGCCATCTTGCAGGATGGGTATTGTTTTTCTATTTCACAAATGAGGAAACAGATTGGTGAATGTAAGCCGTCTGCTCAAAGTCATACAGCTACTCACAGGCAGAGGAAGGCAGATTTGGTCTCTTTCCAAAGAGATCATTACAATTTAACATATTGAGAAATGCAAGGAATTGAGTTACAAACAACGAGCGGCAGGGTTCAAACAACATTCTGAGAAAAGGGATGAGGGCAGCCTTTGCCCATTGAGAGAGAATCTGAAGGGGATGACCTCCAATGGCCTCTTCAGCTTTTATATCTGCTGGACCTGGCTTTCAGTCCCAAATAAACCATAAACCCCTAATGTCACTATCCTCTGCCAAGTGATTCCATGTCACTTTATTCAGTCACTAAGTCATGTCCGACTCTTGGCGATCCCATGGACTGTAGGCTGCTCTGTCCTCCACTATCTCCCTGAGTTGGCTCAAATTCATGTCCATTCAGTGAGTGATGCTCTACTGACTGGGTTGCCATTTCCTTCTCCAGGGGATCTTCCCAAGCCAGGGATCAAACTCGAGCCTCCTGCATTGGCAGGTGGATTCTTTACCACTGAGCCATCAGAGAAGCCCATTCCATGCCACACTGGGGTGCGAACAACCGTCTTGTGGGTTTCTTTCCTGTTCTTGCTATTAGTTTGATAGCAATATCAAATGGCAGGGCTGCCAAAACAGAGTAGCAAGGCTGGGTGACTTCAACAACAGAAATTAATTTTCTCACAATACGGGGGCCTGGGAAACCCAAGGTGTCTATAGGGTTGGTTTCTTTGAAAATCTCTCTTCTTGGCTTATAGACGGCCCTCTCTCCCTATGCCTTCATGTGATCCTCCCTCTATTTATGTCTATGTCCTAACCTCCTCTTTTTATAAGGACATCAGTCATTATCCTAAGGGCTTTGCAAAATGCAGATACCCTCATTGTTACCATTATTCCAATTTTATGCTTTAGGAAATGGAGGCACAGAGACGGTGAGTAAACAGACCAAGTTCTGCCAGCTAATCAACTGAAGTGTTAAAATGTGAACCCAGGAAATCTAGTTCCAGGATCTCCCCTCTATATAAAAGAAACTACAGTCAAACTGAACCACAGATGACCATGTAGTGTAGTAAGAAAAACACGCTACATGATCTGCTGAGACGCTATTCCCAGTTCTTCCATCTCTTTGACTTTGGGCAAGAAATTTACATTATTTATGACTTGAGTTCCTTTTGGACCTCAGGTCAATAAAAAGGAGAAAATGAAAGTAGATGTGCTATAACCCAAAGATTCTATTATTTATGTTGCTGGCTTTAAAATTTTAACTGTTGTAATAACTAAAGTTACACAAAGGTTACCAGAGAACCCTTATCCAATAATGAAAGGGTTCAGCACAGCCGCTTAACAGATAAAATGACTGTATCAGTGACACAGGAGGAGTGAGGGGCTGGGCCCCGGTCTCAGTTCCTATTTGAGTCAAGTGATGAAAATCAACAAATCAATTAACAAGTAGATTCAGGGACCAGGATACACAAATGGAGACTAGAAATTAGGCTTGGGTAAGATCATCAAAGCCACCTTCCCTTATGGCTCAGCAGTAAAGAATCCACTTGCAATGCAGCAGACTGGAGTTCAATCCTTGGGTTGGGAAGATTCCCTGGAAATCCTATGGACAGAGGATCTTGAGATGCTACAGCCCATGAAGTCACGAGAGTGAGATACAACTTAACAACTAAACCACCACCACCAAGCTCATCAAAACCTTCAATCTCTTTTTTTCCATTAAGATTGCACTGAAAATGAAGTGAAAGTCAAAGTCGCTCAGGTATGTCTGACTCTTTTGTGACCTCATGGACTATACAGTCCATGGAATTCTCCAGGCCAGAATACTGGAATGGGTAGCTTTTCTCTTCTCCAGGGGATCTTCCCAACCCAGAGATCGAACCCAGGTCTTCCGCATTGCAGGCAGATTCTTTACCAGCTGAGCCACAAGGGAAGTCCAAGAATACTGGAGTGGGTAGCCTATCCCTTCTCCAGCAGAACTTCCCAATCCAGGAATCAAACCGAGATCCCCTGCATTGTAGGTGGATTCTTTACCAACTGAGCTCTCAGGGAAGCCCACAAGATTGCACTGGTCCTTCACAAATCTTGGAGACAGGGATGGTCAACCCCTCAAATGCATGTGGGGACCAGACAGGAGGTGCACTTGCATGTGGTCCAGATAAAGGGTACAGATCCTTACAGAGAACCCCAGCCCCCTGTCCTGTCTGTTCAAACAGTCTGATCGCTCTAGGTCTATCCATAGGTCAGTCCTGAGCAGAAACTTTTGTTCTTTGGGGAATGAGCTGTTGAGTTCTCAAGACCTTTGCCACCATCTGACAGTCAAGACCCCAAGATGGGGAGACAGACCTGAAGAACCCCCACTGTGGGCACCTGCTTCAATACTCCTCTCCTGGCACATCCCTCTTTCATATTTCCTCTCTCCATCTCCATCCTCCATCCCTGTTTCCTATTTATCCTCATTCCCTTTGGCTCCACACAAATGGGCTACTATGTTCACAGACCATGGCTAACCCAGCACACTTCCCAGTTCCCGTCTTTAGCCAGTACATGAGCCTTCCTCTATACATTTGTAACTTTAACCTATGTTTACTCTTCCATACCTAGAACTCTCCTTTGCCTCAGCCTTCAGATCTACTTTCCTCTTAGTAGGTTATTTTATAGTTCACATGCTTGTGTGGATAGTCACAATGCAGGAGACCCTGGTTTGATTCCTGGGTCAGGAAGATCCACTGGAGAAGGGATAGGCTACCCACTCCAGTATTCTCGGCCTTCCCATGTGGCTCAGCTGGTAAAGAATCTACCTGCAGTGTGAGAGGCCTGGGTCTGATCTCTAGGTTAGGAAGATCCCCTGGAGAAGGGAGAGACTACTCACTCCAGTATTCTGGCCTGGAGAATTCCATGGGGTCACAAAGAGCCGGACACAACTAAGTGACTTTCACTTTCACAAATCCAACCCAAAATGAGAGGCTGTAGGTAAATGAAAAAGTAAAACACAGCAGAGTTGGTAGGATCATAAGTGCAGCCTTCTTTAGGGAGGATGAATGCAATTCTTCATCCCCTTGCTCTCCTATTGAAATAAGAATGCATGCATGAATTTAGATTCACCTTCTTCTTATTATTGGTATCATAGTCTGAACTCCAAGCAGTCTGTCTTGATTATATAATCCCTACACCACAGCATTTAATTAAAAATATTTCCTCGGTACTACAGGGGAAAAATCTTTTCATTTTACTGTCAATGATTTTATTTATAGAGAGTCTCTGATCTGATGGATGTTTTTCTTTATTGAATTTACACTCACACAAACTGAAGTAACACCAGCAGAGGTGGGAAGGTCTTATCATTCATTTTAATGAAATCTTATCTCGCTAAATGCTTGCTGCTTTCATGATTTTCACACTGAACAAAAGGCAGGTTATATCTAATAGATGTGTTTCTCCAGGATAATTAGAAAAGAATGATTCTAACAATTTCCAGAAGAAGCTCATCAAAGCTCTAACTCAAGGGTGGCAAAAGAATTAGGTAAGTTCATGGGCAAGGTGAATCTTGCTTGCTTCAAACTGCTTTTATTAATGTATAATATCCTCATGAATATTCTGCTTCCTCCACCCCTGTTTCTTGTTTATCCTCATTTCCTTTGGACTCCATGCATATGGGCTACTATGTTCACAGACCACAGCTGACCCAACACACTTTCCAATTCCTGTATTTAGCCAGTACATGAGTCTTCCTCTATACATTTGCAGCTTTAACCTGTTTTCTCTTCTATTAAACCTGGAATTCTCCTTTGCCTCAGCCTTCAGATCTACTTTCCTTTCATGCCAAAGAATGTTCGAAGTACCACCCGACTGAACTCATCTCAAACACTAGCAAAGTAACGCTCAAAATTCTCCAAGTTAGGCTTCAACAGTACATGAACTGAGAACTTTCAGATGTTCAAGCTGGATTTAGAAAAGGCAGAGGTATCAGAGATCAAATTGCCAATGTCCATTGCATCATAGAAAAAGCAAGAGAATTCCAGAAAAACACCTACTTCTGTTTTATTGACTACGCTAGAGCCTTTGACTGTGTGGATCACAACAAACTGTAGAAAAAACTTCAAGAGATGGGAATACCAGACCACCTTATCTGCCTCCTGAGAAACCTGTATGCAGGTCAAGAAGCAGCAGTTAGAATCAGACATGGACCAATGGACTGGTTCCAAATTGAGAAAGGAATACATCCAGGCTGTATATTGTCACCTTGCTTATTTAACTTCTATGCAGAGTACATCATGCGAAAAGCTGGGCTGGGTGAAGCACAAGCTGGAATCAAGATTGCCGGGAGAAATATCAATAACCTCAGATATGCAGATGACACCACCTTTATGGCAGAAAGTGAAGAGGAACTAAAGACCTTCCTGATGAAAGTGAAAGAGAAAAGTGAAAAAGGTGGCTTAAAACTCAACATTCAGTGAAGATCATGGCATCTGGTCCCATCACTTCATGGCAAATAGATGGGGATACAATGGAACAGTGACAGACTTCATTTTCTTGAGCTCCAAAATCACTGCAGATGGTTGACTACAGCCATAAAATTAAAAAGACGCTTGCTCCTTGGAAGAAAAGCTATGACAAACCTAGACAGAGTTTTTAAAAGCAGAGACATCACTTTGGTGATAAAGGTCTGACTAGTCAAAGCTATGGTTTTTCCAGTAGTCATGTATGGATGTGAGAGTTGGACCACAAAGAAAGCTGACCACCAAAAATTGATGCTTTGAACTGTGGTGTTGGAGAAGACTCTTGAGAGTCCCTTGGACTGCAAGGAGATCCAACCAGTCCATCCTAAAGGAAATCAGTCCTGAATATTCATTGGAAGGACTGATGCTGAAGTTGAGGCTTCAATACTTTGGCCACCTGATGTGAAGAGCTGACTCACTAGAAAAGACCCTAACGCTGGGAAGGGTTGAAGGTGGGAAGAGAAGGGGACGACAGAGGATGAGATGGTTGGATGGCATCACTGACTCGATGGATATGGGTTTGAGCAGGATCCTCATGTTGGTGATGACCAGGGAGGCCTGGCATGCTGCAGTCCATGGCGTTGCAGAGTCAAACACGGCTGTGCAACTGAACTGACTGATTGATTCTCATGAAGTAGTTTCTTTCGGGCGATAATGTAGTTCTCCAATTCTGAATCAGAGAAAATCTGCATATAAATTTTAAATGTAAGAACACTAATACTGTTCAGATCTTCTTTTCAAAAGTTTCTTGGTTAATATATTTTAACCATTTTGATAGTTGAAGTTTCTTTCCTAATCCATTTATGACTCTTACAATAGGATACTGGATTTAGGGGGGTTTTTGAAACAAAAAAAAAGGAAATAAGTGCTTAATTCTTTAGAGTCTCAGGATCACCATCATCAGGAGGGTGGTAATGAAATGTCCATGTCACAGTTCAGTTCAGTCGCTCAGTCGTGTCTGACTCTTCGCGACCCCATGAATCGCAGCAAGCCAGGCCTCCCTGTCCATCACCAACTCCCAGAGTTCACTCAGACTCACGTCCATCAAGTCAGTGATGCCATCCAGCCATCTCATCCTTGGTCGTCCCCTTCTCCTCCTGCCCCCAATCCCTCCCAGCATCAGAGTCTTTTCCAATGAGTCAACTCTTCGCATGAGGTGGCCAAAGTACTGGAGCTTCATCTTTAGCATCATTCCTTTCAAAGAACACCCAGGGCTAATCTCCTTCAGAATGGACTAGTTGGATCTCCTTGCAGTCCAAGGGACTCTCAAGAGTCTTCTCCAACACCACAGTTCAAAAGCATCAATTCTTTGGCACTCAGCCTTCTTCACAGTCCAACTCTCATATCCATGCATGACCACAGGAAAAACCATAGCCTTGACTAGATGGACCTTTGTTGGCAAAGTAATGTCTCTGCTTTTCAATATGCTATCTAGGTTGGTCATAACTTTCCTTCCAAGGAGTAAGCATCTTTTAATTTCATGGCTGCAGTCACCATCTGCAGTGATTTTGGAGCCCAAAAAAATAAAGTCTGACACTGTTTCTACTGTTTCCCCATCTATTTGCCATGAAGTGATGGGACCAGATGCCATGATCTTCGTTTTCTGAATGTTGAGCTTTAAGCCAACTTTTTCACTCTCCTCTTTCACTTTCAACAAGAGGCTTTTTAGCTCCTCTTCACTTTCTGCCATAAGGGTGGTGTCATCTGCATATCTGAGGTTATTGATATTTCTCCCAGCAATCTTGATTCCAGCTTGTGTTTCTTCCAGTCCAGCGTTTCTCATGATGTACTCTGCATATAAGTTAAATAAGCAGGGTGACAATATACAGCCTTGACGTACTCCTTTTCCTATTTGGAACCAGTCTGTGGTTCCATGTCCAGTTCTAACTGTTGCTTCCTGACCTGCATACAGATTTCTCAAGAGACAGGTCACTTATATCATTTTCATCATGTATGCAGCGTTATATTGCTGTTGTTTTATTTCTCTTCTTCCTTTGTTTATTTTTTTCTAGCTTAGAGATTTTTCTTTGTTCCCTTTTTGTGGCTGTGTTTTTGTACACATACACATTTTCTCTGCTGCTAAATAGCTCTTTTATGTATTAAAGAGACTGGGCTTCCCTGGTGTCTCTGGTAAAGAACTCACCTGCCAGGGCAGGAGACACAGGAGATGGGAGTTCAATCCCTGGGTCAGGAAGATCCCCTGGAGAAGGAAATGGCAACCTACTCCAGTGTTCTTGCCTGGGAAATCCCATGGATAGAGGAGCCTGGTGAACTATGGGGTTCATGGGATTGCAAAAAACTTGGACACAACTTAGTGATTAAAATACAACAATTAAAGAGAGTACAAGATGGCATATAAAAATTGTCTCTTAATCTACAAGGATATGCATCTTGAAACCTTCTTCTTGGGGAAAAGTATAGATATAAACATACATTTTTATTAACTTGCAAATTTTGAAGCTTTCTGATTCAATTATGTACTCTAAGCAGGGGGATAACTCTGAGCAATAAATACTGAGGTTTACTAGTTCCTGCTAAGTGATTACCTTTTAAGCCTGTGGTTGTCTTGGACCCATCTAGTTCAGAGTGTGTATTTCATTTCCTACTCTCTCTGTAGTTATTGCAGAGTGAATTGGATCTCCTGCTCTGTTGCCAACACTGGGAGTTGCAAAATTAGTCACAGTCACTTGCTTTCCTTTGATATTCACTTGATTTAGAGGCAAGACCAAACCTACATTTTCCCTCATCTGGGGATACTGCAAAAAGCCCCATTGCATTTTATTCTAGAAGATTCTTGATGCCCTCTTATAGCTGGTAAGATTGCTTGTCGTCTATGTGCCTTATGAACACACTTTTGAATTATTTCAACTCAGTCCTTCTCTTTTGGATGCCCACTCCCTGCCCTGACTCTCATCATTCCCTCCCCAGTAAAGACAGACTACAGTTAAAAAAAAAAAAAAAGAGCAAACAGACTATAGCTTTTCAAGTTGAGAATGCACTCAGTCACTTTTCATCCTGGAGATTTTATAAATGATTATTTAAGGAATTCAGTTGTTTGGTACCTCTGGATCAACCAAATAGAATATTTTAGTCCAAATGAAAAGAAACCCCAATATTTTGTCTACAAGATATCCACCCCCCAAAAAACTTAAAATAATGTCTTAAGGTACAGAAAACATATTTTATGTATTCCCACATATACAGCTTCCAAGGAAATTGAGACAAGAAAAATAGCAGAATTAGGTCAGTTTCTCTAAGGCACATAATGTGTGCTATGGTGTAAAAAGCTTTGTGGGCTCTCGGACACTTGGCTGAGATTGTATTTTCATAGCTGTTAAGATGAATATTCATAATATATCAAACTCAAAAGACCCACTACCGAGTGAGTCATCTTCTCCTCCAACCCATTTTTCCCTTGGATTATTCCCATTCCTATCAGGGCATCTCCTGGAGGGCAGACCTTTGGCCAGCAGCTGGAGTGCAGTCATCCTGACAGGACATGAGGCTCATAGGGATGGACTCACTCTTAGTCTAACAGAATGTTGAGGGCATCATTCCACAAAGAACATTTCTTTCTAGAGATTGTTCTAAAAGGCCCTTGTATTAGGGGTAAACTACACACTAATTGAGATCGGGAGATGTCTTTCCTGCCTTCCATTCTGATCCATGACAGTGTGTATGCTCTTGTTTGTGAAGGGGGAACTGAAAAAATCGATACAGAGCCATAGTCCTGTCATCCTGTGATAGTAAACAAGTTTCTAGGACAAAGACTTTCACTTAGGAAACCAGGAAGTTCCAGGCGGACTACAGGTGGTTTGGACTACATAAGGGTTGATTTCCGGTGGTTGTGAATGAGACTGTAAGCCCATGTGTCATGAAGATTTCACATTAGAGTGCCAGTATTATAGCAAAAGATATGGCCAAGTTTAGCACAAAAAAAATGGAGGTTGGAGTTAAGAATATTTTGACTGAAAAAAAAAAATAGAGGTTGGCAGATGGCTAAGCACCATGCTGTAGAGTTCAGGAGTATTATAGGTTATCTGAACCTTCTAACTGGTAACAACTGAAGTGTATGTTATTTTATACATATCTTTATATTCTCCACTCCTTTTACCAGAAAGGAAATAAATACCTAAGGATTATGATGATAGTAGTTTGAGGAATGGAATCAAGTTTTGTAAGCAAGTTGATTTTTTTTTCATGCATTCATCACACAGTTTAAGAATGGACAAAACTCCTCCTGTAGAGGGGCCATGGGGCCCCGTTGTGTGGAAACACAGTCTGAGAAAAAAGCACAGATGGGAGCACTGCCACATGTGGCCAGTAAGATGGAAAGTCTGTATCACACAGAGCCCTTCTTCCTCTCTTCCCCAAGAAGGAGCATCCAAAGAATGTCCCAGCATGATGACTCATTTCAAATGGTTCTGGCATCTGCTCTTCCTTTTCATAGTCACCACAGTGATTCTCTTACAACTGCCTTTTCCAAGGGTTAATTTAATGTATCCACTGTAACTGATTCCTCCCCTTGGACCTATCACATATATCATTGTCAGATTCATGTTCTGAAAATACCAATACATTGGTGGCTAAATAGCCACTACTCTTCTGTTTAAAAAAGTTTAATCCATATTAGCAAATACATGTCACTATATTTATGTTTTGCAAATATTTCATATTCTGAAATGATATCTCAGTGATCTGATCACCAAGAGAGATACAGAAAGAGATTTTTATCCTGTGAACCAAGGTTTTCACCCTGTATGATTCCAACTCTATGACATTCTGAAATAGTCAAAACTACGGAGACAGAAAAAAGATCCATGGTTGCCAGGTGGGAGGAGCAGATGGAGAGATGAGTACTTGGAGCATGGAGGAACTTTAGGACATAAGATTATTTGAAGGGCTTCCCAGGTGTCTCATGGTAAAGAACCCACTTGCCAATGCAGGAGACACAAGAGACGCAGGTTCAATCCCTGGGTCAGGAAGTTCCCCTGGAGAAGGCAATGGCAACCCACTCCAGTGTTCTTGCCTGGGAAATCCCATGGACAGAGGAGCCTGGTGGGCTACACTCCCTGGGGGTTGCATAGAGTCAGAGATGGCTCAGCCACTGGGCACAACAACACAACACAAAAATTATCCTTACGATACAATAAAAGAGGATGGATACATGTTGCTATACGTTTGTGAAAACCCTCAGAATGCACAATACTGAGAGTGAATCCCGAGGTTAACCGTGGGTTTTGAGTAGTTCATTGTCAATGCATTGACTGTAACAAGTGTACCACCTGGTGGGGATTGTTGACAGTGGGGAAGCTGGGGGGCCGGCAGGGATTTACCTTTTTCTGAACCTTAACCTCGTTTTGCTGGGAACCTAAAACTTCCCTAAAGATGAAGTCTGTTTCACAAATAGCACAAGTTAAATCAAAATAACCTTGTTTTATTATATAATAGTACACAAAATGGTGTTTTTAATCCACTGACTGCATATCTTCCTTCCAACCAAATATCCCATCACACACTTTAAAAAATCAAACTGGTAAGATTCTTTGACGTGTTTGTGAAATAATTTTATTCCCAGATTGTTAAAAATTTTATCCAATTTTCTTTTCATGTCTGAAACGGCTTTTCAAAGGACACAACTAGTTCTCAAGAATGCAGGCAGTATGGTCTCAAAGGTCTGTTTACCACATGACATGGAAACACAACTCTCATTAGTGATTGTAGGGGCTTGGGGCACGTGCTGAAGCTTAAATACACACGCAAATTGTTAGATTTCATAGAAATGATTTCCTCTTATTATGTCATAAATCATGATTATTTCTAGTGTCATCTGTGATTTTGTGGACTAATGTGATATGTGATGCTCTGGAGGTTTCTGAAAGCTGCGTGGAGAGCAGAGTTGCCAGCTGTGGGGCGACTGGAGCCTTCAGTCTGCATGTGTTCCAGCACAGGGCTACGGATTTGCGTGTGCAGCTGTCTCTAAGAGTTCTGATTGCCCAGCACCCATGGTAAAATAATACTAGTACCCATCTGGTTAATTAACTATTTGAATGAGAAGAGCATATTTGTCACAGGCCAAATCTGAGTTTCCAAGTTTGCACATACACACACCCACACAAACTTGGCGGATACCACTGAATATGCTTTCAGTGTCCAGGCTTTTCTGTTTCATCTTTGTAGTTTAGAAATGACCTGAGTTCTCATCCTCACAAGATATTAGAGGATGACTCAGCAACAGGTCTAGAGCTTCATGAATCTCAGAACCACCTATGGTACAGACAGTGCTGCATTTTAAAGTCCTCATTGCCTTCATATCTGGATGTGTCACAGATAACTGTTGAAAAACAGCCGTGAACACCAGCCCACATCAGGTGCTGGAAGACCTGTAAAGAGCCCACACTACTACCCCAGTTGCTGTTCCTCTTGCATGATCTGAGGACGAAATCTCTCACATGCTTGCTCTGGCCTGACTGTATATGATGTTACTGTTGTAACAAGTGACCTCCATATAAATTATTATGTCGACTCAACTGTATGTTGCAGGAAGGTATCAAATAATAAGATCTAGAACTGATTCTCTAGCAAATAGCAAGGGTTAGGAGAGGTGGGCTATGTTTTTTTCATAACAATGCTCCTAGATATACAAAAGATATATCTATTTGAGGTATCTATGTTCTACAATTCAATATGCTTTCAATTCCGCAGGGTATTGTAGCATGGAAACACTCCTTTCATTTAGCCCGCATTTCAAAATGTGTTTATACACATTTTTTTAAAGACATTGCATTTTTAAATGGTGTTTTGCAACATGTTTAGAAAGAAAAAATTCGAGACTTATTTATTATTCTTTATTAATTCTGAAATATGTCATGTATTTCAAATATATCACAACAAAAAGTCCACATAATGGCTTAAAGAAGAAAATTAGGGCAGCTACCCATATACTCACCACCACGCTTTAGATCAGAATCATACCAAGGTGTTTGAGGCCCTGACAACACAAGAACACCCTCTTCAGATGGCTCATTGGTAAAGAATCCATTTGCCAGTGTAGGAGACATGGGTTCAATTCCTGGGTGGGGAAGATCTCTTGGAAGAGGAAATGGCAATCCACTTCAGTATTCTTGCATGAGAAACCCCGTAGACAAAGGAACCTGAAGGGCTGCAGTCCATAGGGTTGTAAGGGAGTAGGACATGACTTAGCAGCTGAGCTCACACACACAAAATAGATAACCAATACTTAACACATTTAGATAAGCAGCGATTGACACATTGTTGAATGGCTCAGGTTTTTCCTGGTGATCTTCAGTGACATCTGGCCTAGGTTTCTCTTTAGCCCTCGATCTGTTTCTGAGCTCCCTACTCCTTTCTTGGTGTATTTTAGTGTTCTTGAATTCTCATGATGATAGCTTCCTGTCAATTTTTGATACCTCTTGAAGGTAGATGCCTTCACTGCCATCCTAACCTAGTTCCTCTTCAGAAATGTTTTAGATAGCTTTGACCCTTTGCTTTTTCATATAAATTGACTAAACAGATTATGCAGTTCATGAAACAGTGGCTGGAACTTTGGTACAAGTACACTGATTTAGGGAACAGTTGACAAACCCAGATGTGAAAACAGTGGAAACAGTGTCAGACTTTATTTTGGGGGGCTCCAAAATCACTGCAGATGGTGACTGCAGCCATGAAATTAAAAGACGCTTACTCCTTGGAAGAAAAGTGATGAGCAACCTTGATAGCATATTGAAAAGCAGAGATATTACTTTGCCAGCAAAGGTCCATCTAGTCAAGGATATGGTTTTTCCAGTGGCCGTGTATGGATGTGAGAGTTGGACTGTCAAGAAAGCTGAGCGCCGAAGAATTGATGTTTTTGAACTGTGGTGCTGGAGAAGACTCTTGTGAGTCCCTTGGACTGCAAGGAGATCCAACCAGTCCATTCTGAAGGAGATCAACCCTGGGTGTTCTTTGGAAGGAATGATGCTAAACTGAAACTCTAGTACTTTGGCCACCTTATGTGAAGAGTTGACTCATTGGAAAAGACTTTGATGCTGGGAGGGATTGGGGGCAGGAGGAGAAGGGGACGACAGAGGATGAGATGGCTGGATGGCATCACCGACTTGATGGACGTGAGTTTGAGTGAACTCTGGGAGTTGGTGATGGACATGGAGACCTGGCATGCTGTGATTCATGGGGTCGCAAGGAATCAGACACGACTGAGTGACTGAACTGAACTGAAATGAACTGAACTGACAAACCTAGATATTATATTCAAAAACAGAGACATCACTTTCCCACAAAGGTCCGTATAGTCAAAGCTATAGTGTTTCCAGTAGTTGTGTATATATATATATATATATATATATATGTAAGAACGGGACCATAAAGAAGGCTGAGCACCAAAGAACTGATGCTTTTGAATCATGGTGCTGGAGAAGACTCTTGAGAGTCCCTTGACAGCAAGATCAAACTAGTCAATCCTAAATGAAATCAACCATGAATATTCGTTGGAAGGATTGATGCTGAAGCTCCAATACTTTGAAAACCTGATGCAAAGAGCCAATTCACTAGAAAAGACCCTGGGAAAGATTGAAGGCTGGAGGAGAAGGAGACAACAGAGAATGAGATGGTTGGATGGCATCACTGACTAAATGAACATGAATCTGAACAAACTCTGGGGGATAGTGGAGGACAGGGAGACCTGGCATGCTGTAGTCCATGGGTTTGTAAAGAGCTGGACACGAATTAGTGACTGAACAAAAAGAACAGTGAAACAGGATGTTTGTCACAGGGATTTTTCTAGATAGTATCTACTGAATTAAAGAAGTCCTCTTCTATTGTCAATTTGCCAATGTTTTTTTTATCATTAGTGATTGTTCAATTTTATCACATACTTTTTTCTGAATTAATAAGGTGATCACTTGGCTCATTTCTGTTTATTTGTTGATGTGTTAAGTTACCTTAATTATTTTTCTTATGCTAAAAAATTTACAGTTGATCCTACTTTTTTTTTTTTTTTACAAAAAGAACAGTGAAACAGGATGTTTGTCACAGGGATTTTTCTAGATAGTATCTACTGAATTAAAGAAGTCCTCTTCTATTGTCAATTTGCCAATGTTTTTTTTATCATTAGTGATTGTTCAATTTTATCACATACTTTTTTCTGAATTAATAAGGTGATCACTTGGCTCATTTCTGTTTATTTGTTGATGTGTTGTTACCTTAATTATTTTTCTTATGCTAAAAAATTTACAGTTGATCCTATTTTTTTTTTTTTTTTGCTGTTGTTTATTTTGGTGTACTTATGAGGTTGATACCAGATTTCCTCACTTCTATTGCATATTCTGGTTGTGATGATAAGGCATAATTTGTCTCATAAAATACTTTAAGACCATCTGCTCTTTTCATGAATTCTGGAAAGATTTCTGGGAGAGGAATTAGGTTTTCTATATGTTTGGTAGATTGCACAAAATTCTCTAAGATTGTTATTTTCTTAGTGGAAACGCTAGGAATTATTAAGTTAATTTCTTCAATAAGGGTTACTTACACTTATGTTTCCTCTTGAGATAGCATTTTGTTAAGATGATTTTATGGATCTAATTGTTTGCTGATTTATACTGTTATAAACAACTCTCTAACTAGATTGTTTTTTGTGTTTTGTAGGATGCAAATTTTTCAAATTTATTTTAGGTTTTAGGTGTGCCTTTTGTAAAAAGCATATGGCTGGGTATTTTTAACTGATCCTGACAATCTGTTTTTAACTGGATGACTCAGTTCTTTCCCATTTGTGGAGTTTACTGTATATTTGGATTTATTTCTGCCATCACATTCTTACTTTTTCTACATTTTACTTTTCTTCATCCAGTCATTGTGTGGGTTAGTTGGGGAGTTTATCCATATATTTTTCTCTAGCTTGTTAAAAATTATAAATTGAAATTTTGTTTTTTTCTTCAGGGCTTTGATTATATTTATGCTATGAAAAATTTTAATTATATTCTTTTAAAATTGCTCTTTCAGATTTCCATTTCATCTTTTCAGATCACCAAGTGACTTGATTTCAGTTTAGTACTTTGAGTTTCAAAGTTCATTACATGGTATAACTCATGAATGCAAGGCTAGTTTTCCAGGTGAGGGTTCCTTGTGACTTGGACTATGAGCATCTTCCATGATGGGTTCCTGCTTACTTTTGCCAAGAGCCCAAAGCAAGTAGCTGACCTTCAGTTCACATCTCGGGTGGTTCCTGGACCTCCTGAGTAGTGTAAATATGAGCTTTCAAAATGCATTCCAGGTGCATGCCCATGGTTTCAAATTCTACCAACTTTTCTTCTTCCCTGATTTCAGACTAAGTATTTCAGTGTTGTCTTCTATGCATACATTTCATATTGTTTTAAATGAATTGAGTGTGTTTGATAGTTTTGCCCATAATTTCATGTTTTTTTGCAAGAGATTTACGCACTTCTTATTCTATCCCCCATGCTGGCCCTATAGAAACCTAGGTGTGTGTCTTACACAGCCAGGCTATACAACCCAGCTAGAAGCTAAAAAAATTTAAAGCTACTAGAACATCTGAACTGTTAACCATTTGCTTATACCTGCCATGCCCCCAACAACTCATGAAATTCTAAAATCTTTTGTGTTATTCCATTCCTATTTCACCTATGCTAGCACAGTTGATTAGTAAAATCTGTTTATTGCCCTAATGATTATAGAATGTTTGGCTGCCTCAGTTATGCAATTATCTGGGTTCTCTAGTAGCAATGAGGACAAGTGAAATAATTGTCTACTGTGTAAATACAAAGGTCATCGTACAGTCAGTTATTCATGCAATACTCAGATTCCCATTACTCAGATGCCCAAAATCACTATTAGCATACATTAGGATAAGATGAATGTGTTATCATATATTTTATTACTATATGAGAGATGTGAAAGTTTAGGCTAGGCTACACAATCACCAAATAAGGCAAAGGTTGAATTTAGAAAATTTCTCATTTCACATATTAATGAAGCTGCATTTTCACAATAACTTTATAACTGTACAGTAATATATAAAATACTGTGTCACTTCCCATGCTTGAGAATATAAGAAATAGTTTTTTTTTTTTTTTAATTCTAAAGCACATTTACTTTGGTAAATAATGAAGTCTTAACTCATCAAGAAATGGACAACTTTCTAAATAAATATTTCCTTTCATCACCCTAAGCTATTATTTCTTGCCTTTGGCCAAACCCGTCCTTATAATGTCTCCTCTAAATCTCTCTAAGTGTCAAAACCACACTGGAAAGTATGTCTAAGAACTGGGGAAGCCTAGCTAACACACTGGATTAAGTCTTAAGCTGGGATGTGATGACATACGAGGAATTCAGCAGCGTGTGAGAATGACCACAGGGCACTGCTCTGCTCTCTGTGCCTGGAAGATGCCCCAGGCTCAGCTCTGCTTCGCTGTGACTTGTCTTTGCTGGGTTATCCCTTTGTTCTTTCTTTCTGTGCCCTTCTAGGGTCAAGAAAGCCAATGACAGTGAGTGCTAAGAGCTGGGGTCACTGAATGGTTGCCCATCCTGGTATCTAAGAAGGGAATGCACAGGGAGACAGCCTCGAGCCTGTGCTGAGATAGAGCTGTTCTCTTTCACGTCTCCCTTCCGGAGTCTCTGCTATCCTTCTTAGTAGGTCTTCCTGGTTTTTTTAATAGTCCACATCACTCCTGGGTCTCAACTCTGCTTACTGTCCAAAGTCACCCTTGCAGCCTGCCACGGCCCCAAGGGCTCCAAGTCCTAAATTACATTTCCTCTCTCACCAGAAAAAACAATGATAAATAAATGAATTACTTTGTCCTGTGTAAGTAATTTGATAAGCCTAAAAGTTTATTCAAACTTTTTCCGACTTCTGTTAACTCTGGTGGCCAGTTATCATTAAAATATACAGAAATACATCCTTCCTGACTCCTAACAATGGGAGCCCATGGAGGAGATTCCCCAGGACAAGCCCCTCTGGAGCAGGATGGGCACCATTTCCAGGCCCTCTGAGAAATCAGAAACATGGCAAAAGTCTGCACTCAGGAATAGGTACAGACCATGGAAATAAGAGCAGGGCTGGGGTGGGGAGCGGGGCATGACTGAGATCAAGCAGGCAGTATTGTTGGTTGTGAGGTGTTATTGGGAAAAGGGAACACTTGCCGGGATAGTTTTGGGAAAAGGGAACACTTGCCGGGATAGTTTTGAGACAAAGGAACAACACACAGAGGAGAATCAGCCAATTGAGGGGACAAGCAGAATCGAACCATTTCCTGTTTTCAGACAGCCCCAAGTAAAATGCATTTCACATTTAGCCACTACTGAAAATAAATTAAAATGATGTATTTTCCACAAACGGTTAATTTTAACTGCCTACCTAATGAGATGTCAACCTGATTTTCCATCTGCTTTAATGCAGACGCATATGACTTACAGTCCGTTTGGGCACGTACTTTCAGTTATGGTTTATTTTGTACTACAGCAACAGGGTTTCCTCTGTTTCTGAGCTGCAGAGTCTCTGTTCCACTGAGTTCCTTTTCATGGACCATGACCTCCCCTCCAGTCCCCACAGCACAGTGCACCAGAGTTGACAGTCTAATCCAATAAAAAGGAGAGTTGTATGTCCTCAAGTATGTGGTCAAAGCACACTTGAAGATGACAACACAATAAGGACTACCAACTTGCTTTTACCATATCACCAGCCTGGTCAGTGTGAACTAGAGTGATGCCAGCACATTCCTTTGCGCCTTCTGTTGGCCCTCTTGTGTTTGGTGAATGAATCAAGACACACACACCTATGCACACATGCAATTAAAATGATGTATTTTCCACAAACGGTTAATTTTAACTGCCTACCTAATGAGATGTCAACCTGATTTTCCATCTGCTTTAATGCAGACGCATATGACTTACAGTCCGTTTGGGCACGTACTTTCAGTTATGGTTTATTTTGTACTACAGCAACAGGGTTTCCTCTGTTTCTGAGCTGCAGAGTCTCTGTTCCACTGAGTTCCTTTTCATGGACCATGACCTCCCCTCCAGTCCCCACAGCACAGTGCACCAGAGTTGACAGTCTAATCCAATAAAAAGGAGAGTTGTATGTCCTCAAGTATGTGGTCAAAGCACACTTGAAGATGACAACACAATAAGGACTACCAACTTGCTTTTACCATATCACCAGCCTGGTCAGTGTGAACTAGAGTGATGCCAGCACATTCCTTTGCGCCTTCTGTTGGCCCTCTTGTGTTTGGTGAATGAATCAAGACACACACACCTATGCACACATGCACACAGAGACAAGAGTGCACACACAAAGTCACAAAAATAACCATGGCTACTTGTTCTAGTCTGAGATGTGTCAGATGAATAAAATGACATCATCCTTGATCATTCCAGCTGATGGAATTGACATGGCACACTTTCAGATGGCATAGAAATTGAAAGCCTATATTTGCCATCTCTTGTACGGGCTTCAGGCCCGTTGATCTTGCTTCACCTCACTTGCTTGGTGCACAAGATGGGAAAAATGATGGTGTCTCCTTCAGTGGCTGTTGAGAGACATTCCCGAGATCAGTGTGCCAGGAGCTGAACCGTGGCAGCCAGAAACCACAGCTCATGCCCTTGATTGACTTCTCTGCAGGCCTCTCCATGATGATTTATGGTTTCTAAGAATTGTGTCACCCGTTAAGTAGCTACCATAAATTCTGTTACAGTTGTTGACTCATTTGAATATAACAGCATCCAGTGCTCTAGGAATTCATACTCCTTTAAAAAATGGATAGGGCAAAGAATTAACAAAAGAAAGGAAAAAGTGTTCCTTGTCTTAATTTGGGATCCTCAGAAGCAGACTCTGAGATGAAGGTTTTAGGATAACCCAAGAGAAGAACTGTCCTGTTATTCCTTTGGTTCATGCCTTCCTTGAAAATCAGAGATGTGAAATCCCTCCATTTCAGGTTGTCTTCCACCATCTGTCACAGATGACAGAGGATGAGATGGTTGGATGGCATCATCGATTCAATGGACATGAGTTTGAGGAAACTCTGGGAGATGGTGAAGGACAGGGAAGCCTGGCGTTGCTACAGTCCATGCGGTCGTAAAGACCCAGACATGATGAGCAACTGAACAGCAAATCCATCATGCTGCAGGGGGAACATAGCAGCAGAGAGCTACTGCTATTATCTGCAAATGACTTCCTCAGACAGAGAAAGCCTGCGCGTCACTGAAAACTTAAAACTCTAATTTGTCTGGGTGGTATACAGTTCATAGAATGGGAACCTATGTGTAAAAGCTGCCACACAGGAGAAGGTCTTGTAAAAATAGTCATTGCTGACACGTGTGAAGCTGCTGTGTACTGACATCCTCTGTGGGCATTTATGTACATCATCACAGGTAACAAATACTTCCTCAGACAGAGAAAGCCTGCACATCACTGAAAACTTAAAACTCTAATTTGTCTGGGTGGTATACAGTTCATAGAATGGGAACCTATGTGTAAAAGCTGCCACACAGGAGAAGGTCTTGTAAAAATAGTCATTGCTGACACGTGTGAAGCTGCTGTGTACTGACATCCTCTGTGGGCATTTATGTACATCATCACAGGTATTCAGCACTGTCAAGAGAGAGTCGGACCCTCTCGTCTCCACCTGGGGGCTCAGGTTTGGAGACCTGTGTCCTGCCGGTGTTTGGGGGTGAGCACTCTGCGTTCCTCTCCACGTGTGACCACTGCTCACCGTGCCTTCGTATCCCTCTTCTGCAGCCCTCAGTCCTGCTTTGCCGCCTTCCATGGGCCCAGCTCACTGAGCATCATGCTCACCGCTTGCACAGCACCAGACACAAATAAGCTAGAGAACAGGCACTTATCTGTTCCATGGCATAGAGCTGCCCATCCATGGCACAGAGGGCTCACTCCCAGCTGTGTTTCTGTCCAAAGAAAGAAAAGTTGGGCTTATTTTTACTGGTCATTAGGTGTTTAATCCTCACTGCAAACTGACTCACTCACCATGCAAGCTGTACTTTGGGATTGCCATGCTTTACCAATGTGACTTGGGGCTACACTTTGAATTGTAAATCCAACCTAATCATAGTTTTAGTCTTAAATAAATGACCAGTTCTATATTTGAAACATACATTCTCGTTTCCAGTATATTTCTTTGTCTTGGGCAGCTTGGTTTTTATGGTAATCCAGATTTCCTTGATGTGTGCTGGGTTCCACTTCGGACTGTATTTGAAACTCCCGTTAAATAGGATGCTTCGGCAGATGTTTTCATGGGAGATTTATCTATATCTGTGTATAAATATCTATATTCTTTTGACAACATGGATCTATGTATATACCGATATGCCTATCTATCCATCATTTTCTATCCAGCTATCTACATACAGATCCATGTTGTGTATAGAACCCCTGAATCATACGTCTCCAGTTATGGTGTTTGTGTTATTTCTAGTCCTTTCTAGTGAAACTTATGGAGGAAATGACACAGCAATGAGTTTGCTATGTTGTCCAGATCCCAAAGAATGTCCTCAGGCTTGTGCCAGCGAACACTCCAGGTTTCAGACTAGATGTTCTTTGAATTAGTTGTATGTAACTGTGTTGATTCTGGAACAGACATGAATTTCAAAAAAAAGAGGAAGAGGAATGAGGAGAGGGGCCTGGGGAGAAGAAGAAGAAAAAGGAGGAGGAGGAGGAGGAGGAAAAGGAGGAGGCCTTCGAGGAGAAGGAGGAGGAGGAAGGGAGAGTTGGGCGCACATGTTGGAATTTATTTTGTTCATAAGAAGAAAATCAGAGAAACGCCAGCACTGGACAGTCACCCCCTCCCACCTCATTTTCTCTGAAATGTCTGTGACTAAATATGGTGATTAAGAGTCAGTATGTAGATAATCAAGTAAATGAGATTTTAAAGTGAAAACTAATATGGAGAAAAGAATTAGGAAGGCAATTATAAAGAGGTTGCTTTCAGTACAGCATCAGAGGAAATGGGATCTGTTTATAGAAGTGGGCGCTGAAAGCAGAGTACTTTCTATTAATATCTACAACCATTACCTAACACATTAGCTATTTTTGTTCCCAACAGCAGCTCCTAAATTTATCCATATATTAAATATTTTCCTTGGAGTACATGATGTAAGCTCCAAACACCACAATGTTGATGGAATGTTTAACAAATACAGGTTGCCACTGGTAGAATCCTCATTACTAGACAATAAAAGCATTTGATATCAGATGATACCGCCACTCTAATGGCAGAAAGTGAAGAGGAACTAAAGAGCCTCTGGATGAGGATGTAAGAGGAGAATGAAAAAGCTGGGTTAAAATTCAACATTCAAAAATTAAGATCACAGCATCTGATCCCATCTCTTCATGGCAAATAAAAGAGAGAAAAGTGGAAGCAGTGACAGATTTTATTTTCTTGGGCTCCAAAATTACTGTGGACAGTAACTGAGCCATGAAATGAAAAGACACTTGCTCCTTGGAAGGAAGCTATGACATACCTGGACAGCATATTCAAAAGCAGAGACATCACTTTGCCAACAAAGGTGTGTACAGACTATGATTGTTCCAGTAGTCATGTATAGATGTGAGAATTGGGCTGTAAAGAAGGTTGAGCACCAAAGAATTGATGCTTTTTAATTGTGGTGCTGGAGAAGACTCTTGAGAGTCCTTTGGACTGAAAGGAGAGCAAACCAGTCAACCCTAAAGGAAATCAACCCTGACTATTCATTGGAAGGACTGATGCTGAAGCTGAAGCTGAAACTCCATTCCTTTGGCCACTGATATGAAGAGCTGACTCACTGGAAAAGTCCTTGATGCTAGAAGAGATTGAAGGCAAAAGGATAAAGGGGCATTAGAGGATGAGATGGTTGGATGGCACCACTGACTCGGCGGACATGAGTTTGAGCAAATTCCAGTAAATAGTGAAGGGCAGAGGAGCCTGGGGTGCTGCTGCCCATGGGGTCGCAAAGAGTAGGACACGACTTATAAGCTGAGCCGCAAAAACAACTAATGCATTTCATTCACGTTTCTCGATGAGCAGTTTTTCATTTAGAGATTCACCTTTTTCTCAGGTTCTCTCCACCTGCACCTGGAAATCTCAGCCGCGGACACTGGTGCCAGCGTTTTCTGTCTCGTTGGCATGTTGGCTGTGCAGGGCGCTGTGGCAGGTGGAAGGGAGATGGGAAATGGGAGGTCTTGGCTGTTGGTTGCACGAGGGAGACCTGGTGGATGGAGGGGCACCACGGGGCCCCCGGGTCTGAGCCAAGAAGCTCGGCAGTGGCCAGGGTCATCCTACAAGCAGAGTGGAATTTGATCATTTTTTAATGAGGGCTTTATCTTTCTGTTCCAGACATTTTCTCCCTACCAACAGCCAGCAAGAGAAAAGACTAGAGAAGGAAGGTGAGAGTTGGGGGGAAGTTCGGAATAATGTAGGGGCCAGAAACCTAGGGGAAGTAGGCTATTAATCCTGTTTCCCTGGCGAGGAACAGGTGCTTAGTGCTGTGACACCCAGGTCATCCTCTTGACCTGGACCTGGTTCATCTATGCTGTCTACCAAGGTCTGCCCCAGACACGTCCACATCCCCTCTGGATGGAGATGCTGAACATCTAGCAAAGAAAGCCCCTCACACTCTTGACTTCATTTTCTTTCTTCTCTGTTGACTGTGCACAGGCATTGAAATAGGAGCGCATAAATCAAATCTCCTAGGCCATCTCTAAAGACATGGGTCAGAAGAAAGCTCTCTGAGTAATGAACTAAGGGGACATATTAGTTAAATTTAGTAGAACAAATCGACACATACAAGTACGTCTAGAGATAATTTATACAACGTTGGCACAACAGCCCCACAACATTTCACAAGATTAAAACAGAGAAAGAGAAAATAAAGAAGTGGTAAGGAAATTCAAACCTTTCAGTATCAACCATTAACTCCAACAAAGCTAAATCTGCCGAACAAGTGGGATGTCATTGTCTGAGTCTCCACATAGATTTCTGGAAATGTGACATGGCTGATCCACACAGTTCTTTGGGAAAAGATTGCAATGGTTAGGATGAAGCTAGCTGCTGTAACCAGCAGATTCACAAGCCCATGAAGTGGTGCAAAGTGATGGACGTCTGTTTCTTTCTCTGGGGATGTGCAGAAATAAATGTTCCTGATGGTTGGGTGGCTGGCTCTGGCTTTCTTCCAGGTGGTGATTCAGAGACCCAGGTCCTTATACCTGTCGTTCCATCCATGTCAAGACTTTCAAGGCTGTGTGTTTCAGGGGGCTTCAGAGGAAGATAGGCTTGGGGATTGTGCACAGAAGAGTTTTATTTTCAAAATAAAGAGAATAAAAGGGGTGTGTATCACTATGATCACATAAGGTCAGCTGTCCATTTGTCACATGACCACAGGGAAGTCCGGGAAATGTGGTCTTGCCATTTTCCAGGAGAAAGAAGAAACAGGTGAATAGACGGCTGATCTCTGGCATGAGAAACACCAGTCCCATCAGTCAGATAGCATTCAGAGAACCCCTCTCCTAGACAAAAACTGCTTGGTTTTACCACCTATCTCAATTGATCACAAGCTTGAGTGCCTGAGAATCATCAATGTTAACAACTAAAACAGCAATTCGAATTTGCCAATTCCAAAGTCTCATTTTAAGATAAAAATAAAGTCCAAGAAGGCAAAAATAAGTCTTTGGGGACCATAGTACTGAGCTAGTGACAAGGTCAAAACATTTTTTAATTTATTAAGTTAATGGGTTAGTGTTCTTTCTACTGCACTTCATAATTCAATATTTGATTTTTTACCATTAGTTCTCACTTGAACTTAATAAAATAAGCCATCCTGAATTACCAGGACTTTAAGGAAAAGATCAAAACTTAGGGATTGTGTCCATTAAGAAATATATTGATGAAAATAAGTGACTTAGTGAATAATTATTAGTCACACGTCTTAATTTCCTTTGAAGGAGACTACTTATGCGTTCAGACCATCATGTTCCTAGCCTAGTCACATCTTTAAGACTTCCCCAAAATTGTGACAGTGCCATTTATAAATGTAAGAAATAAGAAGATAAACATTTTCCTTTATGCAGATGATACAATTTTGTGATTCTGTACAAGGAGTGACTTCAAGAAGTAAATGAAGTTAATGACCACTTATTATCAGCAGAAATTGTTCAATATCAGCTATACTGAAGTAACATTGTCATTTTCAGCAGGCACTTTTTAGTATGGAGAAAAAAACATTAAACTCTATTCATGAGGTTAAATCATTTAGTTAGTTTAATTGGACTTTATAGATAACATCCTTTTCATTTCACTGAGATTCAGCAATATTCATTCATTGACTAGAAATATTATTGAGATCCAGTTAAGTGTTAGGGAATATGTTAAATACAAAGTTTATGCCTAAAAGTGTGTGCTCTTTTGTGGAAATTTGTTTAGCTACTTATCTGCTTCCAAGTTTCATGCTAGAGGTGAAAGACTGATAATTCCTGTCTTTGAATGAATTCAGAGCCAGTGAGCACTTTAATGTTTTATTGTCCACACAGATGAGGTGCTGTGGACAGAATGTGTCCCTCGTAAACAATGATGCCTAACCCCCCTCAGTGGGACAGTGTTTGGAGGTGGCCCTGGGGGCAGTAATTAGGGTTAGAAAATGTCATGAGACTGGAGTCTGCATGTTAGGATTAGTGTCCTTAGAAGCAGAAGAAAAGGAACCAGATCTCTCTCTCTGTTTCTGCCATATGAGAGCACAGAGAGAAGGTGGCCATCTGCACGACAGGAAGAGGGCTCTGCCCAGCTCCCAAGTCCACTGGCACCTTGACCTTGGACTTCTCGCCTCCAGGACTATGAGAAATGGATATCTGTTGTTATAGCAGCCTGAGCCAGGACATGAGACTTATACGGAGTTGGGATGGACACTTAGCAGAACCAGAGGCATTTCCTGGAAAAGCTACAGTTCATGTCTCGAGGACTTACAGGCTACTTGAAAAACAGCAGAAGTCTCAATTGAAACAAGCGAAAACCAGGAGATGTTTGAGGTTATAAGAGCATGCAATTGCTACCAAGACCACATTCCTTCTTTGGTTATGTTGCTTGTTCTATTATAAAAGGTGATTTGAAACAATAGAATAAAATCCCATTTTGGTAAATACAAAGTAAATTTAAATAGGAGAATAAATTGCAAAATTTCAAAGTTGTGATGAGTGAGTATCCCAGTTATGGATGATTTAAAAAAAACAATATGGTAGAGTTTAGTCAGTTTTTCTCTCCTTATTTCTCAAGAAAAACACCTGGAGATGGTGGGAGGGAGCCCCTTTTTGAAGCCAGATTGGTTCCCATTCATTCATGCGCAATACTTCTCAAGCACTGGAACTCAGTGTGTCAGAAACAGCGAAGCACCACAGGGAGACAATGGTGAGAAAATGGGAAGCCAGCCTCTAGCATGACTTCAAGGCCAGGCTTTGTGATTTAGAGATTGCCTTACTTTAACTTTATAGAATGTTCTAGTGACAAGTGTGTCCTTGCCCTTGATTACGATGTGATGAGGGAAGAAGTGGCCAGAGGCTTAGAATCATCAGCCTGGAAGATGGCTGGAGGCAGTTAATAGGTTTCATATTATTTTGGGCTTGAAGTACCACCACTTAAAAGCACATGTAAAGACTTTCTTTCCAGTGCTTTCATTCATGTACAAAAACAACCTCACATTGATTGCTGTATTTTATGTTTACTGTAGAGATAATACTGTGTAGACAGGGCCATAATTCATTTTTCTGTGATCATGAGCTGAGCAACAATAATGGGGAAATGTGCAAGTATCAGGGCCTGGCCATTCAGCTGACACAAGGGGGAAGGAAGTACCGTGTCCATCCATGTGCCTTGCAGAAAGAGAGTTCTTGGGAATTTGGAGGAGAAAGGACAGTGACTGAAGTAAGTATATAGGCAGTTTGGATGTTACACCTGTGGAAAGTAAAGGGTACATATTTTTAAAATATTCCTTTTTGTTCTTATCCTTTTTGTACCCAAATGGGAGCACTCAACTGTAATTTAACAAATTTTATTTGGAAAGCTCATTTTCATAATTAACAATTCTTAAATAGTGGCCATTTGGATAATATTACTATCTCGGGGTTCAGCTGCTCCTCCAGGCTAGCCAAATATTTTTGAGTCTGGAATGATGACTGGAAATTACATCAAAACAAGATTTTGCATGAATTATCTAATACTGATATGAACAGCTGACTCATTGGAAAAGACCTTGATGCTGGGAAAGATTGAAGACAAAAGAAGGGGGTAGCAGAGGATGAGATGGTTGGATAGCATCACCAACTCAATAGACATGAATTTGGGCAAACTCTGGGAGATAGTGAGGGACAGGGAGGTCTGGCGTGCTGCAGTCCATGGGGTCACAAAGAGTCAGACATAGCTCAGCGACTGAACAACAGCAACATCTAATACTTCCTCACTTTTGGTCAAGCCAGAAATATTATCAAAGAGACCATGTGGTATTTCTACTTTTCACCCACAGTCAAAGGAGAAAACCATGGTCAAAGTTCAATGTAAGAGTCCACACACTTTTTCTTCTTTTTTCGAGTAGAACTGCATTTTAGTGGCTTGAATGTCAGGTGAAATCTGAGATGTGATTTTCTCTCTTAGCTGAACTGGATCAGTCATCCTTTGCTTATTTAAAAAGAAACATCAACTTTGCAATTTACTCTCTAAAATTGGTTGCTGTAGCTCCCCGCTGGAGTGGAAAGGTGCCATCTGGTTTCATAATACTGATGGAGAAAGATGGAATGGTTGTGAATGTGCTGGGAGAGCTCTGGGTGAGCAGGGCTCCACTTGGAGAAGAAGCGCCTTCACCTTCATGGATGTGGTTAAATGCTGGCCTGACCAGGTGCAGATGGGCCGGCACAGGCTCACATGCCTAGAGGATGGGTGGAGCCTGTGCACACAGGAAGCCAACTCAAGAAAAAGATGTCAGCATTCGGGGGTTTGGGGGGTGGGGGTTGGGTGTAGGGGCGGGATGTAGGAGAAAGGCAGCAGCAGTGAAAGAAATAGGAGAGTCAGGACAGGCACAGTTTTTAAAGGATTTTGTTTTTGTTTTTTGACACTGCTTTGCTGTTTGTTTTGTTTGGCTTTTGATCACTACTGGAAGGTGATAAATTCTTGCCACCATAGTTAGCCTCATCAAACCAAACCATCCCTCACTGGGCATTTGAGAGCAGAGTTTCCTTGTCCTGCAACTGAAACAAAGATTCTATTCCTCGGCTCTGAAAACTCCACAGGCCACTCGCTGGCTTACCCACTGGCTTCTGGATAGAACTGCAGGTGCATAACTGGATTGGCTGTGTAGTAATGAAGCATGCACACCCAAACACACACATACAGAGAAGCATGTGCCCACACACCAACACACAATACATACAACCCACACCCAGGCATACACAGATAAATGCATGTATACACAAACACATATACACATCAAATGCACACACATGGACCCAGTAAATATATACACATCAAATATATATACCCACACACACACAGGAAAACATGTGCTCACATACCTACACACAACCACACAGGCAACACAGATAAATACATGTATATGCAAACACACATATATACATCAAATACACACACATGGACACAATATAGACACATGAAATATACATACCCACACATGCACAGGAAAACATGTGCCCACACACCTACACACAATACACACAAACACACGCAGACATACACAACAATACACATGCAGATACACACATGCCTGAAATCACACATATATACACAGTCGGATACATACACATACAGCCATATATACACAAACAAAACAGACAAGCGCACAATCACACGTTCACAAAATATGCGCACAGACTTGCACATGTGCACAGGCACACACACGTATGTATGCATTAGGGAGGCTCCCAGCCTTCTGGGGAGAGAGTTCCAGCCACCCACATATCTCCTTTCTCTCCTTTCATGGGATTAAAACACAAGATGCAAATAAATATACGAGTACCTCCCAGAGTCGACCGAGTGTGAAAGGGCGTTTTGTCTCATGAGCCTCTGCCTGTGAGACTAGGGCTGATATTCTGATGTAGCCCCCGAAATGCCATGCAGTGACTCTGCAAAACCTAAGCAAGTGTTCCAAGACGTGCCTGGAACAGGCAGGTGAGATCCTATAAAGATAAATATAACGCTCTTCCTGGCACTGGCTGCTTTCACATCTTATCAGACGCCCTGTTGTAGCAACAGTCTCACTCTGTTTTCCCTCCTGCTTCCCCAGAAGATGACTCAACCCGCAGACCCAGAAACCACGGCCCAATTACAGCATTCAGAATGGCTCCTGTGGAACGGCTCTCAGCTCCTCTCCGATTGGATCCTGCCTCTCCGGGCTAAATGCAAGTTAACTGATTCCTAAAAATACCCCCTGACGTGAGTCATCCCTTTGCAAGAGCCCTGGGGAATGTTTTCCAAAGAAACGGTGAGGCCCAGCGAGGAGGGGGTTGCTCCCTGGTGAGTCATGTCAGTGGTGCGAAGAGCTGTGTCTTCCCTGTTCCCAGGCTCTGGGCTGGGCTGCCGGGCGATTTGCTGAAATGCAGCCTGGCAGCAGTTCCAACTCCTCCTCCCACACCCGTTCCCAAAATGAAATGAACCTGGGCCCAAGGAGAGGTGCAGGTCAACAGGATTCCCTTTCTCTCCACGAAGAACAGCAGGAATCCCGGTGCCCAGGGCTAGCCGTGCAGCTCTGAGCTGGGTCAGGAAGCCTGTTCTTACTGTGTCCCTTTCCCTGATGCAGTACGGAGGGATAAGAACTGGCTGGCCCCACCCCATCCAGTCGATGAATGGAGAGGGCACTGGGGCCATAGACCCTGCACCGCTCTTACAGACTCTGAGGTGGGCAGAGTCTGTGAAGCCAGGATCCCTCTCTGAGCGAAGCAGCTGATCCTCCCAGGGCTTGAGGCTCTGCCCTTGCCAACAACTGCTGCTCCTTGTTAGCGGGTCCTAGAATGCACATGAAATCGAAAACATTCACTCAGAGTGGGTTTTCAGATGTAAAAGTGTGTCCTGTGGTAGAAAAGAACTTTATAACCTTCCTGAAATGAGGCAGCATGAAAGATCAATGACCTCACAAGGACACTGATGTTCAGATAGTACGAGTGCCTCTGCGTGCTTGCTACATCATCTTCACAGCAAGCGTGGAGATACCCCGTGCCTGCACTCCCCCGCTGGCCCCAAGACCACCCTCAGGCGGCATGTGCAGGGCACCACAGCCGCTGTGCTCCAAGTCAAGATGCGATGCCTCAGCTGGACCGCAGACAGGATGAGGATGGAGCTCAGCTGTGTGTGGATGCAGCTGAGGCCAGCCAGAACTTCTGAAGCTCACAAGGCAGCCCTCTGTGTACAGCCTCCTATTAGGAAATTTGATATTCCTTATTGATCTGGGGGGGTCTCAGAATGGGAAGGAAGGGAAAACCAGCTAAACCAACAATCTGAGAAGGCAAGTTATACACATGGAATCCAGACACCACCACGGTGGGTATCATATTGCCAGCAGGCCTCTGGGCAAATTGATTTAGTTCATTAAAATTAAGATGAATCAAAAGCAACATTTTCACTTCATCAAAGCATCAAACTATCACAAACTCTGCTGCTCTGTGTCCGTCCTAGGCGAAGCCTCCTTTCTGATATGGCTGGAGAATGAACTAGTCCCCTTCCAGGACTTTCTGGATGAATGAAGTGTCCCCTATGCCAGGACTTTTTAAAAATTTAGCTTTCATTTTCATAGTAGTTCTTTAAAAATGGGTATTAAAATTCCCTCTGTTTTCTGTCTTTATCATGTAATTCTATAACCTCTGTCCTACCATTAACAATGTGAAATTAGTACATTAAGAAACCATAAAAATTTGAAATCAGGCTTGGTGAAGTCTGGTTTTTTTTAATTGTTTATTTTTCACTGAAGAATAATTGCTTTACCATATTGCATTGGTTTCTGCCATACATCACCATGAACGGGTCATAGGTACAAATATGTCCCCTCCCTCCTGAATCTCCCTCCCACCTCCACCCCTTACCTTTGTACCCCTCTAGGTAGTTACGGAGCCCCAGTTTGAGTTCCTTGAGTCAGAGGCTGTTGTTTTATTGAGATCTTTCACATTGTGTCCCAGTGATAAAGCCAGATCATGTCTGTGGCAGCAAAGTTCAGACCTGGCTCGACATTCATGTGTGACTCTCCTTCCTTCCCTTACTCACTCCATCCCACCCTGGACTCAGGAAGCTTTGCACCTGCCCCATCCATCTTCAGCACACGCACACACCATCATCCAGGGCACCCAGCTCGTGTCTCCACTCAGACACCTGCTCCCACAAATCACATCTCACCTTATGGCTCACTCCTTTCCTGTAAGGTCAGAGCCTCTCTCTGAGAACATCCTTATCACTGCCCACATCTAGCCCAGGCAGCAGGAGCCTTCTCACAGTCAATAGGAGTGTAGTGCAAAAATTCACTTTTCTTTGTGTGTGTATGTGTGTGTAAGCAGAAGTGGGGTGTACTCATATCTGCAAATATTGGAGGAGTGCTGGTGTTGAGTGTATCAAGGGCTCTATACTTAGTGATTTCAGGTTTGATTAGTAATTGGGTGGATGTTATCTGTGTTGAACATGTGTGGCTCTAGTACAGCTGCCCTTGGAGTTCAGGTGTGTAGAGAGTGGGCATCCACTCTTCCATGGATGGCAAGTAAGTTTCCATGTGTCTGGAAATGCTGGCCCCACGAGGGCCCTTGGCCATATCCAGGCTTCACTGAGACACAGACTCTTGTCAGCAGTGCCTGTCCTGGGACAGGCTGGATTCATAGCTTGTGTAGCAGGCTTTGCAATTCCAGTCTTCTACACAAGAGAAGCCAACTGTTAAGCTATTCTTTCCACTTCGTACCTGTCACGTCAGGGAGTGTCCATCCACATCACATCTTGGGATCATCAATGGACCAAGATCCACTGACTCCACTATTTACACTCCTCTTGTCCAAACCCATTCTAGTACATGGCTTCTGAACTTTTATGGGCAGGAATTTACGCCACTCAGCTTCTTAAAAGTGTGCTTATAATGGACTGACTTATGGACAGAGGAATGAGTAAGATGGATAGATAGGGAACAAAGCAGAGGTGACAGATATGAATGATAAAATCTGGGTGAGGTTACATGCGTGTTCACTGTGCAATGCTTTCAACATTTTGGTATGTAAGACAGACTCCGGAAGTTGGTGATGGACAGGGAGGCCTGGCGTGCTGCGATTCATGGGGTTGCAAAGAGTCAGACACGACTGAGCGACTGAACTGAACTGAACCGAATAATTAATTATTTGTACCTGACAAAATTGCCTAAAAGTAAAGTGCTTGTGATTTCATGGATATCATTCAATCTAATACACTATACTGGTTCCACATGTGCCTTTTTTTTGCTAGCTTCCACAATTCCATTTTCTCAATATGAAAATAGTCAAATCAGTGGCATAGTTAACTGGGTCATTATTACCTATTAAAGAGCTTTGGAACAAAGTGTGATGCTTTTTTGTTGGTTTGCTTATTTTCCCTTGGCTTTTTTATTATATTGGTTTTGTGGGCAATAAAACACAAGTGATTTTCCCCTAAAATACAAATCCAAGATACACAACATTCTCATGAACATTGTCTCTCGTAGCAGCAAAGCTAGTCAATTAATTTTTATAAACCTGAGAGAAGTTTCAGAATCAATTAGAGACACCTACTAGATATTTGAAGTCCAAGTCTATCGCTAGTGGCTGAGCCAAACTTTTAAAAAGTGAGTGTACTGTGGTAATGACCTGGGGATACAAGGAGTCCTAAAAAGCTGATGAAAGACATGCAGTCATAGAGTCAGGAGAAAGAAGGAAATGGGTGGTAATACTGTTTTCTCATGTAAATATTAAAGAGTCATGTAAATTTATCCAACTTTTTTTTTTGAAAGTGAAGGAAATAAACTCACTAAATTTAGTGGTTCATAGAAAATCTGAGTATTTTAAAATATTTACAAAGTAACTAAACTGAAATAAGCAATGTTAGTCATTTGCTGTCCCTCTCTTGGACTCTGGAAACTTCCTGCGTGTGTCAGGAAGGAAAACAAAAAGAACATCTACATCAGCACAGGAGCATGGATTAAAAATTGGCCAGTGGCTGGAAAGTCAAGTAGAGTCTGGCAACTATGAGGGAGGCTCACACTCAACAATGCCCAGAGCCCTGGCAACATTAGCTGCATGAAAAAAAAATGCCAGGAGAATTTCAGGCCTTTGAATTCTTAACTGAATTCTACACAACAACAACAGCGTGTAACAGGTTGTTCTGCACAGCTGGGCAGACCTCGGCCACAGGATGACTCGAGGGCTAAGTGTCCAGACCTCATTATCTATTAAAGATGGGACTGATGAGGAAAGGTCCAGGTAGCAATTCACGGCAAACAGAGCAAATGACCAAGGATGACTGAGCAGGGAGAATAAGCGTGGGCCTGGGCTCCCAGGCATACTGGTTACAGAGATGTGGTGGGAAGTGCTGAGTTGGTTTCCATTATTTTTTGAACAGTTTAAGAAGTGAAAGTCTAGCTCCTTGAAATGCAGAAAGAAATCACAGTGGAGCATCTTACACTCTGCACAGCGCAAGGCAGCATCGTGGGAGCAGCAGGTGGTTGGCGTGATGAGGTCAGTGGGTGTGGGGGGCCGAGGAGCTGTCGGCTGCCCTCTCCTCTAGGATGCATTTGCCCAGACTTGGCCCCGGCCTGGAAACCGGCAGAACCTACAGGGCTTTCAACAGGACCCCCAGGGCAGCTGCTCTTTGATCCCGGGTCCCAAGCTTAGTGCTCTGATATCACTGCTCTGGGGGAGAAGGGGGTTAGAGATGAGAAGAGCAAGATGGGCCTTTTGTGTGTTTATCTGAAGGTAACGATTATGTACTGATGCACTTGGCACAGTGGGTGTGGGCAGGGCAAGGGCTGGGCTCAGGGAACAGCTCAGCCAGCCATAGTGGTGGGAGCTGGAGCCCCCATCCTCTCTGGGCCAGTCATTCTCTTAGAGAAGGCATGATAATGCCTGTGCTCCCTAAGCAGCTGGATTGTCACAGGATTGATGGAGAGAACATATACAATGCACATGCACTCACGATGTTCCAGACCATTCTCTCTGCACATGTCATCTCTAAATCTCTAAAATCTAACTGGCAGTTATGTGGTCCTCCTTACCAGTGAGCCAAGAAGCCTCCTTACCAGGCTCCAAGAAGCTGATTTGCCAAAAGGCTTCCAGTCTAATAAAAGGTGGAGTGCATATCTGAACCTGCTCCTGCTGTCCACACCAAGAGTCCTGGTTTGGGACAGCTTCAGTCCGAAGAGGATGGGGGCAGTAGTGACTCTGGTTCTGGCTCCAAATCCTTTCGCTTCTGCACTGTAGCTGGCATCATCAGACCCTAGTCTTAGGTTCTCTTCATTAATAATTTTTCTTTTCCATTTCTACCTTGGGCCACATAACCAACCGATGATAGAAAAGTTGCAAAAATGCTTTGGGACATTTTCCCACTAAAATAAATACATCCATGCTTCCTGTAGACTTACATGCTCAGCAAAGATGGCGTATGCTAAGACTAGAGCTTTCAGGGTTACATACCCTTGTTTTTCTTTGTTTGTATTTAAGACAACAGGATCATTTGTTTCCATTATAAGATAGGGAGAAATGGATACTTACTGCCATACAGAAAAGATCTTTTCATACAGAAAAGATCAAGTAGTAAGAACATTTATTTTTAAAAGCTTGCACTACCAAGAATTGAACTTGTCAGCTGTGTCAAAGCTGAGGTCAGGTGTGTGAATCATCAGGAAGGGACACAAAGGTTAGTGACTATTTAAAGAAAGAGAAGGCTGCCTAGTACCCGCCCTTGGGGCACAGGGAGCAGAAACAGTGTGTTCATTTCACCCTGGAAGTTCCATCACCAGTCAGGAAGGGTCACTCAACCTAGACACGTTCTAAATATTTGCTTTTCGGGTGGGCAAGATTACTCAAAATAGAAACTTAGGCAGCTGGAAATTTCAGTGGCTTTAATATTCTCCCCGATTTCTAGCTTCAACCTGTACACACACATAACTGCAAAATACAATTTTGATAGCTCATGTCCAGGCAAAAGGAGAATAACATCTGTGAAAACACACCAAAGCTTAATGACACAGAGCGTTTATTCCACGGAAAAAATGTGACTTTGATTCATTCTCAAGCTGGAATATATTTCCGAATTAAAATTTGCCTTCAGTTTTAGAGGGAGTTTTTATTACGAGAAAAAAGCTCATCCAGAAAGGAAAAAATAAAATTTTTTCCACTAGGCATGTGAAAAGTCATCAAACAGCATAAAAGATATTGGGCAAAATGCCACCGAGTTTAGTGAAAAGCGCTATCTTGGTAACCCAGTGTTGACTTTGACTGGGAGCAGTGGAGCCTCCTGATGACCTCTGTCCGTCAGTGATTTAGTATATTGACAAACTTAAATAGAATCTCGCTAGCACTTGGAAAATGTAATGTATTTCCTGTGCATTATTATGGGAAAAAATAAACACATATATGAGTACATTCTTACAGAGGAGAATGGGAAATTATGCTATTTCTCTGGCCAGCTTTTCTAGATAGCAAATCGATTTGTTTTTCCAAAGCAAAGGAAGAATTTTAGCACACGTGTTCAGTTCAGTTCAGTTAGTCGCTCAGTCGTGTCCGACTCTTTGCGACCCCCATGAACTGCAGCACGCCAGGCCTCCCTGTCCATCACCAACTCCCGGAGTTCACCCAGACCCACGCCCATGGAGTCAGTGATGCCATCCAGCCATCTCATCCTCGGTCGTCCCCTTCTCCTCCTGCCCCCAATCCCTCCCAGCATCAGAGTCTTTTCCAATGAGTCGACTCTTTGCATGAAGTGGCCAAAGTACTGGAGTTTCAGCTTTAGCATCATTCCTTCCAAAGAAATCCCAGGGCTGATCTCCTTCAGAATGGACTGGTTGGATCTCCTTGCAGTCCAAGGGACTCTCAAGAGTCTCCTCCAACACCACAGTTCAAAAGCCTCAGTTCTCCGGCGCTCAGCCTTCCTCACAGTCCCGCTCTCACATCCATTCTCCTCTTTTTCCACTCTCTGTACTGCTGGTGTCACACAGTATATCATCTGAGTCTCAGAATCATGCCAGATAATGAGTATTGCCACTCTTGCAAGTGAGAAGTCCAAGCAACTTGTCCAACTTTGGGACAAAGATAAATACCTCCTATATCCAGAAATAGTATGACTCATTCAGTCTGTTAGTAATTAAAATGTTACTTCCATTTTTAAAGTTAGATTAATTTTAATAAAACACAACTTATCTATAAACATGTTCATAGATTATCACAGCTGCCTCGGGTGAAATTTGTTCTCTTCTTGTTTGCTTTCTAATCTGTGTCATTACTTTTCTTTCTAATCCAAAGTAACTTCGTAAATTATTCCCAAATTCTAATAACCTAGTTTTAGCTGCTGGTTTGCTGTTATGAATATCATTAAATTATTGCTGAAGAGTGACCTGGTGATCAGACTCCCTAAAATACACAAACACAAGCATCAGCTTGATTGGCAGATTTGCTTATGGGATTTTTTTCCTATTGAATGATTAAAAAAATTATCTTTCCCTAAGAATACAGTGTGATAGATCCCCCTTTTACCTAGTAGTTCTGACATGTTATTATTTAGAATTATTGTGCATGAAAATACAGCAAAACTAGTGTGTGGGATCTCGTATTCCTAGAAAGCCTCATGAAGAAGGATCAGAGCATGTCCAATCCTGAGGCTGTACATCCCCATGCTCTTTCTGTCTGTTAGACACACCAGATACAGTTATGTTTTGATACAACTGGACATTAGGAGATAGAAGCCGCACTTTTCCTTCAGTTGTTAGTGGATATTCGAATTCAACTGTTCTGCAGAGACCAGGTGTCTGTGGGAGAACTTGGGTGGACAGCGAACTCATCTTTCCCTGTTTTCTAGGTTATCAAACACTTAACCTGTTATTCATGCTCCCTCTGAAAAGCTTTTAAAGATGTATTAATAATAAGTGGCTGAAAATAAACCATCATTTGTAACTCTCATGGAGACACTAAGTGTTCATTTATTAGGAAGAGCAGCTCTGAAAACGAGCTGAGACCATGGACCTGGGGGCAGTGGTCTTCCTGCCACACGCTCACCAAGCAGGCAGATGGAGAGAAGTTGTTCGGGGCCAATCTTGGCCTTGATTTCTCTTGAGGACACTTCTGGTTAGCTGTAGGAGTTCATGGTGGACTTCAGAGCCTTCTGGGTCCTCAGAGCAGGGAGCCCGCTGACAGACACAGCTCATGACCCCTGTGACCCCGCAGTGCAGTCATAACTGTTGTAAAGCCAGAAAAGGAAGGGAGTGAGAGACTGAGTGCTTTGCTTCCCTGGGTGGGCATCTGCAGATCACCCCCTGGACACACACCAGTACTTCTCACCCTGGCTGCTCTCCATGGCAGCCTGGGCAGCTTGTACAGCATACGGCCCCCATCACTTCTTGTTTAATTGGTATGGGAGATGGCAATTTTAACAAAGCTCGCCAACTGGTGCTAGAATCACAGTGCTGAACTTCCTGTCTGGATCCATACACACCTTCAAGAGATAGACCCTCCCATCTTGGGGAAAATGGAGGGAGGAATTTACTGCAGCTCTCGTGTGGCACAAAACAAACAGGCAAACAGACAACAAACCACCAAAACAACAGCTACAAGACAAAAAAAAAAGAAAAAAGAAAATGCCAACATCAGAGGGGGACAGAGAGAAGGAGTAGGGTGGAGGGGCAGCCTTGCATGAACTCCCCAGCAGTGCTCTCCTGACCTCCTGCAGTGCTCTATTATTTATTTTCTCACAATCATATACTTTTTATGTGATTATTTAAACAAATCCCAGGGCTATATTTTGTAAATTACTTGGGACAACATTTTATCATACTTTCTCTCACATAGCACAGAACACAACTCCTTAATAAACACATGTTAAATACGCTCCTGCTTACAGTTAAAAGTATGTGTGTGTGACATTGTCAAATAAAAGTAAATCCAGACTCCAGTGTGGAGAGACTTTATTAGAAAAGACTATTGCAGTAGGGAAAACACATCAATCTCAGTGTCTGCAAGAATCACAGAATCCAACAGTGATCAGTGTTCTGTGCTAGAGAGGCGAGCAGGGCTACAGGACTTTGGGGGTGGGACCATGGTGGAGGCCAGCAGACAGCAGGATTGAGGTGCTCTCATGAGGACACTATGCTCAGTGAAACAGGAGGATGTGCACTGCATGTTTCCTTCCACTAGTAGGAGGCATATATGATAGTTAAATCAAAGACTGCAGTAGTGGTGAGCAGGGGCTGGGGAGAGGAAAGGAAGAAGTATTAATCAGCAGGCATAAAATTTCAGCCACACAAGATGAAGAGAATGCAGAGATCTGTAGGAGAGGATGGTCTCTAAACTCTACAGTACGGGATTGTGTGCTTAAAATCTCTCAAGAGGCTGGATCTCATGAAGTGCTCTTACTACAGTTAAAAATGGTATAAAAAAGGAATTGGCGCTTAGGGGGCACATATCTCATGATCCCTCTTATGGGCTGAATAGTTAGTGACCCCCTAAAATTCATGTTGAATTCCTAACCCCCAGGGCCTCAAAATGTCCCTATTTGGAGATAGGGGCTGAAAGTATCTGGGACTGCCATCCCAAAATGTGTACTGACTGTCTTGAGCTGGAGGATCTGAAGGGCACAGATTCAGGGGGGCTTCCCCTGAACTCCCTCATCTGCCAGAACAGGGAGCCTCCATAGGAACCTGGGGTCATAGGTCCCCTCCTGGGAGTTTCACCACCATGAGGAATGACTCTTGTCACAGGAGGGCCCTAGAAGGGGCCCCCAGCCCCAGACAGACCCTGTCACCAGCTGCCACCCTCCACCCATCCTCTAAGGGTCCCTCACCTTCCCTGGAGACCCTGTGCTCTCCTCAGAGGGGCCTGCAACCCCCATCCCTTTCCCATACTGAGACTGTGTACAAACTCTCAAATCTCACCACATTTTGGGGTATTTACTTGTTTTTCCCCATGACACCCATGCACATGATATTAAACTGTGTACATTTGTGTGTCTTTTCTCCTGTCGTCAGTTTACTGTGTGGACCCTGTAGGGGAACCTAAGCGGGTAGAGAGAAAGTCCTCCCTTACAAGTCTTCAGAGAGATAATAAAATTAAAGTGAGGCTATTGGGGTGAACCCCAATGTGGTATGGTGGTGAAGGATGTATATGGATGTACACAGAGGGGAGACCACATGAGGACCCAAGAGAAGGCAGCCATCTCCAAGCCAAGGAGGGCAGCCTCGGAGGAAACCAGCCTGCTGACCCTCTGACCTGCCTGCTGGCTGCAGACCCGTGAGATGATCAGTGCTGCCTCTGAGGCCCCCCAGTATGCAGTGCTCTGCTGTGAAAGCACGGGCAGAGTCACACATCGCCACCCCCCAACACCACCTGCACTCCCTGGTGTCAAAGTGGTGGGAAGAGTGATTAGCAGAGTACAAGCCCCTCTGCCCCAGACCCCTGACCTCACGCCTCCCGTCTGTTAGGGGAAGGTAGGCAAGATGGCAACAGACTGGGGTCAAAATCACATGTGAGATGAGAACTGGCAAGTGAATCCCATTAAGAATGACCAGGAAACTGTTAAAAGATGTTGAAAGAGATTTAGCAAATACAGCGGAAAATCATGGAAAAAATGGTTTTCACTGGAAAAAATATGTTAATACCCTCCATGATTTGAAACTGAAAAATAAACCATAATAAGTAGCTATCTTAATATACCCAAAAAATGAAAGCATAACGAAAGAGCATGATTATCTGAGGGCTGCAGCATGTCATTTAAGGCTGTCTCTCTCCACAGCCCCTAGTCCTAATCCTGGGAGAGCTCGGGACCATCAAGAGAAGCCCCTGGCATTCCCTAGTCTGAGGCTCTCCAGGCATAGTGAGATTTGGTTGGTTAAGTTTCTGTTTTGTTCTTTTTAATATATGCAGGATGCGGGCAGGCTCACCCTGGTCTGTTCTCAGGCTCCGCTTGTGGCGGTCATGACTCAGAGGTTCTGGAGGGTGCCCGTGGCAGCCTGGGTTGGGTGGGGTGCCAATGTCTGTGCCAGGTAGCCCTCTCTCCCCTTCTCTTCTTTCTTCCTTGGTTTTCCTCGTGCCCGTCATTAACCTCCTGGCTCTCTTCCTCCTCAGAGGCCTCCCCTCCCAGCTCTGTACACCCACTGACCCTCCTTGATTAGCCTTAACAGGATATTAAAGTTACAGTTCAGAGCTCTCTTCCCTGCTGTCTTCACATAGAGAATTGACTCTAAAAATCTTTTGGCTTGTGTTTTTTTGTTGTTTTATCCTCTCTGCATAGTTAGTCAGCAGCTTTTGTTCATGCCATTACTAAGTTTTGGAACTCAACTGATTTCTTGTCAAACTGGTCAGCGGTTCTTGAGAGAAAAAAGTCTGTTTTCCACCTTGACTATGTTGGCGCATCTTTCAAAGGGCACATTCATGTCTGCTAGGGACATCATAAGATGTTAATGATCTAGACGGCAGACCCTGACCCTTCACCCTGTACCCTCCGATGGAGCTTGCACGTTGATCTTCCTGACATGTTGGTGAGAGGATGTACACGGGTGGAGAATGCTGTCAGTGGCTGGCAGGGCGTTGTGTATCCTTGCAGAAAGGAGCTCTGCGTATCTCTGTTTGTGTTCCTGAGCAGGGCTCTCTGACCTAACTTTTTAATAGAATTCTGCCAAGTTCAGCTTGGGAGGGGTGATTTACTATTCTAAGCATAAACGTTAGCCAGTCATGGGGTGAAGCTACGCTTTCATGACAGGCGCCAAGAACATGTTAATAACATGAAGCCTCTCTATGCGTCTCCACCCATCACGGCCTCCAGGGAGCTGCACTTTGTATCTGGAACCAATTTCACATTAAAAATCGCCTGGAACTCTTACCTCTCAGATTAGTCAGTTACTTTCTTTTTTTCTAACGACATAAATCCGTTATTATCCACACTTAAAGCAAAATGAATTCTCCAGTGGTATCTGAGGACTGTTAACTCCAGAAATATAATTCTGTTCCAGTCAAAATTTAAGCCAAATAAAGTTCACTGTGTTGACAATTAAAACAAACAAAGCAGGGAGAGGAGGTCTATAATGGGGCTCAGCTCAAGGACTTTATTTTTTATCAAGTTCATGTTCATGGTTTTAATGGACTGGGGAAATATATAAGGTTCAGGACAACTAATGAATTTGTTGACTTTCTAAAAGGGAAAATTCTTTTGTGAACAAATACATATTAAAAGAATCAGCTATTTTAAGTTTTCTACTTGCTGGTGTTTTGTTTTTTGTTTTTTTTTTTTTTCAATAGAAAAGAAACTTAGGCTATGAGAAAACAAAATTTACATTATTCTCTTTCTCTTGAAGAATTTCCTAAGACCAACAGGCAGATAAACACTTATCCTTCTCTGTTCCCCTTTTTAGTTTTTATCTGGTTCTTTATTTTCCCACCACACAAGTTTATTTTTAGCCATGGTCTTCCTGCTAACAGTTTGGAATTTAGCTCTTCCCCTTCTGAACATATGGCTTGCCTGGTGGCTAAGAGGGTAAAAACAAAAACAAAAACAAAAAAAAATCCACCTGCAATGAAAGAGACATGGGTTCAATCCCTGGATCCAGAAGATTCCCTGGAGAAAGGAATGGCACCTCTTTCCCATATTCTTGCCTGGAGAATCCCATGGATAGAGGAACCTGGCAGGCTATAGTCCAGGGGTCGCAAAGATTTGGACACGACTGAATGACTGACACTTCACTCACTTCTGGACATAAATGTGGAATCTTGAACATGATAACTGATTTGTAGGAGAATTTATAAACAGTGGACAAAAGGGAATCTCATGGAAAGGGTGCCCCCTTTGTACACAGATGTCTAATAATCCACTTCCGAGAGAGCGCTGCTTTTGCTGTTCAGTTATTGGTCCTCTAGGACTTGAATACGAAATCACAGTCACCCAGCAGCAAGCGGTCCCGGAAGTCTGCTAATGGCTTCCAGGCTGCAACTTAACGGACACATCAAGGGTGAGAAATTCATCTCTCCGGGTGGAGAGTTTTCCCACCTAAGTCCTGTTGGAATTTCTGCATTCACAGCAAGAAGGTGTCGCTCTCCATTTCTGTTTACTTCCTACCCTAACGTCAGCAGCCAAGACAAACTAAAAGACAGTATTCTCAGAGTAATTTATTGTAAAAGGCCCCGAAGTGTCCCCCTACCCCCTGTTATTATTTTGATGCTCTCCTTTTTAAAGCCTTGAACCAACCACCCAGTTTGAAGCTCCTGCTGGAATGCAAACAAACCTCTTGCCTGCTCCCCTCTACCACCCTTCCTGTCATTCAGGCCAGCTGGGGCAGACGCAGGGGCCCCTGATGCACTAGGACTATCTGACGTGGGCTTTGCTGGACACCCAGGCCCATGACGCACAAGCTATGGGAGATGGGACAGTGACAGTGTTCTGTAGCCGGACCCACAGCCTCAGCTGAGCACGACCCCACAGACTCACCTCTGTGGGCCCAAGCAGGGGTGGCATGCATAAGAGTCGGCCCCTGGAACCTGCTTGGTTCTGTCTCCACAAGTGATCCAGGAGCCAGCCTTGTCACAGGCACCTTTCCCCTTCCAGACCCACCCTCCTGCATACTTGTCGCTCGCTGGCTGCAGGTCTGGACGTTGTCAGCCCAAGGACAGTCTTTGTGGCACAGAGGTGGCCAAGCTCCTCCCCACAGTTGCCCTGGGGATGCTCTGTGCTCAGATCTCCATCCCTTGGCTGCATGAACATTCTGTTACCAGAGAGGTTATCTGTGCCTTAACAGAACTCTCCTCACTGTTAAGGACAGTTCTCTGAGACTTGCTGTTACAGCGGAACTCACAGGAAAGAGAGGAATCTGCAGATTTCAGTGCGATAACTGCCAATGGAAGTATTTTCATTCCCAAAGCACAGGAGAAGTGACGACAGATCTCAAGAGACAAGTGTTAATATCCTTCAATGAGGCACAAAGAGGCTGAGCAACCTGCAGAGATTAAAGTCTCCCTCAGCCAACTACCCACTGCCAAACACCCAAGCGATAAGACGACCAACTAACAACGTCTTCAGGCTCAAAATGATTTGTAATATTTCTCATTATGATCATTTTTGTTTTTATTCTCTCAACTGGAAAATTATTCCTATTGAAAATTTTTAGTCATTACACATAAAAAGATGTTTCACAAGGTCTGTCCAGTACTCAGAAGCTGTGAAAATCTACTTTTGCTCTCAAAACCTCTGTAGCCCCCAGTGGAGTTTTGGCTCTGTCCACTATATTTGCTTTCCAGTAAAAACATAGGAGAAGGGCAGTTTCCCATCAGCACTGTGGTGCAGAGCTATAATCTTGGGAAGAAATGAGTAAACACATTACTGAACAGCAGCATGAAAGAAGACGCACAATAGCCTGGTTGTTTTAATAAAAACACAGGGAATTGGTTGACTGTGTTCATGTAGATTTGGGTTGATATACCTGCTACACACACACATATGTGTGTGCACACACATACACTCACACTCTACACATGCTACAAAAGCTACATAGCTCCAGACTACACTGGCTCTAACCCTCTAATCAGTAGATATAAACTAACCAAATGAAAGTACACTTGAAACTTCATGATAGTCATGGTCAATGTATGTACATACAGTCCTTTCCTGTTAATTTGTCAGAGCTAGGGCAGCTAAAGAGCAGTTAGAATTTACTGAACTTGTTATGAATCAGGCACAGAATTTACCTCTCATTTTTTAGTCAACACACACACAAATACTTTAAAAAATGTAACTACTCTCTTCACTTTTGTAGAGGAAAAATGTTAAGCTCAAAGAAGTGACTAACTTGTCAGGGTTGTGTAGATTCATATAAATACAGATTTTTATTATATGGGCATAGCCCAATAGAGTATACATTGATGAATGGATAAGCAGACTAAATTCACATGTTTTATATGGCATAGGATTGACCACATTCTGCCTTGGTTCAGTGACTACCCCAGTTTCCATTTTTATGATTTATCCATCAGTACTTTAGATAGAAAACATCAATTGAATAAACCATATTTCATAGTCAATGTCATTTAAAATGCTACGTTTTCTAAATGTTTTACTATAACTACATGTTAATTTTATAGTTTAAAATATTTCAAAAACATTTGTTGAGTAATGGGCATTATTAATGGGTCTATTAATTTTACATCTATTTTTACGTAATAAAGTATTTCAACAGTTAACTCATTTTATGACTGTCTATTTGGAAAATCTTAACTTTACCATATGATGAAGGCAAAGCGAATATCTTGTCTTTGTGGAAGAATGAGTAACAAAGCATACTAAAAATGACCAATTCTAGGGTGCAATCAGGTGTATCAGATTACCCTTTCAATAATCTATCTAGACAAATGATTACTATTGATTTCATTAGTTGGTTTTATATGCAATGGCCAAAGTCAGTTAATGCTTCAGAGCATTCCAATATAATGAAAAAACATGCTCAAGAATAAAGATGAATAAAATTAACATTTTGTCCTGCTTCATCAGGGACCTTCTTAAATGCAGCTGGCTTGTCTTTCTCTGAGTGCAGGCCAGTGGAGCATATGAGCATACCAACAGAGTCTTGTGCTGCTGTCAAAAATGTATTCACTGTTGCTTTTTAAAAATTATTTATTTTTAATTGATTGATGATTGGTTTGATTTTTGTCACACATCAACATGAATTAACCATAGATGTACATATATTCCCTCCCTTTTGAACCTCCCTCCCACCTTCGCCCTTTCCCACCATTCTAGGTTATTACAGAGCCCCAGTTTGAGGTCTTTGAATTTTAGTGAAAAGCTATGAAAATGGTGTGGCAGGTATTCAGTGTCTAGTTTTTTAACAAATAAATGAACCAATAAATATAAATACTTGAGTTGCTATGAAGCATCAAGGTAAAAGTCCATTTATAAATGGCAAAAATGCACAGTTAAATACTTCATGTACTTGGAAGCTGTTCTATCTAGTCCATTCTACCTTCTTTCAACTACGTTCATGAAATATCTAGAATCAAAAGGACCATGTTTAGTGCTCTTTACTTGCTTTATATACGTTCCCTCCCCGCTCCCACATCATCCTACACCGGCCTGTGTGGGTTGAAGTATTTGTCCTACCTATTCCATATCTTGTCTTGTGCACTGGATAAATTCAGAGCTGTGAAGGAACTATTGCAGCATCATTCTGGACCCACTTATTAAAAACGAAATATAGTGTGATCTTAAACAATGGTGATGATAAAGAGCAAAGTTCAAATTGTAGGACTGGAGAAGAGGACTTCTAAAAGATAAGGCATTTGAAATGTGATTAAGAAATGACACCGGTAAAGTCAAGGGGACACAATCGTGGAAAATGGTGAGCAGCGCCATGGGATGTAGTTTTATGGGTGATGATGCACCTCAGTGCTGTCTCTCAGGGGGAGGCAGACAGGAAACAAGGCAGAGTATTTGGCATTTGATGTGGAAAATCATGGAGAAATGATAGTATGATCTCGGCGCTTCCTCGGGTGGCAGTGTGGATGATGGATTAGAGATATCTGACAGAGACAATCAAAGAAAATATGGCCCATAAATAAGAGGATGACAGCATGAGTAAATGGGAAAAAAAGGAATTCTAACTTAGGCAAAAAAATATTATTATGGAACACTGAAAAAAAATACTACTGTAATATCCTGTCTAGTCAATATAATAACTAGGATTCATGGGGTACTGGACCTAGGGGGCTGCTGTATACACATCTGGACACAGATTGGATGATTCCTTTTCTATTGGGAAGTAGAATAAACAGAAGTAGCAGTTACTGGTCACGAAGAGCAGATTCTCCCAGGAGGCAAGTGGTCTGGAAATTCTGTATCTTCCACAACAAATACCTCAGTTAATTCACTAGCAAGTGGAAGTGGATTTCATTCCTGTTCTAAACTCCTGCAAATAACAGCAGCAGTCATTTCATAAACTAAGGCTTTCTCCTGGGGGATCCTGATTCAGGCTGGTTGTTAGCCTGGTGTGTTCTCCCCCTGGATTGGGTGCTCCCCTGATTAGCATGGCACTTCACAGCATGTCTTCAGCTTCTGATCACTGTCAGCTCCACAATAATTGTAGCAGCTATTTTTAAAATGCTGTAATTAAGAAATAGTCTTGCACTAGGACCAACCTAGTTTTGCTGATTGTCCCAACACTTTTCCTGTTTAGATGTTCATCAGTATTGCTATGTAGATTACACACAGAGGGTGCTCACATTTGTGATGTTCAAAGCCTCGAATGTGTATTACTTGGCAAGGATCGGACGCTGGACTGAAGACTTTAAAGTCATTGTCTTATAAAATACTGATATCCACATAAACCCTAGGAGGCTACAGATGAGAAAAACTGTTATGTGGAGGTTAGCTAACTTACTGAGGAGGTAACTCACCAAAGAAAGTGATGGGACTGGAGCTCCACCTAGTCCTGATCCCAGCAACCGTACCTGCTGCTCTCAAGAGGATGTTTCTGCTGTTTACAACACGCCTGTGTGCAGGATGTAGATGAAACATAACTCTCAAGATCACAGCACACACAATTCAATGTTATTTTAAATAAATTTTGGTTGTTATATGTATTCAGTGAATTAGATCAGTATTGTTCATAATTTTAAAAAAGAGGTTTTAGACTGTTCTTAAGGACATACTTTGTGCCAGGCATTTTGAGAAGTGACTGTTGCCTCTTTCATCTTACTTAGCAGGTGAGCAGTAGAAGTTTCGTCAATATCTTATAGATAAGAAAATCTATGCTCAGCGGCTCACAGACAGCCAGGATATGAACTCAGATAGCATGACATCAAGGCTCTGTCATGAAATGATGTCAGTAGAACACATTTTAGGAACTGATTATGTTCTCATAAAATTGCAGGGTGAGTGCATTCCACACCCTGTTTTGTTTAAACATAGCCTTCCTCAATGAGCAGCTCCCAAATGGCCCATTGATCCAGGGGTTCTGGTGTTCCTGTGGCCAAATCGGTGGGACAAGATCCCACTTAGGCAGTTACACACTGCACACCTGTAGTTCTATTCATGACCAGCGCGACAAGAAGAGTGAAACTTGCTGAAACCTGGAGGGTGATGTGGGGATGATGACAGCTCGTTCCAGCCCTGGGACCCACAAGCATTTCCTGCTCCCTGTAACCTCCAGAGCCCTCTCCTCCAGCCTCTGCCAACACTTAGATCATTCCTGCAAACCTGTGGTATATATGTACAATGGAATCATACTCAGGTATAAGAGTGAAATTCTACCAACTGCAGCAACATGGATGACCTAGAGAATATTACACTTAATGAAATATGTCACACAAAGAAAGAGAAATACTTTATGGTATCACTTATATGTGGAATCTGAAGAATAATGTGAACAAATATATAGCAAAACAAAAATGGACTCACAGATATAGAAAACAAACTAGTGTTTTACCAGTGGGGAGTGGGAAGGGGGAGAGGAAAGACAAGAATAGGGGATTAACAGATACAAAGTACTGCATATAAAGTAAGATACGAGATACATTGTACAGCACAGGAATTATAGCTATTGTTTCATAACTTTTAAAAGAGAAAACCCCCACTCTGCTCCAGGGCCCTCTTTTAAAAGTTATGAAACAACAGCTATAATTCCTGTGCTGTACAATATATCTTGTATCTTACTTTATATGCAGTAGTTTGTATCTGTTAATCCCCTATTCTTGTCTTTCCTCTCCCCCATTCGACAAAGGAGGCAAGAATATAGAGTGGATTAAAGACAATCTCTTTAACAAGTGGTGCTGGGAAAACTGGTCAACCACTTGTAAAAGAATGAAACTAGATCACTTTCTAACACCATACACAAAAATAAACTCAAAATGGATTAAAGATCTAAATGTAAGACAAGAAACGATAAAACTCCTAGAGGAGAACATAGGCAAAACACTCTCTGACATAAATCACAGCAGGATCCTCTATGATCCACCTCCCAGAATACTGGAAATAAAAGCAAAAATAAACAAATGGGATCTAATTAAAATTAAAAGCTTCTGCACAACAAAGGAAACTATAAGCAAGGTGAAAAGACAGCCTTCTGAATGGGAGAAAATAATAGCAAATGAAGCAACTGACAAACAACTAATCTCAAAAATATACAAGCAGCTTATGCAGCTCAACTACAGAAAAATAAGTGACCCAATCAAAAAATGGGCCAAAGAACTAAATAGACATTTCTCCAAAGAAGACATACGGATGGCTAACAAACACATGAAAAGATGCTCAACATCACTCATTATCAGAGAAATGCAAATCAAAACCACAATGAGGTACCATTTCACACCAGTCAGAATGGCTGCGATCCAAAAGTCAACAAGCAATAAATGCTGGAGAGGGTGTGGAGAAAAGGGAACCCTCTTACACTGTTGGTGGGAATGCAAATTAGTACAGCCACTATGGAGAACAGTGTGGAGATTCCTTAAAAAATTGCAAATAGAACTGCCTTATGATCCAGCGATCCCACTGCTGGGCATACACACCAAGGAAACCAGAATTGAAAGAGACACGTGTACCCCAATGTTCATTGCGGCACTGTTTATAATAGCCAGGACATGGAAGCAACCTAGATGTCCATCAGCAGATGAATGGATAAGAAAGCTGTGGTACATATACACAATGGAGTATTACTCAGCTATTAAAAAGAATACATTTGAATCAGTTCTAATGAGGTGGATGACGCTGGAGCCGATTATACAGAGTGAAGTAAGCCAGAAAGAAAAACACCAATACAGTATACTTACACATATATATGGAATTTAGAATGATGGTAATGATAAACCTGTACGCAAGACAGCAAAAGAGACACAGATGTATAGAACGGCCTTTTGGACTCTGTGGGAGAGGGAGAGGGTGGGATGGGTTGGCAGAGTGGCAGTGTAACATGTGTGATATCATAAGTGAAACGAATCGCCAGTCCAGGTTTGATGCAGGATGCAGGATGCTTGGGACTGATGCACGGGGATAATCCAGAGAGAGGGTGTGGGGCGGGAGGGGGGAGGTGGGGGTCGGGATTGGGAGTTCATGTACACTCGTGGCTGATTCATGTCAATGTATAGCAAAACGAATACAGTATTGTAAAGCAAAACAAACTGAAAAATAAAAATTAATTAAAGAAATAAATAAATAACATGCTGAGCTGCTGCACTGTGCACAAAACTTGATCTCTCTTGCTTTTCTTGTGGGACACCTTCTTCTCTGAGGGGGATGGAATGGTTGAGGAACTGGACAAAATGCTTAGCCATGGCTCTAAATTTCCAAGAAAGTCGTCAGCAAAAATGAGGCAGTGACATCCACAAAGCCTTCCCCATGCCCTCTCACAGTGTCATTCATCCTTTTATTGCAATTTTTTTATACCATACATCATTTGTGCTGTTAACAATGCCTTGAATTCCAAGTAGATTAGAGAAGTACATTACATACAATTTTGCTTTATATACTTGATACATTATTTATACTTCTATTTTCAGAACATAAATTATTTGCATTTTGTTACACTCTTTCATCTGCACTAAAAATACTTACAGATTGAAGTGTCCTCTCAGGAAGCAAGAAGCCTTCTTCAGGGTATAAGGAATGTTAAGAACCACTCTATTCCATCCTGGACATCTGCACAGAAATGTTCTTTTCCCTTAGTGTCTTCAACTCTTTATGACCCCGTGGACTGTAGCCCACCAGGCTCCTCTGTCTGCCGGATTCTCCAGGTAAGAATCCTGGAGAGGGTAGCCTCTCCCTTCTCCAGGGGGTCTTTCAAAACCAGGGATTGAGCCTGGATCTCCTGCATCGTAGGCAGATTCTTTACCATTTGAGCCACCATGGAAGCCCTTTTTCTTACATTGATTAAAAAGCATGCACCCTCTTTCAATATGTACATCTTCAAGATGAAAGATTTTGTTAAATTGTGGTGTAGACAGAATGATCTCTGTTCATTTCCAAGGCAAACCATTGAATATCACAGTAATCCAAGTCTATGCCCCGACCAGGAACACTGAAGTAGCTGAAGTTGAACGGTTCTATGAAGACTTACAAGACATTTTAGAACTAACACTCCCCCAAAAATATCCTTTTCATTATAGGGGACTGAAATGCAAAAGTAGGAACTCAAGAAACACCTGGAGTGACAGGCAAATTTGGCCTTGNTCTTGACCTGTGTTAAATTCTGCTGCTGGATCTTTGCAGCTTTGCTGATTCTTCCTTGGTTTGTGACACCATTTCTCTTCAATTTCTATGTTCTCATTCCCTCTCTTTTCAAACGTTGGTGTTTGGGGGGATTCTTTTCTTGGTCTTATTCATTCTTTCCTTGCTCTACAAACTCGTTTGATACTTTATTCATTCCTATAATTCCAGAATCATTGTTAAAGTTATGACCCTCGTGTCTGTATTTTCACTTGCAATAACTTACCCGAACTGCCATCTCACATGTTCAGCCATGTCTGCTATACTTAGTTGTTTCACAGCATCTCAGTACATACAGAACTGAAGTCTACTCTTCCCACCATGGATGCTTTTCTTCCTGGATTCCATTTAGTGACAAGAAGCACCATCCAGACCAAACCCTGGCGTCCCTAAGTCCTGACCCCTTCAAAATCAAAAAAGTACATTCCCATTTTTCCTCCTTATATCACTTGTTTCTGACTCCATCTTTCCAATTCCAAAGCTTACTGTTTTTGTCTGGAATTACCTCATCACTTCTTAAGACTGATTCCAATCTCATCTGATATTTAATCTATTTATAACTGTTCCAATTTGGGGTTTTTTTTGGGTGGGGGGTTGGTGTCCTTTTTTTTTTTTCTGAAACATCTTTTACTTTATTCTCCTGCTTGAAATCCTTCTGTGCTTCCCAACTACATTCAAGGTACACTCCCACTTCTTAGCATAGTGTCTGTAAGATATTTTATTTTCTGGGCCTAGTGTTTCTCTATGGCTGCACCTCTTACCTCTCCTATGTGCAAGTCAACTTTTTATCAGGTCCCAGAGGGCACTCCATTCTTCACCTTCCACACTGTCTTCTTTCTCCTTCTTACCCTGCCCAGCTCTCCTGCTTCTAATAGCATTTCTTCCAGGCCTCTGCTTTTCTTTCTCACTTACTCATTTGGCATTGCCATGTTTCCTATGTCATGTTTCTTTTATCACACTAATTAATTCTGATGTAATGTTTTATCTGAGTCTTTCCCTAGACCAAAACTTCCTGGCAGCAGGATTGTGTATTATCTCTGTATCGTGCCATCTAGAATGTACCCATGGAATATCCTTAATAAAAGTTTGTTGGGAAAAAAATCTCTGATGTCTGATTTATATCAGAAATAATCACTACTGTTACAATTGCAATTAAATTACATAGTGTATAATAGGCTTATTCTTTCAAAATGGTCAAAATTCCTTTCTGAACCAAAGAACTTAAAGGTTAGAGAAAGCAGCTCAGGCATACAGGTGGCAGTAAATATGTAGAGCCTTTGCAATGCAATTCTGACTCTACCCATGTGCCAAATTTCATAGGTTAAGGGCACAGTCTTCCACAAGACTGCCCTCATTTCATTCATCAGCTACAAGCTTATGATTTCCCAGAGCTACCCTCACTTCTGACCAGCTGCTTATAAATTTGGGAGGTTCCCTTGACCCGCTCAGGTTTGATTATTCACTAGAAGAATTCACAGAATTCAGGAAAGTACTAAATATAAATTATAATTTTATTAAGGCGCAGAAGATTCAAATCAGAACCAGTCAAAAGAAGAGACTTACAGGGTGATGTCTGGAAGGGTCCGATGTGTGAAGTTTCCGTGTCCTTTCCCCATGGAGTCAGCTACCCATCTCACATTGATGTGTGACAATAATTAGTGTATCACTAACCTAGATAGCATATTGAAAAGCAGAGACATTACTTTGCCAACAAAGGTCCATCTAGTCAAGGCTATGGTTTTTCCTGTGGTCATGTATGGATGTGAGAGTTGGACTATAAAGAAAGCTGAGCGCTGAAGAATTGATGCTTTTGAACTGTGGTGTTGGAAAAGACTCTTGAGAGTCCCTTGGACTGCAAGGAGATCCAACCAGTCCATCCTAAAGGAGATCAGTCCTGAGTGTTCATTGGAAGGACTGATGCTGAAGCTGAAACTCCAATACTCTGGCCACCTGATGTGAAGAGCTGACTCATCTGAAAAGACCCTGATGCTGGGAAATTTTGAAGGCGGGAGGAGAAGGGGATGACAGAGGATGAGATGGTTGGATGGCATCAGTGACTCAATGGACATGAATTTGTGTAAAGTCTAGGAGTTGGTGATGGACAGGGAGGCCTGGTATGCTGGGGTTCATGGGGTCCCAAGGAGTCAGACACAACTGAGCCACTGAACTGAACTGAACTGAACTTGTGCTGTCTACAACTCACCGTGAAGACCACACTGAAATGAATAGATTCCAGGGAATCACAGGAGTAGAATTACACTTTAGCTGTTTGTGTCTTCATTACTTACATAGCAATTCTCTCAAGATGTGGTCATACAAACGAAAATACAGAGAGAGAGTCAACAGGAAGCAGATCTGATCCTAGTCCTCATGCAACATCTATTCTATCAGTGAAGTTGGTCTTTAACAACAGTCCTAATACAAATTATTCTTTTTAAATAAAAGAGGATAAAAAGTCAGTCTCATGAATTGTCATTTGATGGAGTGGAATCCTGTTATCCATTGAATTATGTCCCCCCAAATGGCACCTTGCAATCCCAGCTAACTATTCCTGGGAATGTGGCCTTATTGGGAAATGGAGGTCACAGAGGCAATCAAGTTGAGGTCACTAGGGTGGGCCCTAAAGCAATAGGACCTGTGCTCTTATAAAAATGGAGATACTACAGAAGACAGTGAGACACGGGGGATTTCCACTGACTATGGATGCCAGGATGGATGACCAGTGCTAAAGGTTAGGACATGGCAAGGAGGGGTCTACCTGGAGTTCCAGAGGAAGCACATCCCTACCAACACCTTGATGCTGGATTTCTAGTAACAGAATGTATTTCTGTTCTTTTAAAGTCACCCATTTGTGATAATTTATTATACCAGCCCTAGGAAACAAATACAAACTGTCAGTGTTACAGGGGCTTTTAGCTTCAGAGACTTTACTTCAGAGAACTCAGAAAGGCATCATGAAAGCAAAGAGAAGAAAAGCATCACCCAGTAAAGTCTTCTCCCCAAAATATCATGTAATACAGGAAACTGCACATCTTTATTCTGGAGACTCTGTAATCAGGCCAGGCTGAAGACCCTCCATCTGTGGATTTGTTCTTTTAAAGTCACCCATTTGTGATAATTTATTATACCAGCCCTAGGAAACAAATACAAACTCTGTCAATGTTACAGGGGCTTTTAGCTTCAGAGACTTTACTTCAGAGAACTCAGAAAGGCATCATGAAAGCAAAGAGAAAAAAAGCATCACCCAGTAAAGTCTTCTCCCCAAAATATCACGTAATACAGGAAACTGCACATCTTTATTCTGGAGACTCTGTAATCAGGCCAGGCTGAAGACCCTCCATCTGTGGATTTTCCCCCATCCTCCCCACCCATGTCAGGGAAATCTTCAGGAAAAGAAGATATTTTAAATATATGGAAAGTCTTACGTGACATCCTTTGGGAGCAGCATCTGAAGACATCAGAATGCAGAATGATTGAATAAAGACCAAGCCATCGATTTAACTCCCACGATTGTCCTGCTAAATAAAAATATCACCAGTTACAGGAGTTGTATCAGTTCAGTGACACAGTCAGACATTTTTGAGAGAGTCAGTGCTATCCTAACAAGATTATAACTTGCACTTACAGAATAATAGCAAAGATTCATTTTTATTTTTTAAAATAGATGAAAGTTGGTCTTTGGGAGAATATCTTATCTTTAAAATCTTCACATTTAAAACTATTCACTAAACATAATGAGCTATTTAGGAGCCAACTGTTTCTTTTGGACTGAAGGCCAGTATATGAATTAAAAAAAATCATGAGAATTTTGTTTTCTGTCTCCAAAAGCATGTGCGTGCATATGTGCTCAGTTGTATCCAACTCTTTGCAACCCCGTGGACTGTAGCCTACTAGGCTCCTCTGTCCATGGGATTTCCTAGGGATTCCTAGGTAAATTTCCAAGGTATATTCTTTACTGCTGAGCCACTAGGGAAGCCAGTGTGTTTTGTTTTAGGTATTAAATGGTTCCATTTAAAGTAAGCTAAATATAGCTATTCCTAAAGACAAAAAAGGCACTGGGCACATTTATTATTGAAATTGTCCCTAAACCAAGTCACAGCTGCTGCTACTGCTGTGTTTTATATTCCCAACCACCTACCCGGTTCTTCCAGCATAAAAGCTCTTTCCAGGAGGAATGTACTGCCTCTATAACACTTCTCCATTCTAGTATCTTCATTTATTATTTATTAAGCGTAAAATTTAGCAGGGCAACCTGAGCCAAAAAGTGCAATTCATTTGCATGAAAGTAGGCTCCTTTATATCTTTATTCCTTCTAAGAAAATTACAGGAAGCAGGAAAAAAAAAGAAAGAAAATCTCTTAGAAACGAAGTAGCTGACACATCACATTTATTAAAGCTGTGAAGCCTTCAAAGTAGATGACTTACAATTTTTCATCCTCAACAGTGATTTTTGCCAGAATGCTGCTAGACGTGGGAAGGATGATTAACAGAGCAGACGCTCACGTTTAATGGCCGCGTGCTACTAATTCATCCCCAAATAAGTTCAGATTTGCTAGCAAAAGGAAAGAGCTCAACAAAAAGACACTGTTCAAGACAGCTTTTTTCTAAAATCATCCATTTTCAGTGTAAGTCCAAAAGTTCAGAGGAAGACTATATAATCCCCCAAAGATCTCCAGGTATAAAGGCTGACATATTGTAATAAGGATATAAACATTTTGCCATCAGCCTACAACACTTTCTAATATAGGACTGCATCCTCATCCAAACTGATACAGCAGATGAGCTAAAGCAAGTGAAAAATAGTTTTGAGTGTACAATTACTTGTTTTAATAGTTGGGTCATAATTTGTAGTTAAAAAGGAGAAAAGAGGAAAATCATTCAAGCATCAGTAATCATGTTAACATGCAACCATTGAAATACTATTGGAGCTGGACAATGATAGCCTGCTCTAGAACACAGATGTGGTAACAGGACAGATGTTCTAATGATTATGCTGAGAATGGCCCCAGCGGCCTTCCGTTCCATTCTGTTCAGTCACTCAGTCGTGTCCGACTCTTTGTGACCCCATGAATCGCAGCACGCCGGGCCTCCCTGTCCATCACCAACTCCTGGAGTTCACTCAGACTCACGTCCATCGAGTCCGTGATGCCATCCAGCCATCTCATCCTCGGTCATCCCCTTCTCCTCCTGCCCCCAATCCCTCCCAGCATCAGGGTCTTTTCCAATGAATCAACTCTTCGCATGAGGTGGCCAAAGTACTGGACTTTCAGCTTTAGCATCATTCCTTCCAAAGAAATCCCAGGGTTGATTTCCTTCAGAATGGACTGGTTGGATCTCCTTGCAGTCCAAGGGACTCTCAAGAGTCTTCTCCAACACCACAGCTCAAAAGCATCAGTTCTTTGGTGCTCAGCCCTCTTCACAGTCCAACTCTGACATCCATACACGACCACAGGAAAAACCATAGCCTTGACTAGACGGACCTTAGTCAGCAAAGTAATGTCTCTGCTTTTGAATATGCTATATAGGTTGGTCATAACTTTTCTTCCAAGGAGTAAGCGTCTTTTAATTTCATGGCTGCAGTCACCATCTGCAGTGATTTTGGAGAATAAATAATAATAATAAAAAATAAATAAATGATAAATGGTTAAAAAAAAAGACATGATCAGTTCAGTTTAGTTAAGTCACTCAGTCGTGTCTGACTCTTTACGACTCATGGACTGCAGCATGCCAGGCTTCCTTGTCCATCACCAACTCCCGGAGCTTACTCAAACTCATGTCCATTGAGTTGGTGATGCCATCCACCATCTCATTCTCTGTCATCCCTTTTCCTCCTGTTTTTAATCTTTCCCAGCATCAGGGTCTTTTCCAATGAGTCAGTTCTTCGCATCAAGTGGCCAAAGTATTGGAGTTTCAGCTTCAGCATCAGTTCTTCCAATGAATATTCACGACTGATTTCCTTTAGGATGGACTGGTTGGATCTCCTTGCAGTCCAAGGGACTCTCAAGAATCTTCTCCAACACCACAGTTCAAAAGCATCCATTCTTCGGTGCTCAGCTTTCTTAATGATCCAACTCTCACATCCATATGTGACTATTGGAAAAGCCTCAGAGGTTAAAGTGTCTGCCTGGAATGCAGGAGACCAGGGTTCGATCCTTGGGTCGGGAAGATCCCCTGGAGAAGGAAATAGCAACACACTCCAGTACTCTTGCCTGGAGAATTCCATGGAGGGAGGAGCATGGTAGGCTAAGGACCATGGGGTCGCAAAGAGTCGGACACGACTGAGCAACTTCACTTTCACTTTGACTACAGAGACTTTTGTCAGCACAGTGATGTCTCTGGTTTCTAATATGCTGTCAATGTTGGTCATAGCTTTTCTTCCAAAGAGCAAGTGTCTTTTAATTTCGTGGCTGTAGTCACCATCTGCAGTGATTTTGGAGCCCCAAAATACAAAAATCTGTCATTGTTTCCATTGTTTCCCCATCTGTTTGCCATGAAGTGATGGGACTGGATGCCATGATCTTAGTTTTCTGAATGTTGAGTTTTAACCAACTTTTTCACTCTCCTCTTTCACTTTCATCAAGAGGCTCTTTAGTTCTTCTTCGCTTTCTGCCATGAGGGTGGTGTCATCTGTGTATCTGAGGTTATTGATATTTCTCCTGGCAATCTTGATTCCAGCTTGTGCTTCATCCAGCCCAGCGTTTCTCATGATGTACTTTGCATATAAGTTAAATAAGCAGGTGACAATATACAGCCTTGATGTACTCCTTTCCCGATTTGGAACCAGTCTGTTGTTCCATGTCCAGTTCTAACTGTTGCTTCCTGCCTGCACACAGATTTCTCAGGAGGCAGGTAAGGTGGTCTGCTATTCCCATCTCTTTAAGAAAGAATTTTCCACAGTTTGTTGTGATCCACACAGTCAAAGGCTTTGGCACAGTCAATAAAGCAGAAATAGATGTTTTTCTGGAACTCTCTTGCTGTTTCAATGATCCAATGGATGCTGGCAATTTGATCTCTGGTTCCTCTGCCTTTTCTAAATCCAGCTTGAACATCTGGAAGTTCACAGTTCATATACTCTTGAAGCCTCACTTGGAGAATTTTGAGTATTACTTTGCTAGCATGTGAGATGAGTGTAACTGTGCAGTAGTTTGAACATTCTTTGGCATTGCCTTTCTTTGGGATTGGAATGAAAACTGACCTTTTCCAGTCCCATGCCCACTGCTGAGTTTTCCAGATTTGCTGGTATTTTGGGTGCAGCACTTAATAGCATCATCTTTTTGGATTTGAAACTGCTCAGCTGGAATTCCACCACCTCCACTAGCTCTGTTTGTAGTGATGCTTCCTGAGGCCCACTTGACTTTGCATTCCAGAATGTCTGGCTCCAGGTGAGTGATCACACCATTGTGGTTACCTGGGTCATGAAGATCTTTTTGGATAGTTCTGTTTCTTGCCACTCTTCTTCACATTTTATGCTTCTGTTAGGTCCATACCATTTTCCTATATTGTGCTCATCTTTGCATGAAATATTCCCTTGGTATCTCTAATTTTCTTGAAGATATCTCTGGTATTTCCTATTCTATTATTTTCTTCTATTTCTTTGCATTGATCACTGAGGAAGGCTTTCTTATCTCTCTTTGTTATTCTTTGGAAGTCTGCATTCAAATGGGTTTACAGTTCCTTTTCTCCTTTGCTTTTAGCTTCTCTTCTTTTCTCAGCTATTTGTAAGGCCTCCTCAGACAACCATTTGTCTATTTCTTCAAGGAACTTGAACTCAACCTACTGGAGGCAGCATGGGTTGAGGTTCAAGAATGCTAGCTCTGAAATCACACTGCCCAGAAAGGATTTCCGCTCCATCACTTACCCAGAAATTTTGGCCTTATCTTTCTGGACTGTAGACAGAGATAATAACATTACCTGCCTCAGCACAATAGTGAAGTGTGTGTGTGTGTATGTGTTAATTCACTTTAGCTGTGTCTGACTCTTTGCAACCCCATGGACTACAGTCTATCAGGCTCCTCTGTCCATGGGATTCTAAGCAAGAATACTGGAGTGGATTGCCATGCCCTCCTCCAGGGGATCTTCTGGATCCAGAGATTGAACCTACGCCTTTTAAGTCTCCTCCTTTGGCATGCGGGTTCTTTACCATTAGTGCCACCTGGTGATGACTAAAGGGAATTATATGTGGAAAATAGCATGGTGCCTGGCACTCAATGAGACCTCAGTAATTAGTAGATACTGCTTTTATTTTAATTTGAGTTAAAAAAAAAAGTCCATAATGCAGAAAGGTAGCAGACTGTGATGGGAAAGCATCATTTAAAACCCCAGATGCCAGGACATTGGCTCTGACAACTAAAATCCTAGATCTGAGTCTTGGATCAGCTATTAACAGTCTGACCTGGGGCAGTCTGTTTCAAATCAAACTAGGTGTTTCCTCTGAATCTAGAAAATAGGGGGTAGAGGGGTGTGGTTTGAACTAGATGGTCTCCAAGGTCCCCTCTTGCTCTAACAGTCTTGATCTAACAGGTAGGATCAGTCTACAGTCAGGTTTGGCTAAATTTATTGGGTGGCAGTTGTATGCATAGCATTGTGGTGTTTTTCACTTTGCTTCATTTATTTACTCATTGGGCCAATCAATGATGCTGGGAAGGCAGCAGCAGCATTATCAATATCATCTCTTTTCAGCTGAAGGGACAGAGACGTGCTCTTGTGCGTCTTGTCCACGGTTGCCAGTCTGTGTTTTTGCCTTGTCTGCATCTATTCTCCCTTGCCCTGTTTTCTTTTGAGAATGCCCCTGCACACTCAGTCCATGTGATTTAGCCAAGGCCAGCCTCTCCCCCAGGATCCAGTGGAAGCAAAGTCAGGTCTTGCCATCAGACCCCGTGTGTATGCTCAGCTGCTAGGTCATGTCCGACTTTTGGCAAGCCCATGGACTGTAGCCTGTCAGGCTCCTCTGCCCACAGGATTCTCCAGGCAAGAATACTGGGGTGAGGGTTGCCATTTCCTCAGACTAGTTCTTGTCTTTGGCATACAACCCAAGTCATCCCAATAAGAATCCCCAAACTGTGAGATTTTGGTAAAGATGCCTTTTTATCCTGGGAATGCTGAGGAGGGAAACTTGAAGCTGCCACCATGTGGGCAAAGTTGGGCTAAGAACGGAGCCAATACAGAAGAAAGCAAAGTCAAGTGCTGGAGAAAGAGAGGAACGGAAATCTGATCATGTTGTTTGAAAATGCGGATCTGGCTAAGTCTACAGTAAGACTTAGCCTTGGATTTTTAAGGTGTATGAATCAATAAGTTACCTTTTGTTTACTGCCAGCTTGATTTAGCCTTTTATTTTGGGGGGAGGGGTTTGGTCTCCTAGGCAAGAGATTTTCCATCAACACATATATGAATGGATTCTACTTTAGGCTCTGACTCTAGAGCCTAGGCCATTTCTACAATGCCTTCAAAGCTGCTGCTGCTGCCGCTAAGTCGCTTCAGTCATGTCCAACTCTGTGCGACCCCATAGACGGCAGCCCACCAGGCTCCACCGTCCCTGGGATTCTCCAGGCAAGAACTGGAGTGGGTTGCCATTTCTTTCTCCAATGCAGAAAAGTGAAAAGTGAAACTGAAGTCACTCAGTCGTGTCTGACTGCGAGCGACCCCATGGACTGCAGCCTACCAGGCTCCTCCACCCATGGGATTTTCCAGGCAAGAGTACTGGAGTGTGGTGCCATTGCAAAGCTAACACATCCATTTTCTCCCAAGAACTGTTTTTAAGATCATAAAGAATAAAGCTCTGCAGGGCTAAAATCTTCCTTCTCTTTTTTGCATATTATATTAGAAAATCATATTGGCTGTGAAAGGATATGGCTTCTCAACATGTGGAGAGGAGAACATCCAAGAAAACCTATCTTCCTAAAGTTAAGCCAAGTCTGGGAAAAAAGCAGAAACCAACCAGCTGATCCTCCACAGCCTGAGGCAGACTCACCTTTCAGCTGAAGATAACCCTTAGCCAGGTTAACGTGTGCCTCAGCCAGCTTCCAGTGGGCATCACCATAGCAGATCCTTGTCAGGGCCATGCAGTGCACAAGCTCATGGAGAGCCTTTTTGTACTGAAGGAAGGAAAAACAGGCCCACTAGTTAGACAACAAGGAACAAAATCAGTGTGTACTTTTATCCATTCAATATACATTTATAGAGTGATGATTATGGGCCAGGCATAGTTTTAAATATGTATGATACATCAGAGAACAAAACAAGATCTGATTTGGGTGGCAGGGTATTCTTCTGGTTGGTGAAATAAACAATATATGTTTTAAAAAATGGTAAAATTTATAGTATATTTAAGTTTATAGTACAAAGATATGTTTTTGGTGGCAGGGTATTTATCTGGTTGGGTGAAATAGACAATATACATAAAAAACAGTAAAATTTATAGTACATTTAAGTTTATAGTAAATAGTGGGAAATGTTATGGAATAAAGAAGCTGCCCATAAATGACCAGCTCCTACATATTCAGACACAAGTGGGCCAGTGGTGGTAGTTTTCAAATAACACCCTCTAGCTCTCAATTCAAACATCTTCTTTAGTAGCTGGGATATTAGCATAGCCAATGAGGTCAGTAGGACTTTGCAAACAGATTTTGTTAAAGGAGTAAGAAGTACATTTTCATCCAGTGCCAGGACAAAGAGAACAGTGAATGCTGTGGATTCTAGCTCCAGGTCAGCTTAGAGCAGCAATATTCTCAAAGCAAGGCTGGTGGTTTTAAAATACAGCTCTGAAATTCTTTGACACTCCTTTTATCCGGAGACGGTGGTCTATGTCCCTTTTCTTTGACTCTGGGTTTATGACTGCTTGGTTAAACTAACCTGGAGGGAGGGAGGCAGCACCACTTTTCGGGCCCAGGCCTTAAAGGACTGGCAGCTTCTACCTCTGTCTCCCCTTAGGTACTCACTCCTGGAACTTGCTATGAGCTGAAAGGTGTCTCCTACGCCCAGATTCATTTGTTGGAGTCCTAAGTACTTTAGAATATAACTGCATTTGGAGAGATGAACTTTGAAGAGGTGAAGAAGTTAAAATGAGGCCGTCACAATGGGGGCTTCATCTAATATACTGGTGTCCTTATAAGAAGAGAAGGAGACATGAGAAATGGGCACAAACAGAGAAATACCTTGTGAGGACACAGAAGGCAGGAATCAGCAAGGCATGGAGAGAGGGTGCTGAATAAAACCAACCCTTTCAACACCTTGACCTTCTAGGCTCCAGCACTGTGAGAAAATAAACTTTCTTGGTTGAAGCCACCCAGCCTGTGGTATTTTGCCACGGCAGCCCCAGAAGACTAATAGCTTAACCATGATTTCATGAGGAAGCCTAAGCGGCTCCACAGAGAGGCCTCCACGGAAATGAGCTGATGACAGCATCGGTCAGTCAGCTGCAGAACCCTGCCACCCTGGCACCAGATGCTCCACACTTGCTGAGCCCAGCCGATGCTGTGTGGAGTAGAGCTGACCAGATCCCACTGAGCTCTGCACAAACTGTAGGTTCATGAGCGAAATTAGTGACTGTTTCTGTTTTACACCACTAAGTCTTGGTCTAAGATTGCCTACCCAGGTGGCACTAGCAGTAAAGAACCCGCCTGCCAATGTAAGAGACATGGCAGATGAGGGTTCAATGCCTGGGTCGGGAAGGTCCCTGGAGGAGGGCATGGCAACCTACTCCAGTGTTCTTGCCTGGAGAATCCCATGGACAGAGCAGCCTGGTGGGCTATGGTCCATAGAGTTGCAACATGACTGAAGTGACTTAACACATATACATACACACACACACACACACACACACACACACACACACACAACTTGGGATGTGATATAGCAATAGATAGCTGGAATAGCAAAAGAGGAAGTAGAAGGTACACAGCCTAAGGGAGTAAAGCAGAGGAAGAATGGTAAGAATAGGACAGAGTTGTGTAGAAAACCCAGGAGAAGACCCAGGATACCCAACCCTCCTGGTCAATGCCTAAGCTCAAAGGACTTGTACTTCCACACAGTTTCCATGTGGGTTAGAAACATTTTCACTTTGAAACATTCCCTTGACAACAGTACATAGCCAGACACTTGACCCCAAGACAGCTGCTTTTCTGACTTAGCAAGAGAATCTGAGGGCACACTGGGCTCACTCCATAGTGATAAAGGAAGGTGGAATTGTGTTTTTTCCTATATGTAGTATAGTAAAAGTAACATTTTTCTTATGACAAAAATAATATATGATCATTATCAAAATGTTGCTGTTGTTTAGTCAATAACCTGTGTCTGATTCTTTCAAGACCTCACGGACTGTAGCCAACCAGGCTCTTCTGGGATTTCCCAGACAAGAATACTAGAGAGGGTTGCCATTTCCTTCTCCAGGGAATCATCCTGACCCAGAGATCAAACTTGCATCTCCTGCATTGGCAGGCAGATTCTTTACCACTGAGTCAGCAGGGAAGTCCCATTATCAAAACACAAGTGAGCAAACAAAAGAAGGAAAAAAGAAAAATCACCTGCCATTGCACCTCTTCAAGATAAGTAGTAGCTAAATCTCTTTCTATTCTTCATTCTTGTGAATCTATATATCTTTTTATTTTTAAAAATAGGCTTATAAGCTACATTCAGTTCAGTTCAGTTCAGTCGCGCAGTCGTGTCCGACTCTTTGCGACCCCATGAATCGCAGTACGCCAGGCCTCCCTGTCCATCACCAACTCCCGGAGTTCACTCAGACTCATGTCCATTGAGTCCGTGATGCCATCCAGCCATCTCATCCTCGGTCGTCCCTTTCTCCTCCTGCCCCCAATCCCTCCCAGCATCAGGGTCTTTTCCAATGAGTCAACTCTTCGCATAAGGTGGCCAAAGTACTGGAGCTTCAGTTTTAGCATCATTCCTTCCAAAGAAATTCCAGGGTTGATCTCCCTCAGAATGGACTGGTTGGATCTCCTTGCAGTCCAAGGGACTCTCAAGAGTCTTCTCCAACACCACAGTTCAAAAGCATCAATTCTTCTGCGCTCAGCCTTCTTCACAGTCCAACTCTCACATCCATACATGACCACAGGAAAAACCATAGCCTTGACTAGACGGACCTTAGTCGGCAAAGTAATGTCTCTGCTTTTGAATATACTATCTAGGTTGGTCATAACTTTTCTTCCAAGGAGTAAGCGCCTTTTAATTTCATGGCTGCAGTCACCATCTGCAGTGATTTTGGAGCCCAAAAAAACAAAGTCTGACACTGTTTCTACTGTTTCCCCATCTATTTCCCATGAAGTGATGGGGCCAGATGCCATGATCTTCGTTTTCTGAATGTTGAGCTTTAAGCCAACTTTTCCACTCTCCTCTTTCACTTTCAACAAGAGGCTTTTTAGCTCCTCCTCACTTTCTGCCATAAGGGTGGTGTCATCTGCATATCTGAGATTATTGATATTTCTCCCAGCAATCTTGATTCCAGCTTGTGTTTCTTCCAGTCCAGCATTTCTCATGATGTACTCTGCATATAAGTTAAATAAGCAGGGTGACAATATACAGCCTTGACGTACTCCTTTTCCTATTTGGAACCAGTCTGTTGTTCCATGTCCAGTTCTAACTGTTGCTTCCTGACCTGCATACAGATTTCTCAAGAGGCAGGTCAGGTGGTCTGGTATTCCCATCTCTTTCAGAATTTTCCACAGTTTACTGTGATCCACACAGTCAAAGGCTTTGGCATAGTCAATAAAGCAGAAATAGATGTTTTTCTGGAACTCTCTTGCTTTTTCCATGATCCAGCGGATGTTGGCAATTTGATCTCTGGTTCCTCTGCCTTTTCTAAAACCAGCTTGAACATCAGGGAGTTCACGGTTCACATATTGCTGAAGTCTGGCTTGGAGAATTTTGAGCATTACTTTACTAGCATGTGAGATGAGTGCAATTGTGCGGTAGTTGGAGCATTCTTTGGCATTGCCTTTCTTTGGAATTGGGATGAAAACTGACCTTTTCCAGTCCTGTGGCCACTGCTGAGTTTTCCAAATTTGCTGGCAAATTGGGTGCAGCACTTTCACAGCATCATCTTTCAGGATTTGAAACAGCTCCACTGGCATTCCATCACCTCCACTAGCTTTGTTCGTAGTGATGCTTTCTAAGGCCCACTTGACTTCACATTCCAAGATGTCTGGCTCTAGATTAGTCAACACATCATCATGATTATCTGGGTCATGAAGATCTTTTTTGTACAGTTCTTCTGTGTATTCTTGCCACCTCTTCTTAATATCTTCTGCTTCTGTTAGGTCCAGACCATTTCTGGACCTATATAAGCTACATACCTGTTTGCAACTTGTTTTCACCATTTGTGAACATTTCTCCATATCATCTTCTGTGATGATAATTTTTAATGGCTGTACAGTATTTTACAGTATGGATATATCATAAGTGAGTTACTCAACCCACAAATATTTGAGCACTTAGATTGTTTTAAAATTTTTTTCTCTCTGAACATCCTGTGTGGATAGCTTTGCTCATATCTGTAAGTATTTTCTTCGAATGAATTCCTGAGAACATGACAATTGGGTAAAGGATATGCAAAGCCCTGAGGCTTTGCTGGAGTTTGCTATACAGCTTCCATGAGAAGCTGCTCCCATCCCGCATCTCCCTTCCAGCATGGCATGTGAGCATGTGGCATGAGAGCACACAGTGCCCAGCACTAGTTGGGGGTTATGTGCCAATTTATCAGTTAACTATTTCTCCTTGTTTTAGTTTTCATTTTTTTCCTGCAAAGATAGTAAGGCTGAACATCTTCATGTGTTTATTGGTTTCATGTATATGTATTTCTTCTTTTGGGAAACATCTTTTTATGGCCTCTAAGAGCCAGGAAATTTAGGGAATGGCTTCCTCGGACACAGAGCAAATGAACATGGTGTATGAGAAAGAAATAAATTATAAAAACATTGAAAAGTCTAGATAGACAGTTTGCCAAAAAGAGAGGGAAACCTGATCTGATGGTGAATCTATCCCAACTACAAGATGCCAAGGAAGGACTATATGCAGCTGAGAGTCTGCCTCTCAGATCACAACCTGGGTCCTCTCTACTTGCATAAAGGACCAGGGCACAGAAAGAGTGGCCTGTCCTCTCTCAGCTTTTTTATTTGCTAGAATGTGTAGTCCAGATATCCTTTTTTGATTTTCCAAACTTTACCCTTCCAGTTCCAGTGGCTTTAGCCAACAGGCCTGGGTAAGAGGTAGAAAAGCAAAGTATGTATAGGCAGGCAATCTCAGAACTGGGATGAGCCTCAGAAATAATCTAGTTGATCGCCTCAATTTATAGACGAAATGTAAGACCAGAGAGGCGAAATGATTTACCACCAAAGTGGCAGAATCAGAACTCACAGTCAAGCTCCTTGATGCAAAGTCCAGAGCTCTTCCCACAGCATCATTCTCAATATTAAAACATGTGACTCTGAGGATCAGTTTGGCCATAAATGGCCAAATGGGCATTTCATACACAGCTCTTGGTATCTAAATACCATTCTCTACTAGGATGAAACAGCATTCCCTGAAACCACAGCTGGAACAGGGAAAGTACAAGATGAAACCAAAAAATCTTGTTGTGCCTGAAATCAAGGAAAGAATTATAGGGATGTATCAAGAACTCAGAAGCCAGATTGAAGGGGCTCCCACAGCAAATATACAATAATTTAACTTTTGATGATGATAATGGATTGTAACACATTGAAAATAGATTTCTTGAACCCATATTGATATAAATAAATGAACAATGATGTGTGAAGAAAGGAAAGCTCTTCCTCATAAAAAGAATGGCAATAAACAAATATTGAAAGCATGGCAAAGTCAAAGAATCACCATTTGACAAACATGATAGCAATAACTGATTCAGGTGAGAATCATCAATGCATGTTAAAAGTAAGGGGTGAAGTTTTGATGAGGAATAGGATACATTCATAGTGTTAATGATTCTCCCCACAGAATACTGATTAATTACAAATGGAAGAATAATAATTCTACAGTGAAGAAACCTTCCAGATAGCACCTTAACCAAGTGATCAAATTTAGCATCATAGTAACGAGACAAACAGACATCATATGCCTCTGAATAAGATGCACCAGAAAGGGCCCTTTTTCAGGTCTGTGGGATTTCTGCCCCAAATGCATAATCTGATTCTAATCATCAAGAAAACACATGACAAATTCAAACTGGAGGGTATTCTACAAAACAGTTGGAGCATACATTTGTGGCACCTGCCAAATTCTTTTGTTGAAGCCCTAACCCCCAAAGGGGCATGTGGAGATAAGGCCTCTAATGATGTAACTAAGGTGAAATGAGGTCATAAAGGTGGGGCCCTAATCCAATAGGATTAGCGTCCTTTTGAGAAGACACACCTTTCTCTCCTCCTTCCCCTACCCTCCATGCACAAAGGGGAGGCCATGTGAGGACACAGCTTGAAGGTGGTGGTCTACAGCCCATGGAGTGAGTTCTCACCAGACAGTAGCTCTGCCGGCTCCTTGATCTTGGACTTCCAGTTTCCAGGATTGTAAGGAGTAAATTTCTATTGGTTAGGCTACTGAATATGTAGTATTCTATTATAGCAGCCCAAGCAGACTAATACAGTATTTTCCACAAATATCAAAATTGTGGAAGACATAGACAGGCTAAGGAACTGATCTGACAGATTTGGTGGTGTTTTGTGCTCATGCTAAGCCATGTCTGATTCTTTGCAGCTTGCCAGGCTTCTCTATGGAATTTCCAGGCAAGAATACTGGAGAGGGTTCCCATTTCCTGCTCCAGGGGATCTTCCTGACCCAGGGATTGAACCCACCTTTCTTGCATTGGCACACGGATTATTTACCACTGAGCCACCTAGGAAGTGCTTTTCTGCTAGATTAAAGGATACTAAAGAGACCTTGTGGCTCAGCTGGTAAAGAATCCACCTGTAATGTGGGAGACCTGGGTTTGATCCCTGGGTTGGGAAGATCCCCTAGAGAATTCAGGAATGGGTACTCACTCCAGTATTCTGGTCTGGAGAATTCCATGGACTGTATGACTCATGGGGTCACAGAGTCAGACATGACTAAGTGACTTTCACTCACTCAAACTCACTCACTCAAAGAGAAATAATAATTCTATTCAGCATGATTTCATGGACTAAAACATGACTCTGTCTAATATTTTTCCTGTAAAAGATACTACTACGATAATTGGAGGAATATGAATAAGGTTTATAGATTAGATAATAATATGTACCAATATTAATTTCCTAAGGATTAAAGATTTACTAAGCATGGCCCCATCCATCAGAACAAGACCCAGTTTCCCCCTCAGTGGGTCTCTCTCATCAGAAAGCATCCATAAGCCTCTTATCCTCATCCATCAGAGGGCAGACAAAATGAAAACAACAATCACAGAGAACTAACCAAGCTGATCATATGGACCACAGCCTCGTCTAACTCAGTGAAACTTTGGAACTGTGTAAGTCCACCCAAGATGGACAGGTCATGGACAGGGTGGAGAGTTTTGACAAAACATGGTCCACTAGAGAAGGGAATGGCAAACCCCTTCAGTACTTTTGCCTTGAGAACCCCATGAACAGTATGAAAAGGCAAAAAGATAAGACACTGAAAGATGAACTCCCCAAGTCGGTAGGTGCCCAATATGCTACTGGAGATCAGTGGAGAAATAATTCCAGAAAGAATGTAGAGACGGAGCCAGAGCAAAAACAACACCCAGTTGTGGATGTGACTGATGATTGAAGGAAAGTCTGATGTTAAAAGAACAGTACTGTATAGGAACCTGGAATGTTAGGTCCATTTAGGGTAAATTGAAAGTGGTCAAACAGGAGATGGCAAGAGTGAAAGTTGACATTCTAGGAATCAGTGAACTAAAATGGACTGGAATGGGTGAATTTAACTCAGAAGAAAATTATATCTACTACTGTGGGCAAGAATCCCTTAAAAGAAATGGAGTAGCCATCATGGTCAACAAAAGGGTGAGAAATGCAATACTTGGATGCAATCACAAAAACGACAGAATGATCTCTGCTTGTTTCCATGGCAAATCATTCAAAATCACAGTAATCCAAGTCTATGCCCCAACCAGTAATGCTGAAGAAGCTGAAGCTGAACCATTCGATGAAGACCTACAAGACCTTCTAGAACTAACAACCAAAAAAGATGTCCCTTTAATTATAGGGGATTGAAATGCAAAAGTAGGAAGTTAAGAGAGATCTGGAGTAACAGGCAAATTTGGCCTTGAAGTACAAAATGAAGCAGAGCAAAGGCTAATGAGAGTTTTGCCAAGAGAATGCACTGGTCATAGCAAACACCCTCTTCCAGCAACACAAGAGAAGACTGCACATGGACATTACCAGATGGTCAACACCAAAATCAGATTGATTATATTCTTTGCAGCCAAAGATGGAGAAACTCTATACAGTCAGCAAAAACAAGACCAGGAGCTGACTGTGGCTCAGATCATGAACTCCTTATTGCCAAATTCAGACTTAAATTGAAGAAAGTAGGGAAAACCACTAGACCATTCAGGTATGATCTAAATCAAATTCCTTATGATTATACAGTGGAAGTGACAAACAGATTCAAGGGATTAGATCTGATAGACAGAGTGCATGAAGAACTATGGATGGAGGTTCATGACATTGTACAGGAGGCAGCGATCAAGACCATCACCAAGAAAAAGAAATGCAAAAAGGCAAAATGGTTATCTGAGGAGGCCTTACAAATAGCTGAGAAAAGAAGATAAGCTAAAGGCAAAGGAGAAAAGGAAAGATATACCATTTGAATGCAGGGTTCCAAGGAATAGCAAGGAGAGATAAGAAAGCCTTCCTCAGTGATCAGTGCAAAGAAATAGAGGAAAATAATAGAATGGGAAAGACTATAGAGCCCTTCAACAAAATTAGAGATACCAAGGGAACATTTCATGCAAAGATGAGCACAATAAAGGACAGAAATGGTATGGACCTAACAGAAGTGAAGATGTGAAGAAGAGGTGGCAAGAATACACAGAAGAACTATACAAAAAAGATCTTCACAACCCTGATAAACACAATGGTGTGATCACTCACATAGAGCCAGACATCCTGGAATGCGAAGTCAAGTGGGCCTCAGGAAGCATCACTATGAATAAAGCTAGTGGAGGTGATGGAATTCCAGTTGAGCTATTTCAAATCCTAAAAGATGATGCTGTTAAGTGCTGCACCCAAAATGCCAGCAAATTTGGAAAACTCAGCAGTGGGTACAGGACTGGAAAAGGTCAGTTTTCATTCCAATCCCAAAAAAAGACAATGCCAAAGAATGCTTAAACTACCGTACAATTGCACTCAGTTGCTGGCAAAATAATGCTTAAAATTCTCCAAGCCAGGCTTCAATAGTATGTGAACTGTGAACTTTCAGATGATTAGGCTGGATTTAGAAAGGGCAGAAGAACTGGAGATCAAATTGCTAACATCCGTTGGATCACAGAGAAAGGAAGAGAGTTCCAGAAAAACTTCTACTTCTGCTTTATTGACTATGCCAAAGCTTTTGACTGTGGATTGCGACAAATTGGTAGAAAATTCTTCAAGATATGGAAATACCAGACCACCTTACCTGCCTCCTGAGAAATCTGTATGCAAGTCAAGAAGCAACAGTTAGAACTAGACATGGAATACAGACTGGTTCGAAATTGGGAAAGGCATACATCAAGGCTGTATATTGTCACCCTGCTTATTTAAACTATATGCAGAGTATATCATGCAAAATGCTGGGCTGGGTGAAGCACAAGCTGGAATCAAGTTTTCTGGGAGAAATATCAATAACTCAGATATGCAGATGACCACCTTTATGGCAGAAAGTGAAGAGGAACTAAAGAGCCTCTTGATGAAAGTGAAAGAGGAGAGTGAAAAATTTGATTTAAAACTCAAGATTCAGAAAACTAAGATTATGGCATCCAGTCCACCATTTCATGGCAAATAAATCAGGAAACAATGGAAACAATGACAGACTTTACCTTTTTTGGCTCCAAAATCACTGCCGATGGTGACTGCAGCCATGAAAATAAAAGATGCTTACTTCTTGGAAGAAAAGCTATGACAAACCTAGACAGCATATTAAAAAGTAGAGCCATTACTTTGCCAACAAATGTCTGTCTGTTCAAAGCTATGGTTTTTCCAGTAGTCATGTATGGATGTGAGAGTTGGACTATAAAGAAAGCTGAGGGCTGAACAATTGATGCTTTTGAACTGTGGTGCTGGAGAAGACTTTTGAGCGTCCCTTGGACTGCAAGGAGATCCAACCAGTCCATCCTAAAGGAAATCAGTCCAATATTCATTGGGGTGACTGATGCTGAAACGGAAACTCCAATACTTTGGGCACCTGATGCAATGAACTGACTCACTGGAAAAGATCCTGATGCTGGGAAAGATTGAAGGTGGAAGGAAAAGGGCACAACAAAGGGTGAGATGGTTGGATGGCATCACCAACTAGATGGATATGAGTTTGAGTGAGCTCCGGGAGTTGGTGATGGACAGGGAGGCCAGGCATACTGCAATCCATGGGGTTTCAAATAGTTGGACATAATTGAGTGACTGAACTGAAATGAACCTCAATAACTGTAGTGTGGTTATGTTGGAGAAGTTTCTTTATTCTTAGGAAATAGGCACTGACATCTTTAGGGGTAAAAGACCATGTATTTTTAACTTACTCTCTGATATTCAGAAAAATAATGGCAGTGTGTGTGAAGAAATGTAAGTTCAGTTCAGTACATTTCAGTCACTCAGTCGTGTCCGACTCTTTGTGACCCCATGAATCGCAGCACGCCAGGCCTCCCTGTCCATCACCAACTCCTGGAGTTCACTCAGACTCACATCCATTGAGTCCGTGATGCCATCCAGCCATCTCATCTTTGGTTGTCCCCTTCTCCTCCTGCCCCCAATCCCTCCCAGCATCAGAGTCTTTTCCATGAGTCAACTCTTCGCATCAGGTGGCCAAAGTACTAGAGTTTCAGCTTTAGCATCATTCCTTCCAAAGAAATCCCAGGACTGATCTTCAGAATGGACTGGTTGGATCTCCTTGCAGTTCAAGGGACTCTCAAGAGTCTTCTCCAACACCACACTTCAAAAGCATCAGTTCTTCGGTGCTCAGCCTTCTTCACAGTCCAACTCTCACATCCATACATGACCACTGGAAAAACCATAGCCTTGACTAGACGGACCTTAGTTGGCAAAGTAATGTCTCTGCTTTTGAATATACTATCTAGGTTGGTCATAACTTTTCTTCCAAGGAGTAAGCGTCTTTTAATTTCATGGCTGCAATCACCATCTGCAGTGATTTTGGAGCCCCCAAAAATAGTCTGACACTGTTTCCACTCTTTCCCCATCTATTTCCCATGAAGTGATGGGACCGGATGCCATGATCTTCGTTTTCTGAATGTTGAGCTTTAAGCCAACTTTTTCACTCTCCTCTTTCACTTTCATCAAGAGGCTCTTTAGTTCCTCTTCACTTTCTGCCATAAAGGTGGTCATCTGCATATCTGAGGTTATTGATATTTCTCCCAGAAAACTTGATTCCAGCTTGTGCTTCACCCAGCCCAGCATTTTGCATGATATACTCTGCATATAGTTTAAATAAGCAGGGTGACAATATACAGCCTTGATGTATGCCTTTCCCAATTTCGAACCAGTCTGTATTCCATGTCTAGTTCTAACTGTTGCTTCTTGACTTGCATACAGATTTCTCAGGAGGCAGGTAAGGTGGTCTGGTATTTCCATATCTTGAAGAATTTTCTACCAATTTGTCGCAATCCACAGTCAAAAGCTNCAAGAGGCTTTTTAGCTCCTCTTCACTTTCTGCCATAAGGGTGGTGTCATCTGCATATCTGAGGTTATTGATATTTCTCCCAGCAATCTTGATTCCAGCTTGTGTTTCTTCCAGTCCAGCGTTTCTCATGATGTACTCTGCATATAAGTTAAATAAGCAGGGTGACAATATATAGCCTTGATGTACTCCTTTTCCTATTTGGAACCAGTCTGTTGTTCCATGTCCAGTTCGAACTGCTGTTACATCTTACAACTTTTCTCTAAGTTGATAAGTTTTTTATAGTAAAAAAAATTACCAAAGAATGGTATTTCAAGAGGCAAATTAGTGAAGTTAATACTTTCTTAAAAATACTTTAAAGGCTTCTAGGGCACTTGAGACTTGGAAAGACTTGCCTCTCCAATGGACATTTCACATCAGCCCAAAGCTGCTTCTCCTCACTTCAAACATAGTTACACTGCTTGTGCCAAACCAAAATTTTATGTGTACTGTTTCCCTCTCCCTAGAACTCCTTTCCCTCAGCTCCTCTATGCTGGATCCTTCTCTCCTTCAGGTGTCAGCTCAGATGTCACCTCCTCAAAGAGGCCCTCCCTTACCTAAGACAGGCCCACTGTATTTCCTCCAGAGCACTTGGCACAATCTCTGGTTAGCTAGTTATTTACAAAGTCGACTGCTCCTTAGCTGCACGGGGGCATGCAGCTGTCTGTCCTGTTCACCACTGAATCCAAGCGTTCTTCATCTGAACTTCGCATCACAGGAAATGATTTGGCACCATTCTAGATGGGCTTTCCCTGCTGGCTTAGTGGTAAAGAACCTGCCTGCTGATGCAGATGTGGGTTTGATCCCACCTAGGTAAGATACTATGGAGAAGGAAATGGCAACCCAGTATTCTTGCCTCAGAAATTCTTGCCAAGTCAAAAGAGTTGGACATTACTTAGCAACAAATAACAACAACCATTTTATATGCATAGAAGAGAAGTTGATCCTTCACATACACCAAATGCCTGTGGGCACTAGGGCTTGATTCTCTTGCATAATTCTGGGGAGCAGGCTGCCAGCTGAGACCTACATAGCACAGACTGGCACATGGTATTACTAGAGGACATCTGGTGCGTAATGAGTATCAAGACCAAATTCACACCTTCTCTCCCTGTTCCTGGCTCTTTTCCTGTATTCACGATGGTAACAAAGGGGACTGACAAGTTCCGGGTCCCCCAAGCTGGCTAAAACCTAAGTCAGGACTGTATATACCCTCTTGGGCTCAATCTTGTCTCTCTACCTCCTATGCCCCCTTTGTTACCAGGTTTCACCGATTCATATTTCCTAATTCTTATCAAAACATTTCGGTATTTCTACTGCCTCTGTCAAAGAATGCTCAAACTACCGCACAATTGCACTCATCTCACATGCTTGTAAAGTAATGCTCAAAACTCTCCAAGCCAGGTTTCAGCAATACATGTACCATTAACTTCCAGATGTTCAAGCTGGTTTTAGAAAAGGCAGAGGAACCAGAGATCAAATTGCCAACATCTGCTGGATCATGGAAAAAGAAAGAGAGTTTCAGAAAAACATCTATTTCTGCTTTATTGACTATGCCAAAGCCTTTGACTGTGTGGATCACAATAAACTGTGGAAAATTCTGAAAGAGATGGGAATACCACACCACCTGACTTGCCTCTTGAGAAACCTATATGCAGGTCAGGAAGCAACAGTTAGAACTGGATATGGAACAACAGACTGGTTCCAAATAGGAAAAGGAGTATGTCAAGGCTGTATATTGTCACCGTGCTTATTTAACTTATATGCAGAATATATCATGAGAAACGCTGGACTGGAAGAAGCACAAGCTGGAATCAAGATTGCCGGGAGAAATATCAATAACCTCAGATATGCAGATGACACCACCCTTATGGCAGAAAGTGAAGAGGAACTAAAAAGCCTCTTGATGAAAGTGAAAGAGGAGAGTGAAAAAGTTGGCTTAAAATTCAACATTCAGAAAACAAAGATCATGGCATCTGGTCCCATCACTTCATGGGAAATAGATGGGGAAAGAGTGGAAACAGTGTCAGACTGTTTTTTTGGGCTCCAAAATCACTGCAGATGGTGACTGCAGCCATGAAATTAAAAGACGCTTGCTACTTGGAAGGAAAGTTATGATCAATCTAGACAGCATATTAAAAAGCAGAGACATTATTTTGCCAACAAAGGTCTGTCTAGTCAAGGCTATGGTTTTTCCAGTGGTCATGTATGGATGTGAGAGTTGGACTGTGAAGAAAGCTGAGTGCTGAAGGATTGATGCTTTTGAACTGTGGTGTTGGAGAAGACTCTTGAGAGTATGTCCCTTGGACTGCAAGGAGATCCAACCAGTCCATCCTAAAGATCAGTCCTGGGTGCTCATTGGGAGGACTGATGCTAAAGGTGAAACTCTAATACTTTGGCCACCTCATGCAAAGAGTTGACTCATTGGAAAAGACTCTGATGCTGGGAAGGATTGGGGGGCAGGAGGAGAAGGAGAAGACAGAGGATGAGATGGCTGGATGGCATCTCCAACTCAATGGGCATGAGTTTGGGTAAACTCCAGGAGCTGGTGATGGACAGGGAGGCCTGCCATGCTGCGATTCATGGGGTTACAGACTTGGACATGTCTGAGCAACTGAACTGAACTGAACTCAACAGCCTCTGCCATATTTTAGGCCCTCATAATTCCTTGCCAGGAGTATTGCAAATGCCCTCTGAACAGGCCCTCCTACTTTAATTTACGTCCCTCCTCTTCCTCCTCTATTCAGGTATCTGAGGTCTGAGTGATCATTCTAAAAACTCAAACTTGCTCATGGACCTTTCCGGCTTATAATCCTGTGATAGTTTCCAGCTAAAGAGAAAGTGTAAACTTTGTCTGGGTGTTGAACAGTCTCTGGGCCCCAGCTGTGGTTGTAATGCAACCTCAGTTCCTTCTCTGTATAACTAAACCCTGCTTCCCAGATAGTTCCGTGTATTTCACCAAACAGGCTGTGCACCCTCAGACCATTGACTCTCACCCATCTGCCACCTCCACTCAAAACACTACTGTCCCCTGTCCTACCGGGCTCTCTCTCCTACCTAAGCACTGTTATCAGTGCAGTCCAAGTAGCTCCCATCCCCAGAGCATCCCTCAGGTGCTGTTACTCCTCCAACTCTAGGGTCACTACTCACATCTCCTCCCCTCAACCACAGGTTTTGCATCTGTATCACCTGAGCTTGTGTCTGTCACAGAACTTATGCTGACCATCATTATTTATCTATCTTCCCAGCTAGGCCATGAGATCCTCTGAGACAAAGGTTATAGCTTTCCCATTTGTGCCCCGAGCTCCTGCACAGCACCTGGTACACATTAGAAGTGACGTGAAAGTCGCTTAGTCATGTCCGAGTCTTTGCCAACCCATGGACTATCCAGTCAGTCCACGAAATTCTCCAGGCCAGAATACTGGAGTGGGTAGGCTTTCCATTCTCCAGGGGATCTTCCCAACCCAGGGATCAAGCCCAGGTCTCCCACATTGCAGGCAGATTCTTTACCAGCCGAGCCACAAGAGAAGCCCAAGAATACTGGAGTGGGTAGCCTATACCTTCTCTAGTGGATTTTCCTGACCCAGGAATCCAACCAAGGTCTCCTGCATTGTAGGCGGAGTCTTTACCAACTGAGCTATCAGAGAAGCCTGGTACACACAGGGTACATAGTAAATCTTTGTAAAATAAATAAATGGACAAATTAGGACCCGGCACATGTTGAAGCTGAAACTCCAATACTTTGGCCACCTGATGTGAAGAGCTGACTCATTTGAAAAGACCTTGATGCTGGGAAAGATTGAAGGTGGGAGGGGAAGGGGACAACAGAGAATGAGATGGTTGGATGGCATTACCGACTCAATGGACATGAGTTTGAGTAAACTCCGGGAGTTGGTGATGGACAGGGAGGCCGGTGTGCTGCAGTCCATGGGGTTGCAAAGAGTCGGGCATGACTGAATGACTGAACTGAACTGAACATAAGAGGTAGTAGAGAAATAGATATTGAATGAATGAGTAAAAGAATAAAACCCTGAAGAGAGATGGTAAAGAAGTATGCAGAGAACAGATTAAGAATTTAAGAAATACAAGCTCCTTGAGAGTAGAAGCTTCATCTGCTTTGTGCTGTGTTCTACTGCTGAGACCTGGCACATAGGAGGAGCTCAAGAAATACTTACTGACTCATGGAAAACCACTTTAGCAGGTCAAAGCCACAACCAGTCTAGTATACACTTGTCAAAGGTTAGGGTAGACTCCTCTGTTCCTTTGTGCACTCATTCAGCAAACAACATGCTGACTGTGCCCTGAGGTACTCCATCACTCACACTATGAAAAGGCAGTGTCATGTATTTTCTCTTGTGCCAAACTCCTCAGAGTAGGAATGCAACCTGAAGTATCCTACTCCTCAGTGACCAGGGTACGGGGATAAAAAGGAAGGTTCCTTACCTCATGACTGCTGGCATAGGACTTTGCTTTCTCTTCAGAGAGGTGGAGTTTCTCCCAAGGAGGCTGGAACAGTGCTCTCTGAAGCAGCTGGTTTTGCAGTTTCTTTCTAGGTGTTATGCTGACAGCAGCAACAATCTCATCCAGGTGGTTGGATATGTGAGTTTCCTGTGATTCTTGCATACTTTTATATACATTACCCTCTAATTTTAAAATAAGAAAACAAAAGTATTAATGATAATTTCCACCATTTCTTTTAGAAATACATATTTTTCCTAGAAATTGAGGCTAGAATTTAAGAAAATTTCAACACTATACCCATGGCTTCTTTGAAACAAGTAGCATCTATCCAAAAAGCTCCTAGTGGCTAGTACTAACTTCTTTCAGATGGATTTTAAGTTGTAACTAAATCAAACATTCTTTGTCCTATGTATGTATCATATGTGTATATATATATATATATGTATGTTTATATACATACATACTGATGTATTTATATATTATATATAAATATATATATATATATTTTATATATATATATAAACAGTATAGGAATCAGTAGGAATCAACTGAATCAGCGTCAGTAGGAATCAACTCTCAAAGAGCTCAGATTAGATCTGTTGAACCCCAGGTAACTTTGAAATGGGAAAAAAGTGACATGTTAAACTTTCACTTCCAGCTAAGATGAAGGGATGAGATTTATCCTCTTGCCTTAAGTAACCAACCAATCAACAAAAAACCTACCAAACAACAACAAAACAACCATAGGCAAAAAGGGTATGAAACAATGGTTGTCAAAAGACAGAACATGAAAACGAGAAATGGAAAAATGAAACAAAGTGAGATGCTTGATTGCCCCAGCTTATTGCTTTGAAAAAGTTTCTGGATCATGCCGGGTAACCCAGAAGTTACCCTGTGGACTGAGTTGAGGAAATAGAGCTGAGCATCTGGGGAGACCAAGGAAGCTGTAATGCACAGAACAGATTATTAGAGAGGACAGAGCTGCACAGAGAAGACCCCAGAGATTAGCATCCTCAAGAAAGGGGGGAGAATACTGATAGCATGTATGTAAGAAAACTACTTGAGTCTGGAGAAAAATTTCTCTAAGAATATTGAAAGGAAGTATCTGGTGCTCACTAAGGCTGGCAGTGCCTGTTCCCACTGACCACACTGGAAAAACTCATAATTCATGAGGCAGAGGGTAAAGTATTCAGAAAGTTTTTATCGGTGTGTTAGTCACTCAGTTATGTCTGACTCTTTTGGACTGTCATCAAGCTCCTCTGTCCTTGGAATTCTCTAGGCAAGAATACTGGAGTGAGTAGCCATTCCCTTCTCCAGAGGATCCTCCTGATGTAGGGATCAAATCTGGGTCTCCTGCATTGCAGGCAGATTCTTTACTGTCTGAACCACCAGAGAAGATCTAAGAATATTGGAATGGGTTGCCATTCCCTTCTCCAGGGGATCTTCCTGACCCAGGGATCAAACCTGGGTCTCCCACATTACATCTGAGCCACAAGAAGTAGTGGAGAATAATTAGTATAATAATCAGTAGTGGAGAATAATTAGCCCTTGGGTGAGCTCTGCTTAGATCCACATAACAAACCAGGAAAGTAAGACCTAAAAGGATAAACCTGTTTCCAAGTAACTGTATCAGAGGGCAAAATTCAAGAGTGTTGACAGGAATATAAAAACAGCCAGCACTCAACAGGTTGAAATTAATAAGTTTTAACATCCAAACAAAGATCACCAGGCATGCAAATAGGCAAGAAAGCAGCCCATAATGAGAAGACCAATCAGTCAAAACTGACCCAGATAGTAAGTTAGCAGAGAAGACTATTAAGGGTTATATAATTGTATTCCATATGTTTAAAATGTTAACTATGTTTAAAAAGTTAACTAGAGACATGGAATATAAAAAGCTAAATTGAAATTCTCGACATGAAACTTATATGTGAGATGAAAATATACTAGATGAGATTAATGGAAGATCAGCTATTACAGATGAAAAGATCCATGAACTTGCAGATGTAGTGATAGAAACCATCTTAAAAAACCAGTGAGCTGTGAAAGAACTTCAACTTGCCTAATATATATGTAGTTTCAATCTCTAAAGAAAAGTGGATTGCAGAAAGAACAGAAAAAGTGTTTGAAGAAATGGTGGCCAAAATTTTTCCAAATTTAAGGAAAAGTAAAAAGTCAGAGATTTCGGGAGCTAAATGCACACTAAACACAGGAAACAGACAGAAAAGACACCAAAACACATTGTAACCAAACTGCTCAAAACCATGGTAGAGAATCTTAAAAGTAGTCAGGAAAAAGAAAATACTAAATACTAAATTTTCTAGTCTAATAGGAGTAGGACAGGAAGACCACTTTCTCCCCTACAAATTCATCTAAAGAACATTTGAACACTGAGAAAATTCCACAATACAACTTCTGAATGCTGGCAGAGGACATCAGGCTCCCCAAAAAGGCAGCCCATTAACTTCGGAAGGAGGTAGGAAAAAATATAAAAGACAAAAAGAGAGACAAAAGAGGAGAGATGGAGATCCGTCCTGGGAAGAGAGTCTTAAAAAAGAAAGAAGTTTCCAAACACCAGGAAACACTCACTGGTGAATCTGTGGTAAGCCTTGGAACCTCAGAGGGCAACATAATTGGGAGGAAAAAGAAATTAAAACCCACAGATTACGTGCCTAAAGGCAACTCCCAGCAGAGAAGCAGTGCAGATGCTTGCATCCTCCACTGGCAAGCGGGGGCAGGACAGGGAGGTGCGGGCTGCATTGCTAAGGGTGAGGACCGGGCCTGAATGCCCCGAGGGCAAGCTGAGGGAACTGACTAGAGATAGCAACCCAGACTGTGGGACAGCTATCCTGAGAAAAGCCCTAAGAAACCGCCAGGCCCACTCACAGAACAAAGGACTGAGCAGAGCTAGCTGGCTGCAGACCGGCCCATCCCCTGCTGGAGACAGGCAGGTGAGGGCAGCCAGAGCTGGAAGGGGGCAATAGCGGCCCCAGAGAGGCATCATCTACCAAACTGCAAGCAGGCTTCCTTGCTAACCAAGACTCCTTGGGATTCTGGGCGGTTGACATCCGCCAGAAGGGTTGCAGCCAGAGATTAACTCCCCAGAAGAGACACATAGCACACCTGCAAAGGCTCGCCAGTTGTACACCCAGAAAACAGAACGGCAGGGATGGAGGAGGCGATAAGTCACAGCGATTGCACTCGCCAAGCACCTGGTCACCTGAGCTGCTTGGACCGGGGAAGGGCACAAAACGCAGGCCCATTCAAGTCTGCGCCTTTGTGGAGTACCCGAGAACCTGAACCTGAATGGCTTAGACCTGAGAAGTGCACTCAACCCAGGGCCCACCTCAGATAGTTCCTGGCAGAGCAACCTACAGTCTGAGCAGTGTAGACTGGGAAAGCACACACGCCGTGAGCAGGGGCAAACCCAGTGTGGCTGAGACACTGGAAGCACTCCCCACAAATGCCAGTGATATTTGTTTGCAGTTTTCCTCCCTCCCCACAGCACGATTGAACAAGTGAGCCTAAAAAAGTGACCACACTGCCCCCTTGTGTCAGGGCAGAAATTAGACGCTGAAGAGGCCAGCAAACAGAAGAAGCTAAAATAAACAGAGGGAACCACTTTGGAAGTGACAGGTGCAATAGATTAAAACCCTGCAGTTAGTACCTACTACATAGGAAGGGGCCTATAGATCTTGAGAAGTGTAAGCCGGATCAAGGAACTATCTGAAAATGAATTGATCCCATACCGTTCACAACACCACCAGAGAAAGTCCTAGATATATTTTTACTATTATCATTTTTTAATTAAAATTTTTTTATTTTTAAGTCCTCTATTACTCCTTTAATTTTCATTTTTATAGCCTACTATTACTTTGCAAAAAAAAGATCCAATTTTTAAACCGAACTTCATATATATATATTTTATAATTTTTGAGACTTTATTTTTTCCTTTAATATTGTATTTTTGAGAATATAATCTCTACTCTAGATTTTTAATCTTTGCTTTTTGGTATTTGTTATCATTTTGTACCTTTAAGAACCCAATCTTCAGTACCCATTTTTACTTGGGAACGAGATTACTGGCTGGATTGCTCTCTCCCTCTTTGGACTCTCCTTTTTCCCCACCAGGTCGCCTCTATCTCCTCCCTCCCCCTTCTCTTCTCTGCCCAACTCTGTGAGTCTCTTTGTGTGTTCTGGGCTGTGGAGAACACTTAGGGGACTGATTACTGGCTGGATCTGTCTCTCCTTTTGATTCCCCCCTTTATCCTCCTGGTCACCTCCGTCTCCTTCCCCCCTCTTCTCTTCTCTGTGTAACTCCGTGAATATCTCTGAGCAGCCCAGACTGCGGAGAGCACATAGGGAAGTGATTACTGGCTAGCCTGCTCTCTCCCCTTTTGATTCCCCCTCTTCTCCTGGTCACCTCTATCTCCCACTTCCCTCTTCTCTTCTCCATGTAACTCTGTGTACATTTTGGGGTGTCCCTCACTGTGAAGAAACTTTTCATCATTAACCTAGATGTTTTATCATTGGTGCTGTATAGATGGAGAAATCTTGAGGCACTGTAAGAATAAGACTGTAAACCAGAGGCAGGAGGCTTAAGTTCAAATCCTGAGAACACCAGAGAACTCCTGACTCCAGGGAACATTAATTGATAGGAGCTCACCAAACGCCTCCATACCCACACTGAAACCAAGCACTACCGAAGGGCCAACAAGTTCCAGAGTAAGACATACCACGCAAATTTTCCAACAACACAGGAACATAGCCCTGAGCTTCAATATACAGGCTGCCCAAAGTCACTCCAAACCCACTGACATCTCATAACTCATTACTGGACACTTCAGTGCACTCCAGAAAGAAGAAATCCAGCTCCACCCTCCAGAACACCAAAACAAGCTTCTCTAACCAGGAAACTTTGACAAGCCACATGTCCAACCTCAACCACAGTGAGGAACCTCCACAATAAAGAGGAACCACAAACTGCCAGAATACAGAAAGGCCACCCCAAACTCAGCAATATAAACAAGATGAAAAGGCAGAGAAATATCCAGCAGGTAAAGCAACAGGATAAATGCCCACCAAACCAAACTAAAGAGGAAGAGATAGGGAATCTACCTGATAAAGAATCCCAACTAATGATAGTAAAAATGATCCAAAATCTTGAAAACAAAATGGAGTTATAGATAAATAGCCTGGAGACAAGGATCAAGAAGATGCAAGAAAGGTTTAACAAGGACCTAGAAAAAAGAGTCAATATATAATGAATAATGCAATAAATGAGATCAAAAACACTCTGGAAGGAACCAACAGTAGAAAAACGGAGGCAGAAGATAGGATTAGTGAGGTAAAAGATAGAATGGTAGAAATAAATGAAACAGAGAGGAAAAAAGAAAAAAGAAGTAAAAGAAACGAGGACAACCTCAGAGACCTCTGGGACAATGTTAAGTGCCCCAACATTGGAATCATAGGAGTCCCAGTAGAAGAAGACAAAAAGAAAGGCCATGAGAAAATACTTGAGGAGATAATAGTTGAAAACTTCCCTAAAATGGGGAAGGAAATAGTTACCCAAGTCCAAGAAACCAGAGAGTCCCAAACAAAATAAACCCAAGACAGAATGTCCCAAGATACATATTAATCAAATTAACAAAGATCAAACACAAAGAACAAATATTAAAAGCAGCAAGGGAAAAACAACAAATAACACACAAGGGGATTCCCATAAGGATAACAGCTGATCTTTCAATAGAAACTCTTCAGGCCAGAAGGGAATGGGGCAAGACATACTTAAAGTGATGAAAGAAAATAACCTACAGCCCAGATTACTGTATCCAGCAAGGATCTCATTCAAATATGAAGGAGAAATCAAAAGCTTTACAGACAAGCAAAAGCTGAGAGAATTCAGCACTACCAAACCAGCTCTCCAACAAATATTAAAGGATCTTCTCTAGACAAGAAATACAAAAAGGGTGTATAAACCCAAATCCAAAACAATAAAGTAAATGGCAACAGGATCATACTTATCAATAATTACCTTAAATGTAAATGGGTTGAATGCCCCAACCAAAAGACAAAGACTGGCTGAATGGATATAAAAACAAGATCCCTATATATATTGTCTATAAGAGACCCACCTCAAAACAGGGACACATACAGACTGAAAGTGAAGGGCTGGAAAAAGATATTCCATGCAAATAGAGAACAAAAGAAAGCAAGAGTAGCAATACTCATATCAGGTTAAAAAGACTTTAAAACAAAGGCTGTGAAAAGAGACAAAGAAGGACACTACATAATGATTAAACGATCAATTCAAGAAGATGATATAACAATTATCAATATATATGCACCCAACATAGGAGAACCACAATATGTAAGACAAATGCTAACAACTATGAAAGGGGAAATTAATAATAACACAATAATAATGGGAGACCTTAGTACTCTACTCACACCTATGGATAGATCAACTAAACAGAAAATTAACAAAGAAACACAAACTTTAAATGATACAATAGATCAGTTAGATTAGATGGCAACGGGATCATACTTATCAATAATTACCTTAAACATAAATGGATTGAATGCCCCAACCAAAAGACAAAAACTGCCTGAATGGATACAAAAACAAGACCCCTATATAGGTTGCCTACAAGAGACCTACCTCAAAACAAGGGACACCTACAGACTGAAAGTGGATGGCTGGAAAAAAATATTCCACACAAATAGAGACAAAAGAAAGCAGGAGTAGCAGTACTCATATCAGGTAAAATAGACTTTAAAACAAAGGCTCTGAAAAGAGACAAAGAAGGACACTACATAATGATCAAAGGACCAATCCCAGAAGAAGATATAACAATTATAAATATATATGCACCCAACATAGGAGCACCACAATCTGTAAGACAAATGCTAACAAGTATGAAAGGGGAAATTAACAATAACACAATAATAGTGGGAAACTTTATTACCCCCACTCACACCTATGGATAGATCAACTAAACAGAAAATTAACAAATTAACACAAACTTTAAATGATACAATAGACCAGTTAGACCTAACTGATATCTATAGGACATTTCACCCCAAAACAATGAATTTCACCTTTTTCTCAAGTGCACGTGGAACCTTCTCCAGGATAGATCACATCCTGGGCCATAAATCTAGCTTTGGTAATTCAAAAAAATTGAAATCATTCCAAGCATCTTTTCTGACCACAATGCAGTAAGATTAGATCTCAATTACAGGAGAAAAACTATTAAAATTCCAACATATGGAGGCTGACCAACATGCTGCTGAATTACCAACAAATCACAGAAGAAATCAAAATATGCATAGAAAGGAATGAAAATGAAAACACAACAACCCAAAACCTGTGGGACACTGTAAAAGCAGCACTAAGGCGAAAGTTCATAGCAATACAGGCATACCTCAAGAAATAAGAAAATAGTCAAAAAATAACCTAACTCTACACCTAAAGCAACTAGAAAAGGAAGAAATAAAGAACTCCAGAGTTAGTAGAAGGAAAGACATTTTAACAATTAAGGCAGAAATAAATGCAAAAGAAACAAAAGAGACCATAGCAAAAATCAACAAAGCCAAAAGCTGGTTCTTTGAAAGGATAAATAAAATTGACAAACCATTCGGCAGACTCATCAAAAAACAAAGGGAGAAATATCAAATCAATGAAATTAGAAATGAAAATGGAGAGATCACAACAGACAACACAGAAATACAAAGGATCATAAGATACTACTATCAGCAATTGTATGCCAATAAAATGGACAAGGTGGAAGAAATAGAGAAATTCTTAGAAAAGTACAACTTTCCAAAACTGAACCAGGAAGAAATAGAAAATCTTAATAGACCCATCACAAGCATGAAAATTGAAACTGTAATCAGAAATCTTCTAGCAAACAAAAGCCCAGGTCCAGACGGCTTCACAACTGAATTCTATGAAAAAATTAGAGAAGAGCTAACACCTATCCTACTCAAACTCTTCCAGAAAATTGCAGAGGAAGGTAAACTTCCAAACTCATTCTATGAGGCCACCAGCACCCTAATACCAAAAACTGACAATGATGCAAAAAAAAAAAGAAAAGAAAACTACAGGCCAATATCCCTGATGAACACAGAAGCAAAAATCCTTAACAGAATTCTAGCAATCAGAATCCAACAACACATTAGTAAGTAAGTAAGTAAATAAAGTCACTCAGTCGTGTCCGACTCTTTGTGACCCCATGGACTGCATCCCACCAGGCTCCTCAGTCCATGAGATTCTCCAAGCAAGAATACTGGAGTGGGTTGCCATTTCCTTCTCCAGGGGATCTTCCTGACCCAGGGATCGAACCCGGGTCTCCCGCATTGGAGGCAGACGCTTTACCCTCTGAGCCACCAGGGAAGTCAACAACACATTAAAAAGATCATATACACCATGACCAAGTGGGCTTTATCCCAGGGATGCAAGGATTCTTCAATATTCGCAAATTGATCAATGTAATTCACCACATTAACAAATTGAAAAAAAAAAAGCCATATGATTATCTCAATAGATGCAGAGAAGGCCTTTGACAAAATTCAACATCCATTTATGATTAAAACTCTCCAGAAAGCAGGAATAGAAGGAACATACCTCAACATAATAAAAGCTATATATGACAAACCCACAGCAAACATTATCCTCAATGGTGAAAAATTGAAAGCATTTCCTCTAAAGTCAGGAACAAGACAAGTTGAGTTCAGTTCAGTTCAGTCACTCAGTCATGTCCAACTCTTTGCGATCCCATGAACAAGACAAGGGTGCCCACTTTCACAGCTACTATTCAACATAGTTCTGGAAGTTTTGGCCACAGCAAT